>JARQOC010000004.1:298379112-298862344 GCA_033576535.1 Allobates femoralis | reverse complement strand
ATTTTTAAAACTGAATGGGAAAAAAGCACCTCCAAACTGGGTGTGAAAATGAGACAAAATGGATGATCTAAGAGTCAAAAATGGTCAGGGTGTTAAAAGGAAAATGGGTGTGTGATGTAGGCTCATGTGGTTTATCTCATTAGTTCTATGTGCTACAACAAAATTTAGTTCTACTTTTCTGTGCAAATGAGATTCAGTCCAAATATAAATCTCCCTACAGAGTTTGCAGCAACTCATTCTTCTCCTATCACCTCCACATAATAGATCACGTCCACACAGACAAATTTCTCCTGATAGCTATACTATGACCTACTTATCCTATGTTACTCAGGTACCAATTAAAGAAGAAACCAATCCCCACTGGGGTACTCTCAACTTGCATTTCTTATTACTTATTTACTCTTCAGTAAGCTGGAACATAAGGTATTCATCCATTATCATTTTTGGGTGATCACATTCTCCTGCAAAGGAGGCAATTAAACATGTTTCCAAAAGATTCAAAGCAAATGGTTATAGTCTAAAGTAAAGCACAGCTCTCACTAATGATAATATTCCAGCTCTCTGATATATTTTGCATAATTTCTAGATCTATAAACTCCGGCATTCTTGCAGCTGTTGGACAAAGATAATTGTCGGCACCTGGCAATTGATCTGCAGCAAGTGCCCTGCGTACTGTAAAAGAACTCATTTATTTTAATAGCAACATCTGAGTAATCAGGTTTTAAATTGGCACCAGTGGTGCGCTTACACTAAATATTGCTGACTGTCATGTTTATTAAGGACTGATAAATAAAATGTGTGAAAGCTGGTTCCAATGGTGTTTTCTTTTCTCCACAACCCAGTCACATACTGTGAGAGTTCATAGGGCTCGCAGCAGATTGCTAGCTTTCATCTCCCATTTGTTTGTAAAGCAATTACAATGAAGTGGTTGGGTCTACAACTATTTACTAATCTTCCATGGCATATAGATTCAAGAAACAACCATAATAGATACTATATTAATACTATAAATGTCTACATGAAGGAAACACAGATTCCATTAGTATTAAGAATTTACTATGTAAAAAGATATTTCGGAGAGTAAAATACACAGTGTATTTTGATCATCTGAACACAGATTTATTTACACTGAGGTCTTGAGCATGGAGTCTGGAGATAGATGCAGTGGATGACTTTGTGGGCTGTGAAACCAGCCGGTAAGAGGAAAAAATTATAATTTCAGAGCACTATATGCAGGGCTAGGTCAAGAAACAACACTTCATGTGGAAAAGGGCAATAGCACATATGAAAATTAGTGATGAGCGAGTAGCGAAATATTCGCACTCGCTATACTCGTAAGGAGTAGTTTTTAATACTCGCATAGTTGTCTTAATTGCCGAGTCCAATGTTAGTCAATTAGTGATAGGCTCCGCCCACACACATCCAGCCATAAAACGAGTCTTTCAGGGGCAGAGCGGGAGGGTGGGCTTTTTGGTGTTTCTACTGCCTAAAACACCTTGCTGTACCCCCCAGAGATACCCTAACATCCAACTTGTTAGATCGATAATGATCAACAAATCAATCATGAGTACCAGCGATGCTTGCCGAGTAACAAGTATCGCGAATACTTAACTATCCATGCAAGTAGCAAGTAGTAACAAGTATGTTCGCTCATTACTAATTAAAATCACTTTCTGTTTCCTATACTTACATACATGAGGCTGTTTAATCTTTCAATCACTGTAATCAAAAGTAGAATTGATTAAAGGCAACCTGTCATGTCCTTTTGTGATATTAAACTGCCCCAATATGTTTTAATTGTTGCAATATGCATCACTAACCTGGTTTACTAAAAATAAAATTCCACGTATTGATCTTAAAAGAAGACTTTATATGCAGAGGTGACTCTTCAGTCATGGAGGAGGCGTTTTTAGTTACTATCACTCAAATTCATTCATGATATTATTTGAATTACATCACACCCCCTGCATTGTGTTTGATGGCTTTCTCTGCAGGTATTCAATATATCGGACTTGGCCTTAGGACTTGTGGTGGTGTACTTATCGTGGTGGTCACCTTGCCTTTCATGGTATGATCGTTGTCTTCTGCACCCACCATTTTTGAAAATGTGATAAATCTTGGGTATGATTCTTGATGGTCTGCGCATTTTACACCTGGGGATCACTTGCACTCTGAAAAGGCAAGTCAGTATCCATCTCTCCGCCTTCTGATGAGTCCGACAACATAAAGTTGGACAAAACGCGTAAAGATTGAAGAACTACTGCATCCATCTTGAATTGCTGAAAGAGAACGCGTGTGATATCT
The DNA here is from genome assembly GCA_033576535.1 of Allobates femoralis. Classification (NCBI taxonomy): domain Eukaryota; kingdom Metazoa; phylum Chordata; class Amphibia; order Anura; family Aromobatidae; genus Allobates; species Allobates femoralis. Next base: position 298,860,040 of record JARQOC010000004.1, on the reverse strand, counting down.
CCTGAAACATCACAACTGTCTAACCCTTGAGTTAAGTGGTATCAGGAGTATTTCCTCATTATTTCCCTATCAGGCTAAGTAGAGTGAGATGAGGGATAGCTGACGTGGTATGGAGGCACCAAATACCGTAGGGTGAAAATCCCCCATTGCTAGGTAGGTGGAAAACAGATTAGGGAAAGTTAGTTTCCCCTTTATCACACGCCGCTCTTCTCTGATTCAAAAGTGTTTATGTTGGTTATGTCTTTTCTATGTGGGTCTATGATCTTTTTATTAAAAGATTGTTAATAAAGTAACTCTTAACAAAATTAAAAGTTGGTAACCCATAATTCTTATAACCTGCTTGGTAGTTGATCAAATACCTTTTTCATGCAATAAAATGCAATTTAATTATTTAAAAAACATACAATGTAATTTACCGCATTTTTTTTAGATTCTGTCTCTCACAGTTTAATTGTAGCTACTGAAATATGGTGACCTGCTGTATTGTAAATGGCCGGTATATTTCACAGAGATGGTTGTCCTCTGGAGTGTAACGCTAGGGATTCTTCTGGACTTGTAGTGCCACAAAATTTTAAGGCATTTAAGCTGGGTTAATAAACAGCTTGGCAGAGGGGCATGTCTGACTTTGACACATGCTTCCACCCATAGGTGTGTCTCATGTGTCATATGTTAAGATGGAGTCTGTGTTTGACATGTGGAAAGAGAGACTGCAGCCAGGAGTCAATGGTCGCGGATGTATCCGCAAATGAGACGACCTGTAAACCATTTGAGTACTGAGTGAAGTCAGTAAAAGGAGGCTGAGATACTTCCCTGTGATACTTCTGTGTTGTATTCGAACCTATGCAGGTGTTTATACCCTTGAGTTAAATGGACTGCGTAAACGTATGCTTATGTTGCTGTAAAGCCGAAGGAAGGCTCATGTTTAATTATCGGGAGTGCGGTTTATGGAGTGTTGAATAAACAATGTGAACTTTTAAATGGTGAAGTTACCCTTTTGCTATCTTGGGGACTAGCAAGTGAGTTAGCAACCCCTATTATACAGTGTATGCTGTCACACTAAGATAAAAATTACAGACCTCTCCATTCTTTGAAGGTGGGAAAATTTACAAAATATGCAGTGAATCAAATACTTATTTTCCCCACCGTATGTTTAACTCTAAAATGCTGCAGCGTTTCAAATAAAACTATGGTTTCATAGCTGCTGGACAATGAGCAGCACAGCAGACTAGTCGGAGTAGCAAGATCTGTATAACAGTGAAAAAAATCCAAGTGTAAAATTACAATGAACAAACTAACAATGACACACTGATACAGAGAGGAGAGTGCCTTAAGGGTATGTCACACGTGTCGATATCGCTGTCAATGTCGCTCATACGTCACGGATTTTCAGTCGCTCAAGCGACGTAAAAGTGACGCAGGAGCGACATTGAAGCGTGTGACCAAGCGATGCAACCAGCGATATGTCGCTGATCGCAGGTTTCACTGCCAGATGTAAAACCTGTCGCTCATCGCTCAGTAGACCTTGTGCATTGCTGCGTGTGACACTAAACTCAGCAACGTATTTTCTATTTTGACAACGTACAAGCGACTAAATAAAATCGCTCGCAAGATGGCGACATCACCGCATCGCTGGGTCATATTGACGCGTGTGACATCTTACCTGCGATAATTCCACATCGCTCAGGCGATTAATAATTTGTGACGCATGAGCGATATCGCGGGCGACATTGACACGTGTGACAGGCCCTTTACCCTCCGGCTTACAGAGTTAAACAAATATGGCTGTAATGATACAGCCAGTGTCAAATACAAGCTGCCTGTGGATCAGGACACATAAATCAGCTATCATAATCCCTGTAAAGTCAATTCGTCTTCAGTATTTCATCTCTTGAAACTATTTACATGCACATGCAGCCCTTACACCGAGAAATTTAGAAATGCCTTTACATTGCCAGTTCATTCCACCTTTACTGAGAAATCACCATTTGAATCAATACACAACTGAGGCTAAAGTTTTTTTAGACATGGGAAAACAGTTCCCAAACTGCCTCTCCCAACTCAATTCATTGCCCAGTGCTGCCTACTCCTGCTTGAATGACAGTTCCTTTACTTCAAGTCACACAAAAAGGAGCTATCCGACAAGCAGGAGAAGGAAGCACTGGGCTTTGAATAGAGCTGGAGTGACAGAGGCTTCAGGAAAGATTTCAGGTGTCAAAAGGACTACATCCTCATTTGCACATTGATTCAAACACAGATTTCTCAGTAATGGAGGAATAAACGGTCTAGTTTAAGGTATGGCTGTACTTGCCTTTTCATGAGCTGTATGTGCTTGGAGAACAAAGAAAAGTTCACTCATAGATACGAAAGCTAATAAAATCTATAATATTTACTCAAGTATAGCCCTGGATTTAATTTTTTTGTGTAGAAAAAATAAAAAAGTCGATGACTGGTTGCTGCAGCAATAACGTGACTCCTGGGGACTTAGCTCGTAGACAAGTGGAATGAAACCAGTCCAGGAGGTAAGCATACATGTTTTTTTTATACTCTTCAGTAGATTGTCATAAGTGGGGTTATGAGTTATACAGCAAAAGGCTGGGGGCATTAGATCACTGCATGCAGCCGCCATTGTGAACAAGTAGAGCGTGACATGGAGTGAGCATACAGCAAGTAACGGATGGCTGTCAATGTTGGATACCCATTTGGGCTTGTAGATATGTTTCTGTATGACTCTACTTGCATATAGTTGTTAAACGAAGGGTCATCAATGCTTTCACCTTGTGTAACTGTTCTTTTTGTATTGTATAATTAGGACAAGGTAAATAAATATTTTAAGGTTATTGGAATTAAAATTCTAAATTTACAGAATCTATGGATATTTGCATCTATGGGTAAAATGCAAACGTTTTGGTAGCCGGCAGCTAACAGAAGCACAATATCTCCCTCAATTATAACTAGTGATTGGAGTGAGTGTGGGAAGCAGAGCACACTTTAAGGCTATATTCACTCTGTGCATTTTTGGTTTGTTTTTGCTCATCAGTTTTTGTAGCCAAATCCAGCAGTGGGTGATAACAGAACCATGTCACAACTTCTGGATTTAAGTTACCGTAATACGGGGCAACATCGCCGGCAACTCGCGGGAGCGCGCACATTTTGGGAACTTTGCCAAGATCGCTGTGGACATGTTACACGAGGAGACATCGCCGGCAACGCAGCAGCGATGTTGAAAGCAACTTTCGCTGCCAGGGTTAAACTCAACTCAGGCAGCATCATTTAACATTGCAGTGAATAGGGGAAGTTGCTTTCAACATCGCTGTTGCGGTTTCAGACTGGGCGATTTTGCCAGATCGCCTGAACAACATTGCCTGGTTTCCCAACATGTTGGGAAACCTGGCAACTCCGATCAAGAAACTTATCGCCGTTGAAATCACCCTGTTACATGTAGCAACGCACTAGTGATGTTGCTGCAACTTCGCCATGCCCCTGAGTTGCCGGCAATGTTGCCCCGTGTGACGGTACCTTTAAGGTACCTTTACACGCGGCAACTTTTCTAGGAATTTCACTGGCAACTTACTGGTTACAGTGAAATCATGGAGACATTGTTCCATTTGTACACAGCAAATAGATAGAACAAAGTATCCATGATTTCACTGCAACCAGTAAGTTGCCAGTGAAATTCCTTGAAAAGTTGCCGCGTGTAAAGGTACCCACCCTTAGACTTTTCCTCTGATTGTTCCACTCCTGGTTTTGGCTACAAAAACTGATGAGGAAAAACAGACCAAAAACTCAGTGTAAATGTAGCCTAACAGTAATATCCGATGCACATGTGTCATGAGCGAATGGTGTTCATGAAAAACTGGTGGCATCAGTTGTGGTGTTCATGACTTGGTGCTGTTATTAAGGGTTGCCCAGCAATTGACAATGTCTTTAAGTCAGAATGGTAAAAATAAAACAAATTGCGCCACACTGCTGGCGAGCGAGGAGCGGGTTGGAGAGGCCTTCGGATCGGGAAGCCGACACGCAGGCTGTGCTGGTTTCCTTGGTCGAGCGGGCCAGTGAACACCGAGCCTCAGGGATGGGAGTGGTGAGTGTTTGTGAGTGAGGTCCGGGAGCTGAGCTGCTCAGACTCGCGCTTCCCAGGAGGGAAGGCGTGAGACGTGTACAAGGAAATGAAAAGGGTGTCAGCGCTCAAATTACAACCGAGACAATGCTCGCGGGATATTTACCTTTAGGCTTTATTGATTCAGTATAAGGTTCCAATTATCCACAACGCGTTTCTGCGCTTAATGCGCCTTTCTCAAGTGATTAATGGAGCCCTCTCTTACAATTGTTTAAATACATTGCATAGGATGAAGGGGAGGGGTAGGGAATAGGTGAGGGGTGGGAAGTTTTACATAGGTATACAGAAACATCAGTGCTGGATCATGGAACGGGTTTCCAGTCCAACAGATCATTTGTAAACAATTAAGTTAAAATAAGCTAAAAACAGCGACAATTCAACCAGGTAATATAAGATAAAGCTAGAATAATAAAATATTTGCAAAATCACGCATGATCATCCAACACTTGGCTCTTCCCCGCTCGTCAGTCTGTTGTGCGACCAGGCACAACATAATGAGGTGAGCACGTTGCAATTTTAACCGGCTTTTTTACACCGTTCAAGCAGTGTGGCGCAATTTGTTTTATTTTTACCTTACATGCCCCTGGAAGGAAGAGCGGCCACCGCTATTGCTGCCTACTGCGCATTATAATCGAAGTAACTTTATTGAATCACTTCACAAAGACTGCCTACTACAAAGAGATTGTGATCCGCTACACCACACAGGAACCCCAATAACACTAAGGTTGGACTGATCACCCGGTTTCCTTGAACCATCTGATAAAACGTTTATAAAAACTACTGTAACTCTCTCCTAGCCTCGGTCACAAGGGATTGTGATAAAATGGACTTCTATATAAATAATAGAGAGGCACAAAGAGAATTTAAGATATTGGAAGCCCTGGGGGAAAATGTGAATATCGAATCAGTCATTTCTTCTGATGCTAAAAACAGACTTAATGATGATGATAGAAAAAACATGATGTCTATTTTTCACAATTACGAAAATAAGTGTAAAGTTGAAATTATTAATCATATTGATGCCATGTTTTTAAGAAAGTATTTAAATGAGAAATTGATACCTAAAGGGTTAAAAATACCACAGAAATCCACTTATCCTAATGACAGAGAATATACACAGAGGTGGGATAACTATATCTTGGATTGTTCTCTTGGTATGTTACAAATTCTACTACACAAACGGTTGAGTCTTGCTGAACAATCCATACAAGACATGAGTAAAATATGCTTGGAAATCAGCAAGTTTACCGACAGCCAGGACTACAGAGAGAGCAATGCCAAACTGAAAATAAGACTAATGAGATTCGAGGAAGAAATAATAAACAAAAAAATCATGAAATATTTGAGGGACAAGAATGATAAAAATGACAAAAATAACAACATACAGAAAATAATAGATAGCCCCGAAAAAATGGAAACTAATACTGTCACCCAAGTGGACCCTAGTCTTTCTTCCCCAATTGACTGTGGGAATAAAAACATAAATAATAACAATAAAAATAAAGATAATAATAATGAACCACAATCTAGTGCCAAACAAATCTTTGGAGCGACCAACGGGAACAAAAATAATAACAATAAGAATAAGGGGAATTCCAAAAACACGATTGGTGATGAGAATTCGGAAATTAACAAAACACTTAAAACTATCGAGCAGAGAAACCATTATGAAAAATATAAAAAATCCCTACTAAATAGAGGTCTACAACAACAAAAAACAGAGGGCAAAAATAACAATAAAGAAAAATTAGTGAGCAGCTTGACCCTAGAGAGTAATGAACAGATAAAGTATAAGCAGACCACAAACAAAAACTCTATGAAGAGAACCAAAAATCAAGATAATTCTGAAACCTCACCGGTTCCCTGCACCAGTACTACAACTGAAACAGCAAATGAGACGCTACATAAGATAGATCTCACAATCACAAGTCCGGGTCATATTATTAATGCAGGTTTGGATGATAAATTGAATATGATTAATCACGATAATAATACAGGCACACTAATCCTTGACACTGATAGCGCACCTAATGACATCACACCTTTAATAGACTTCTTTGAAGAATTTAAGAACAAAGAGACACCAGTCACTAACACCAACACTTCATTTGAACTTTTCACATTACATGATTGTTCACTGTCACAGCCACACAACCGTGTTAATTTTTTGGATGATACTCTTTACCAGGAATTACCCATTTCACCCAAATCACTAAGTTCACCTAATAAAAAGGATAACACACATGATCTTCAGGCCATTACTATTAATAATGAACATAATAATATACCTAATGCAATAGAAAGAGAGGACACCCCTACCCATAACAATGCTAATGCAGGAAAAATCACTCGTTTTTTTCAACGGGTTACAAGCCGAAAGACAAAAAGAAAAAGACAAGGAGAGGATGTAGAGGAGGGAAATCAAAAATTCACTCAGAATTCCCCTACCACAGGGAAAGAAGTGAAAAAAAACCAAAATAGACTAGTAAATAACCAGGTCCAGTCCATACAAGGTAGTGACAGTAATAGAAATAAATACAAAAATATGAACATTTCTTCAAACACAGGGGATCTTAAGACACACAGTAATGGTATCTTCAACCTTTCTGATGTGGCATTGACTCAGGACGAGATCAAATTATTAGGAAGTGGATTGTCCTTTTGCCCTAAATCTAATATCAATCCATTTACACTTTATTTGAATTTCAACGAATTCATTAGGAAACTAACAATACAAAGACATTTTATTATAGAACAATCTAAAACTCCCAAAGAAGAATCAAGCCCGATCTCAAATATCAATAAAAATAAAAATAAACTTAATGAGGGGTTAATACCCAGCTGTGACCCGGAAGGTGAGGACATATACTCACATGTAAACCCATTAACCAAAAGCAATTTCTATCCCACATACCACAAAGGCTCCCATTTAGAGACCTTTCAACATTTGACTCTGAAAGAAATAAGAGGCATCATGGATAATAAGCAAAAAGATAACCTTACAAAGGGTGAACGCCTTTCCATCAAAAGATTGGTTGAGAACAAGAACCTAATTATTAGGCAAGCAGATAAAGGGGGGGGCATAGTTGTCATGAACAGAGATTGGTATAACACAAAAAGTGATAATATATTACAAGATAAGAATTATTATGTAGAACTAGTTAATAACCCATTGCAAGAAATTTTCCTACAATATAAAATGATGACAAAGAGTGCTAAGAAATTGGGAATATTAAACAAAAAGGAGTTCAAATTCTTAAATATTGATGAATTCAAAGTCCCACACTTCTATTTTCTTCCGAAAATCCATAAATCCACAACTGACCCCCCCGGACGCCCCATTATTTCGGGCATCAATTCAATCACAAGCAATCTGTCCCACTATATCGACCTTTTTCTTCAACAGTATAATATGGAATTACCATCCTACTTGAAAGACTCCACTCAATTAATAGGACTGGTCACCCAGTTACCCCCCCTTCCAGGCGTTTTATTAATCACTCTCGATGTTAATTCATTATATTCTAATATTCCCCATGACAAAGGTTTAAGAGTTATAGATCGGATTTTATCAAAAGACCAAGCTATACCCAATATACAGAGACAATTTTTACTGCAGGGGATTGAATTTATATTGTACAACAACGTCTTTGGTGATCAAGGGAAACTTTACAGACAGATTAGGGGCTGTGCGATGGGCACCAGATTCGCACCCAGTTATGCTGGTCTATACATGGGTGCCTTCGAGTCTGGTGCCATCGCACAGTCACCACTAGGCACCAAACACATTAAATTCTATAAAAGATACTTAGATGACCTACTTATCCTTTGGTCAGGCAATGAAGACGAAGCAAGGGAGTTTGTGGATTATCTTAATAATAATAATTGGGGCTTGGAGTTCACAATAAATGTTTCGAACACCCACATCCATTATTTAGATCTATTAATCAAAATTGACCAGGAAGGCCACCTCAGCACGTCCACCTTCTTTAAAAAGGTGGACGTGAATAGTTACTTAGAATTCAACAGTAGCCACTTGCCATCTTGGACAAGGAACATTCCATACGGACAATACCTCCGCATTAGGAAGAATTGTACTAAAGACAGTGATTTTGTTGTTGAAGCCAGAACTTTGAAAGAGAGGTTTAAAGCTAAGAAATACCCAGGCCAACTTTTGAAGGATGCATATTTGAAATGCAAAGACTACACACAAAATGATTTTTTAGGGAATACAAAAGAAAAAAAGAAAGTAAAAAAGGAGGCTGCAAACGCTAAATCCTGCAACCTCATTACAACCTTTAATAAATCATATAAAAATATTTATATTTTAATGAAAAAATATTGGTTTATCCTACAGGGGGATCCCATCTTATCCAAGATTATTCCCAAACAACCTAAAATTATATTCAGGCGAGGGAGAAACCTCCACAACATTCTGGCCCCTAGCAGAATCCTGTCCAGTAACGATAAAGAACCCACATCCTTGACACCCTCATCTGACCCCCTGAGTGGATGTTACAGGTGTGGGACCCGCCGATGCAAATGCTGTAACAGCATCACTAATGGTACAACAAACTTCATATCCAATACCACTAATTCATCATATGAAATCAAACAGCGGCTGGATTGCTCCTCCCGTTTTGTTATTTATTTATTGGAATGCCCGTGTGGGCAACAATACATAGGAAGAACCACACAAACCATGAGGGCAAGATTAAATAAGCATAGGCATAACATCAGTATAGGCTTCACTAAACATAGTGTCTCCAAGCATTTCGATCTTTCCCATAATAGAGATCCTTCTAAACTAAAACTTCTGATAATTGAACAGATAAATGAGAATATCATTAATAGAATGAATATTTTGAACAGAAGAGAGTCCTTCTGGATTTTTAAAATGGGCACGTTAGCACCAGAAGGACTTAACCTCACCCTTGAGAATACTAATTAATTAATTATTACAATTTTAGAATAATGCCCTTTTATTATATACTTTTTACAGTTTTAAATAATTTTACTAACTTTATTGATTCTCTGTATGTATATATGCACACATAATAATTGTTTTCAGATGTTACTTTTATCTAATTATGTAGCATGATCATGCGTGATTTTGCAAATATTTTATTATTCTAGCTTTATCTTATATTACCTGGTTGAATTGTCGCTGTTTTTAGCTTATTTTAACTTAATTGTTTACAAATGATCTGTTGGACTGGAAACCCGTTCCATGATCCAGCACTGATGTTTCTGTATACCTATGTAAAACTTCCCACCCCTCACCTATTCCCTACCCCTCCCCTTCATCCTATGCAATGTATTTAAACAATTGTAAGAGAGGGCTCCATTAATCACTTGAGAAAGGCGCATTAAGCGCAGAAACGCGTTGTGGATAATTGGAACCTTATACTGAATCAATAAAGCCTAAAGGTAAATATCCCGCGAGCATTGTCTCGGTTGTAATTTGAGCGCTGACACCCTTTTCATTTTCTTTAAGTCAGAATGGGACAGAGGTACATTTATACCTCAAGTGTATGCTCAAACCAAATAGTGAATTAAGTCAGAGTAGCTTTCCATATTCAGTTTTTTGGGTGTGAATATAATCTCTAACTAGGATGAGGAATATTCCACTTCCGAATATCTGAACCCTGGCACAGAACACAATTCTTCCTGTGTAAGTTAGAGATAAGTTCTCTTAAAATATCAAACCCTGCAAAATGTACAGCACACCAGAGAAAAAGTCAACAAATACAAGTCAGCCAGTAGCACTGGTATTAAAAGCATTATGTGTAAAAAATTATGTAACCCTAAACAAGTCTTACAAGAAGCATAGTTACTGTGGTACAAAGGGTTTGTCAGCCAGTGAAATATATTTTTGTAAGTATGAATGGTCATTAAATAATAAAGGTATATTCACTTTCCAGCACCCCTGTGGATTGAGCTCAGAACAGCTGCAATGGATAGCCAACTGAAGAGATTATAGTCAGAGAAACATCCAATGAAGAGCTCTTCTAGTCCCCTTACCACTGCAGTCAATCACAGGCTGCAGCAGTCCTATGACCTCTGAATGGAGCGGACACCACTTGTGAAGCCGGTGCAGACCCTCGGAGTAGTCTGCGCTGGGCACTAGAAGGTTTATTATTTTAAAACCATCCATGATTAAAAAGGAAAAAAATAAATATTTTACTGTTGGACAACCTCTTTAAATCATGCTTTTTATATTCATTTATTATCTTTTTCAATGGGCCTGCTTAATGTCAGTGGCTCATAACACTTCAACTCATGTCTATCTGCAGAATTATCAGAGCTGTTTGCAAGAATATGCTCAAAAATACTAGGAAATATGTCAGTAACATTAACCCCTAATACACATATATGGACATGCAGGTCTTTGCAATGTAAATGCATCAACACCATTATATTTTCTATCTGTTGCTGCATTCTCAAGCAATTAATGGTTTCATCTCTCTACCGAGAAATCTATAAACAAGCCACCACCTCCTGAGGTTATTTTCCATTTAACACCAGCCTCTTTAGCTCCATTGATAGCTCAGTGTAACATGAAGTACAAGGCAATGCAATTAGACAGTGAGCTATCAATCAAGCTAAAGAGGCTGGTGCTGGTGGGGAAAAAAGCTCTAGAGGCTGTCAAGTGTAGATCACAATCCCTTATTTGTTTATGAATTAAAACACTTGGCACTACAGCAACAGATTAAAATGTAAATCCATTGACCGTTTTGCATCTTCTGAGACTTGAATGCCAACATATGCAGGAAGGGGTGATCTCCTGTGAAAGGGTTTTGAAGATCTAGAAAGTGACAGTACATTACAATTGTAGCTCATGAGATCAAAGGAAATGAAGCCTATTCAACATTTTTTTATTTACAGTACAATAATGTAGCGGTTAGGAAAAAGTCTAAAGGAGTCAATGCTGCACAGAATGCTTTTGGAAATCGGTTGTTGACATAGCACGCATATAAGCATCAATCAGATAGTAACAGCTGGAACTAAACTTAATGGTCTTGTCCTCTGAAAATCAGTTGTCACCTATCTATAATATAATATAAAAGAAGAAATGGAGCAGCACTCACCGGTACTTCAGGTTTTTCGTCTTTGAGCTGGTGGACTCGTTGAAGCACCAGCTAGGAGTGAAATGGCGCAGTCGTCCCATGCCTCCTGCACACCCTCCCTCTCCTCTCACTGCTGACACCTTGTATGCCTGCTTGACATGAAAGCTTGAAAATAAAAGCCTGAAGTACCGGTGAGTGCCTTTCCGTTTTTTCGTTTATATCTTGATGATTTTTTGGCTTGTCAGCGGAAAGGAGCACCACAGGGTGCCGGTCCCGGGAAGTCAGAGCTGACTGATCGCTGGTAGAGGCAACTGTAGGCAAGTGGTGCCTGGCTTCTCTATATACTATCTACAGGATATATGATAAGTTGTTGATCAGCGGTAGTCCAAGAACTGAGTCACGCATTGGTTGGCAACTTGGGGCATTTTTATCCATGTTAGAATAGAGTGATTGTGCACATTCTCAACTACTGTGTTCTTCAATCCTTATGGGACTTATAAGGTCTGCACTTAGATTTTTCTTATATTAGCCCCTTGTTCTTACATTGACAGCTATGGCTTTACAGAGTGCAGAAAAGGGCGGAGAAACATTGAAAATAAGTGGGAAGGTGCACTAAACAGTTTTGGCACACCAGTACTCTTGGTTTGACCAGTCATTTAGTGTTTTCATACAATGACAGGAAACTGCGATCATGGTAAGAAATGAAAAACAAAAACTGTTGAAAAAAAAAGCTTCATTTGCATACATTTATTTAATTAACAAAACAAATGCTCCAAATAGGAGTTATTTCTATCTCAAACCTTGGCCCTAATATGTAAAGTATTGTTAAAACCTTGTTTTCCCCCTGTTGGCAGCAGATCATTCAGGATACACTGAAAGCATGTTGACAACAGAACTTAGCTTTAATTAGCAACAAACAGGTACAGATATGAAGGACTTTGTGGAAACAGGAATGTACATCTTAATTGTCCCTTTGCAGCACCAGCAAGCTGCTATGTTTCTCTTCACATGTACAGACACAGAAGTTGTTGCACTTAACATATTCCAACATCCCAACTCAACAACTTCTTATCGTGTTAGTCCCATTGCGGTTCTGAAGTCCTCAAACTTGGCTGTTGGCAATGGTTTTGTCATACCATCTGCTAACATCTTGTCAGACTCGCAATACACAAACTTTAGTACATTACCTTCCACTAAGTCACGTAAGTGGTGATTCTAAACATCGATGTGCTTAGTCCTTGCACTAATCCTCTCACTGCTGGCAAGTCCAATACATCCCTGGTCATCCTTATATACAGACGTGCCCCCACTGCTTGTCTGTAATTTTCATTAATGGAGTTGTGATTAATCTTTGGCTTCGAAGAGCTCTTTTTCCTTGATATGACAGGAAGTGCTCTGACCCTATAAGAAAGTAATCTAGCTGGGATTCCTTTGTTTGTTCTTTCTGATCTCCTGACTGGAGGTTGACTTTGTTCTTCTGTTTCTTCCTCACTGGCTTCACAGCTTATCCAGACTTCACTGTTTTCTTTTTCAGTGTCTGGGTTTCGTAAATGAGATTCTTCGTCTTGTTCCTTTGCATGAATGACTGGTGTTACTTCATGAAATTTGAGCGATACAGAGTTCTCATCAATCACTATGTCTGTGCTGATTGTTACAGTGTTGGTCTCTTTGTGCAGGATTCTGTATCCTTTTTGGATGAGGCACTTGTTCCTGTGTATATTTCTACGTACATTCTCTTATGAGTAGCATCTTCACCTTGAATTTCCAGGACTGATAATTCTGATTGGTGAGACTTTGCACTGAGAACTTGCAGTGATCCCTGCTTGTGGACATCTTCTCTGTTGCTTTTGCTTCTGTTGCTGTATTATACTTCTGTGTGACTTTGTGCTCTGTGTCACTCCTGGGGTTCTGTATCATGCTGGAGTTCTGTGTCATGCTGGGCCCATAACCTGTTGGCAGCGGATCATTCAAGATACACTGAAAGCGTGTTGACAACAGAACTTAGCTTTAATTAGCAACAAACAGGTACAGATATGAAGGACTTTACGGAAACAGGAATATACATCTTAATTGTCCCTTTACAGCATCAGCAAGCTGCTGTGCTTCTCTTCACATGCACAGACACAGGAAACTGGCTATAGTCACATGGTATTTCCTGTGTGTGAGCCTCTGGGAGTGTTGCACTTAACATATTCCAACACCCCCATTTACCACTGACAAAACAGGATCATCATAAAGACGATATTCTTGATCACTGTCAGTCATGCAAGCAGATGCCATTGCCATGATAGGGGAAAACAACAGCTTAAACAAATTTGGGTCAACCTGCTTTAAATCATTTCTTTTGGATGTGGTCCTTGTACACATAGAGTTTGGTGTTAAACTGTAGCTCATCATCACAAATAGATATGACAATCGAAAAAAAAAAAAAAAAGGTTTAGGACCTTGGCACCACAAGAGATAAAGAGCTTTTATGCAGTTTAAGAGTAGAAACGAGATTATAGCTTGCAAGCTCCAAAGTGCCACAAAAGACTGAAACCTGATGGATTATTGGGTTATAATAAACTAAAAGCAGTCTTTCATCCAACATTTCATAATCACGAAAGATTTGTGATAGTAAAGCCTGTTAAGCTTTAACCCTGTACAAGGCTTGAATTACCGTCAAAATCAAGAGGATTTATAAGAGAAGTACTGGAAAGATGCAAAGCTGCCAGGATGGTGCGGAAAAACACTTTAATAATTGGTCGCTTCGCGGCAGTTCTAACCTTCTTATTTACTAAGGATTTACAGCAGATATTTAAGGAAGATCCCAGCATATATTTAATGACCCTGTGACTCCTTAACAAAGATTATTTTCTGCCTTAAGAGGAGAACATTTAAATGCGTCCAGAAATAAGACATCTAGACTGAACAAAAGACAGGCCAACGGAAATTTTCCTGCAAAAACAGCTTTATGTCTCAAAAAGTACTCAGTAAAAACAAATGTAGTGAATTGAATAAAAATTGGTGCATTAGCAATGCATAATGTAATGGACATCCACAAAAGAACAAGAGTAAAAGCACAAAATGACCCATCACAATGGGGAGTGTAGTTATAGGGAGGTTATTAAAGCCATTTTGACTTATGGAAATGTAAATGTAAACTGCGAGGCAACAAGACATTTACATTAGGCTTTGTATTCAATGTGTAAAAAGCCATCTTAGCACACTGTATTTACAGTACAGTTGGAAGGAAACACGCTTTCTTCTTCCCTCCATAGAAACTTCTGTAAAGCAGACAAACAAAACTGCAATCAATCAGCTCAAGTGGCTAACATCAATTCAAAGATGTGGACTGCTATGGCTCTATCACTGTAACAGAACAATTATAAGTGAGCACTATAGTACATTCTACTTCACAGGTGTGAAAAGATTATACTGACTACGCTAAAAAATTAAATAATTTATTTTATTTTTATTACTATAAGGGAATAAAATGTATGCACAAATGTGGAGCAAACAACCCAAAATCTTGTAGACAGTGAGCCCTTGCCCATACCGGCCTGTGCCTTGTAATATTCATAAATATTGTACTTGTCTATGTATACCCATTATCACATGTAAAGCACCATGGAATAAAGGGCGCTATAATAATAAATAATAATTATAATAACTGTCTGATCTGGTATTACTGAACATAATGCAAGTTAATGGGGAACTCAAATATTTGTTTGGGCAATCTTCCAGACAAATACCGTATACACTCATGTATAAGCCGACCCGTGTATAAGCCGACCCCCCTACTTTTGCCCCCAAAATCTGGGAAAACCTATTGACTCGTGTATAAGCCAAGGGTGGACACCAGCACAGGTATACACCCCCAGCAGTGTGGTATACAGGCCCCCTCAGTGGTATACAGGCCTCCCCAGTGGTAGTATACAGCCCCCAGCAGTGTGGTATACAGCAGCCTCCCCAGTGGTATATATAGCAGCAGCCCCAGTGGTAGTATACAGCAGCCCATGTATATACAGCAGCCAGGTATATACAGCAGCCCCAGTGGTATATAGCACCCCAAGATCAAGCCCCAGAGGTATATACAGCAGCCCCAGTGGTAGTATACAGCAGCCCCAGAGGTATATACAGCAGCCCCAGAGGTAGTATCACCCGGAATACAGCCCCAGAGGTATATACAGCAGCCCCAGTGGTAGTATACAGCAGCCCCAGAGGTATATACAGCAGCCCTATGTATTACGCAGCCAGGTAGTATACAGCAGCCCCAGTGTAGTATACAGCAGCCCCAGTGGATAGTATACAGCAGCCCCAGAGGTATATACAGCAGCCCCAGTGGTAGTATACAGCAGCCCCAGAGGTATATACAGCAGCCCATGGTATACAGCAGCCCCAGAGGTATATACAGCAGCCCCAGTGGTAGTATACAGCAGCCCCAGAGGTATATACAGCAGCCCCAGGGTAGTATACAGCAGCCCCATGGAGTATACAGCACCGGTATATACAGCAGCCCCAGAGGTATATACAGCAGCCCCAGTGGTAGTATACAGCAGCCCCAGAGGTATATACAGCAGCCCCAGTGGTAGTATACAGCAGCCCAGAGGTATATACAGCAGCCCAGATATATACAGCACCAGGGTATATACAGCAGCCCCAGAGGTATATACACCAGCCCCAGTGTAGTATACAGCACCCGAGATATACAGCAGCCCCAGAGGTATATACAGCAGCCCCAGTAGTAGTATCAGCCCCAGGTTATACAGCAGCCCCCGTAGTAACAGCAGACCCAGTGGTAGTATACAGCAGCAGCCCGCCCGCCACCCCCATCAGTATACAGGCGCCCCCCCCATCAGTATCCAGAGCCCCCCTTGCTCCGCAAACCTGTAAAGTAAAATCATTATACTTATCACTGCCCTGTCGCCGCCGTCCCCCGCTGCCGACATCGCGCTCCTCCGTCTTCATCCAGCGTCTTCGGCTTCCTCCTCTGGCGCAGACAATGACGTCATTGCCTGCGCCGACCAGAGGAAGACGGAAGAAGCGATGAAGCCGGAGGAGGCGATGTCGGCAGCGGCAGGGACGGCGGCGACAGGACAGTGATAAGTATAATGATTTTACTTTACAGGTTTGCAGAGCAAGGGGGGGCCCTGGATACTGATGGGGGGGCGCCTGTATACTGATGGGGGTGGCGGGTGGGCGGCCTGCTGTTGGTATGACTCGCGTATAAGCCGAGGGGGGACTTTTCAGCCCAATTTTTGGGCTGAAAAACTCGGCTTATACGTGAGTATATACGGTATTTGAGTTCCTCATTGACTTATATTTTGCTCAGTATTCAGGATGAATCCCGAAGAATAAAAAAGAATAACGCGAACCCAAATATGAAACGATTTGCTCATCACTGCTTCTTATCCTAAATCATGTGGCAAGGCTCGTTAAAGGGTCAAAACTGACTTTTTAGGAATGCTATTATCAATATAAGGCAGTAGAGTTCAGGGCCTCTTCCGCTCTGAAGTGGCAATTTGAAAATGACTAGAAATACTAATGTTCTGTAAATGCATTCAGTTATGCCATAACGATTGGCTAAATAATCATCAAAACATACATCTAACCTTGTACAAAAGGAAATTTCAATAAGAGCAATTCCCTAATACAGTACATGCTTCTATGTGTAAGTGTATTAAAGGGGAACTCCAGTGAGAGAAAACTTTTTAGTACAGTTCCTGCCCTTCTACATGATGAAGCAGAGCCGTACAATGCAGTTCTAGGATCTATAGATATATTATATAATCACGAATGGGTTTTTTGCCCCTTTTGAGTCCGCTCACGCTGCGAGTCAGCGTGGTCATGTGGATACGCCCGAAGCATTGGCCGCGCAGCGGCCATTGCGAGTAGTTCTAAGGCGACTCGCTATGCCCGCGCAGCGGGCATGGCGAGTCGCCTTAGCAGCGCGAAGCATTGGCCGCTAAGCGGCCATTGCGAGTCAGAGACTCGCTCTGCTAGAATCCCGATGCATCTGCATCGGGCACCCAGCTAGTCTCTTATAATTCAATAAAATCATACCTGCTCCTCTGCTCTGGCCTCCACCACATGGAACCTAGAATCTTCAGCCTGAGAGTTTCATGTAAGAGCAAAAAGCAGAAGGTGTGTCGGGGGTGTGGATACTGGGAGCTGTAGGATCAGCCTATATTCCAGTGAGAAGTGATGATGATGATCCATTGAAAGATAAGAAGATACCATGTTCCTATGGGGGAGGAGAGACCATGCAGAGCTGAATCGATCGATGTAATGATTTGCCTCTTATTGTATCTGCACAATAACAGTACACATTATGCATCATCATACAGCAGAGGATCACAGCATGTATTTGTATCGTCTTGGTGACATGATTGCTATTTGAAGCCTGGACCCCCTTGTCACATAGGTTGGTATATCAGAAGCTGGATTGTATGTGTGAGCATGGGGCCAGCAGCCACACCCCCTCCCTATACAGAAATGTGAGGGGGCGTGAATGCAGGCTGATCCTGAAGTTTCCGCATCCACGCCGCTGACACACCTCCTGTTCTCTGCTCCTAGATGAAGCTGACATGCAGAAATCTAGGGTTCCATGAGAAAGGGGGGAGATCAATGGAGCAGGTATGATTTTATTGATTTATAAGAGATCTATAGATCCTAGAACTGCAGTGTGTAGCTCTGCTTCATCATGTAGGAGGGCAGGGACTGCACTAAAAGTTTTCTCTCACTTGAGTTCCCCTTTAATAGAGAATGGAAGGACTTTGGAATTTAAAACTGCCTGGCCAAAGGAAATTTTTTGCCAATGTTCAACTTTCTAAGGCCCCTTTCACATCAGCGGTAATCACTGATCGCGGCAGTTGCGGTGAAAAACCGTAACTGCCGCGGTTACTGCATAACGGCTGCACTTGCGGTTCACTTGCGGCAAGCCCCATGCAATGTCTATGGGGCTTGCGGTAAGTGTGCGGCAAGTGCAGTTTCGGCACTTGCGGCAGATACAGCCGTGAAAAATCCTTGGCTGACTGCGTTTTTTTTGCAGCCGCATCTGCCTCAAGTGCCAAAATCGCAACTATACTGCACTTGCCGCAATGTGAAAGGGGCCTAATATATCAGGTTTGGCTCATTATAGGTAAGCCTACACAAGGTATTACAGTTTTCAGACATTTACGGCACATCTGCAAGATATGCCATAAATGTCCTGAACATTTAATAGCGCAGTCATATACTCAATAAATCATTTCTTACCATTAAGAAAATGTCATTCATGAGACCAATTTGATTCATAATAATCATAAAATATAGTCTTTATCACTGATTACTGAACCAGAGAGTCACACATATTCATAAAGATACAGAATAGTAAAGCTGAGGTGTGCTGTCTCATATAAACAGATGTGCACTACCACTTTAATTGATGCCATTGGCATTTTAACTGGTATTATAAATTTACAGCTACGTGTGTTTGCCAAGGACTCTGAATTATGTAAGCCAGTAAAGTCAGATCAGCGCGCACATTCTCTGAAAAAGGATTAGGACAGATTGGGAGCCGGAGTTGGTAACAGATGAGGTTTAGCAGAGATCAATGAAAAAATATGTACATATTTGGGAAGTAAAATAATTTGTGTGTCTGGAGCAGTAAATACCAGCAGTCGGATTTCCTAGGAAGCGGCATCAATTGTGTACGCAGAAGAATAGATAGTCTATTTTTATACCAGTAAAAATAGTTACAACTATGCAAGCAAACCTCCTAACCCCTTATCTAATTATACTCCGCATTCTCCATTCTCGGGATGGGATGGAAGCTGAACGATTTTCTCCAATTTTTGTTTTGTTTTGCTGTGTTTTAGTGCTTGGAGTGTGGAAAATGTGCATCACTTCCAAAACACTCAGCCTCAGCCTTCAAAGAGGAGCGATGTCACATAGGTGAACGCCAAGGTAAACCTCAAATGAAAGTTACACTGGTATAGATATGGCAGACATATGGTTAACCTGGTTATAGAGAACGAGCAGAGTGTGTCCTATCCAGCAATAACATAGAAGAAAAGTTGTGCAATCAGTCAATACGGATTGTTATTTCCCAGCATTAGCACAAATGATTCTTTAAATTAAAAATGGTAGTGGAATTAACAATAGTGAATAGAACGATGAAATTCACAGCTGTGAATAGAAGAAGAATCAAAACAGTGAAATGCATAATAGTGAATATAATAGTGAAATACACAACAGCGAATAGAATAGTGGAATACACAAAAGCAAATTACTTTAATATTGGAAGTCACAATAGTGAAATTGAAGTCTCATTCAGATGTCTCTGATCTTTCTAATATGTAGAAATGGTCCAAGTATCATCATAAATTGGTCCCTATGTCAAATTTTCCCATCAGAGTTTGGTCTAAGTCTCATCAGTGTTTCTCAGATGTAAAAAAACAAAATGATGACATTTTCTCCAGCTTCTCCGACTAGACAATGAAGGATTAACAGCACACCGATGGCATCGAATCATGTTCAATTGTTTTTAAGGATTCATACACTTGCATTGACGAGTTTGATCCAACAATAGGATCAAAATCGGACATGTCAGTGATTTTATGTGGACCACTCAGTCCGCGAAAATATGTGAACATGACTAGCTCCATTGACTATGATAGGTATGAGTTCTATCTTTTATAAATATATAAATAAATAAAACTGATGTCTGAATGAGCACTAATAGTGAAACTCACAAAGGTGAATATAATTATGGAATTGAGTGAGTATAATGGTAGAATGCACAACAGTGAGTATATTGGTAGTATAGAGAGTGTTTATGTGTTTTATGTGCTTTTCTCTGTGTTTTTTTAACTATTTACTTACAGGATTGGTAATGTGAGGGTCTCAGAGACCTGTAAATCACCCATCAAGGGCTTGATGTCAGCTGTCAACTCATAGCGGTCATTAACTCCTTAAATGACCTTGATTGCCACCACACCAGGGCAATCAGGAAGAGCCAGGTAAAGCTCCAGGAATGGTGTATCTAATGGGTGTGCTGGGGTAGCTGTGGGCTGCTATTTTTAGTCTGGGGGCCTAAAAAACATGGACCTCCCAGGGTGAGAATACCAACCGCAGGCCATCTGCTTTATCGTGGCTGAGTATCAAAATTGGGGGGAGGCCCCATGCTGTTTTTTTTTATTATATATTTAAATAATTAAAAAAAACCTGCAGGGTCACCTGTATTTTGATACCCAATCAACATAATGCTGCTGGGAGCTGCAGCTCGTAGTAGTGTGCTTTATCTGCACAGTGTATCAATATACGAGGGACTTCACTCCATCTTTTTAAATTACTTATTTATTTTTAAAATATGATAGCAGCTTGGATGCCATATACTAATGTGTATGGCAACCAATCACAGATGTTGGCACTTAGGGTTGGGGCGCAGTCTGACTGCAACCAATCACAGGCGCTGTCACAGAGGGTGCGTGGGGGAAGCAGAGAAATATGCATAAGGCTTAATTAGTGGACCCAGAAGTAGTTTGACAGCAGCACAGAGACTGGCAAGTATGATTCTCCTGTTTTAATACCCATTTTGCTTCTTTTTGCAGGCCCTTACTACCACCATTTTTTAGCATTAATGTTCAGGCCCTCATAGACTTAGGAAGGTACCGTCACACCCGGCAATATTGCTTGCAATTTCACTGGCAATTCACTGGTTGCAGTGAAATCATGGACACATTGTTCCACTTGTACACGGCCACAAAACAGAACAATGTGTCCATGATTTCACTGCAATCAGCAAATTGCCAGTGAAATTGCAAGCAATATTGCCGCGTGTGACGGTACCTTAAGGGGCTCGGGCTCAAGATCGGGTCAAGTCCAGTCCTGAACCCAGACTTTTTTTAAACTGTGACCGGATCCGCCGAACCCAAAAATCTGCGGTTTTGCATGTAAACATGTCACCAACTGCCCAACAAGCGAGCAAAATGGTGCTCATTCATTTGGTGATTGAATTGTTGATGGTGGAACAAAAATCATTGTTCTCAGCAGCACATCACATGATGAATGTTAGCATGATAGCATGTTACTATATGGGGACAAATTGATCTACCAGTGATCACTGTATGTCCACCTTTTTCATTATTCTATGGAAGGAGGCCAAGAAACAAGGTCTGAACAATTCCAATATCATCGACTGCATTCGCTTAACAATCTGAACTCAGCGCATGTAGATGCAAGCAACATTTTTGAGTAAGGTGGTGCAATATGTTAGCACATAGGGCCACACTTCAATCTTTTGACCAGGGCCCCACTTTCTCTAAAACTGGCCTTGAGTGTGGAGGCATTGTATTGTGCATAAAAAGATGTGGGGGACACCATACAGTGTGAGAGACATTATACTGTGTATAAATCACCTTTGGGGGCATTATACCATGTGAGGACTATTGTGGAGAGTCATCACACTGTATAAAGGGGGCTTAGGAAGAATTATACTGTGTAAAGACTACTGATGAGATTTTATACAATGAATAGGGGTCTTTTAGGCATTATACTGTGTCTCGGGGTTGAGGGCTATCATACTGTATACAGGTTCTATGAGGATATCATAATGTGAATATGTGAGCAGAGTGGACCACATATGAACCCAAATAGAAAATGGAGTTTTTAACACGGTTACAGAAATGTGGCAATGCTGTACAAAAATAAGAAGATCAAAAGCTGTCAATGTAAATTAATTGCAAAGGTGAGAATTAGTCCTTTTAATAAGTTTAATCACTTTTAATCACAAAAAAATCTACCGTATATACTCGTGTATAAGCCGACCCGTGTATAAGCCGACCCCCTACTTTTGCCCCAAAAATCTGGAAAAACCTATTGACTCGTGTATAAGCCGAGGGTGGACCCCAGCACAGGTATACAGCCCCCAGCAGTGTGGTATACAGGCCTCCCCAGTGGTAGTATACAGCAGCCCCAGTGGTAGTATACAGATTCCCCAGCAGCCCCAGTGGTAGTATACAGATTCCCCAGCAGCCCCAGTGGTAGTATACAGATTCCCCAGCAGCCCCAGTGGTAGTATACAGGAGCCCCAGCAGCCCCAGTGGTAGTATACAGGAGCCCCAGCAGCCCCAGTGTTAGTATACAGGAGCCCCAGCAGCCCCAGTGGTAGTATACAGGAGCCCCAGCAGCCCCAGTGGTAGTATACAGGAGCCCCAGCAGCCCCAGTGGTAGTATACAGGAGCCCCAGCAGCCCCAGTGGTAGTATACAGGAGCCCCAGCAGCCCCAGTGGTAGTATACAGATTCCCCAGCAGACCCAGTGGTAGTATACAGATTCCCCAGCAGCCCCAGTGGTAGTATACAGGAGCCCCAGCAGCCCCAGTGGTAGTATACAGGAGCCCCAGCAGCCCCAGTGGTAGTATACAGGAGCCCCAGCAGCCCCAGTGGTAGTATACAGCAGCCCCAGTGGTATACAGCAGGCCCCCAGGGGTACATATAGCAGCCCCCTGGGGGTACCTAGCAGCCCCCTGGGGGTACCCAGCAGCCCCCAGGGGGTACCCAGCAGCCCCCAGGGGGTACCCAGCAGCCCCCTGGGGGTACCAACAGCCCCCAAAAGCTGGCACTGTCCCCCCTTGTAAGGGCCCCCCCCCGCTGCTTATACATTACCATCCCAGTGTTCTGATCGGCGCCGCTCCTCGGTGCTGCGTCTTCATCCTCTCGTCCGCGCTGGCTGCATCCGGGATCTCCGGCTGTCGCGCGATGACGTCATATCGCTGCGACAGCCGGAGATCCCGGATGCAGCCAGCGCGGACGGGAGGATGAAGACGCAGCACCGAGGAGCGGCGCCGATCAGAACACCGGGATGGTAATGTATAAGCAGCGGGGGGGGGGGCCCTTACAAGGGGGGACAGTGCCAGCTTTTGGGGGGCCATATGCACTGCTTCCCCCTGCCGCTGATTGACAGGGGGAAGCAGAGTATATATAATGAGCGGCCCCACGTGACGGGGCCGCTCATACAGCAGCCTCCCCCCGCCTCCTCCAGCCTCCACCACCGTATATGACCCGTGTATAAGCCGAGGGGGGGACTTTTCAGCCCAAATTTTGGGCTGAAAAACTCGGCTTATACACGAGTATATACGGTATATAAATGTCCACCTCCTGAGGAAGTGCCAGTAATGGTACGAAAAATGTAAGGGTGGCCCCTTACTGAGTGGTGGACATCCTTTTGTGACATGGGTAAGTGCTGGCTGTTGGAATACATTGTGCACTTTGTGTAGTGGGCTGTCTGGTTCTCTGTGCTGTATAGCTTATTGCCACTGTGCATATGTGATTGTAGCACCTGTTTGCCTGACCGCATATACGTGGCCAGTTTTTGCACTACAGCTCCCAGCAATTTTTGCTTTTGTCCCTTGTCCAAATTGTACTAAAGATTTTGGGTCAATACAGACACCAAAACCTGCATTACGTTAGTCATTTTCTGAGACTATTGAAGTTTGGGGTCTGAGTTAATTACCAGGCTGTTGCATAAACTAACATTTCTGATCCCAATTTTCTTATTAGGGCAAATTCCTAACTGTGTAGCCTGCTTTTGAGTTTATGTATCTGTACAACCATTGTCTTTTTTACCGGTCCATTCCCACTACAGGGGTCATTTGTTCTACACCTCCTCCACTTTTGACTTGTCCATCTTAACTATGTGTTTTTGTAATGCAGTTAATTTAGATGTTTTTGTGACTTTGTAAAATTAATAAAAGGACTAATTCTCACCTTTGCAATGAATTTACATTATCAACTTTTGATGTTATTATTTTTGTACAGCATTGCACACATTTCCATAACCACATTAAAAACTCAGTTTTCAATTAGGGTTCATATTTGACATTGAGTTGTGGTATGCATAAATATGGGTCCTTTGTGTTTTCTTAATCTTTTATGGTTAAGAGTGGACCACATACTACAAGGGATGTTTTGAATGCCATCATACTATGCATAAGGAAGCTGTGGGTCAATCATACTGGGTATAGGGGAGCTGTGGGCTCATCATAGTGTGCATAAGGAACTGTTGACTCATAATACCATGTATAGGGAAGCTGTGGGCCCATAATATTGTGTATAGGGATAATGTGGGCCCTTCATACTCTGTACAGGGGAGTAGTGGGCTCATCATACTGTACATAGAGGAGCTGTGTGGGGCATCATACTGTGTATAGGGAAGCTGTGGGCCCATCATACTGCATACAGGGGAGCTGTGGGCTCATTATGGTGTGTATAGAGGAGCTGTGGGCCCATCATACTGTGTTTAGGGGAGCTGTGGCCCCATTATACTATGTATAGGGAAGCTGTGGGACCATCATAGTATGCATAGGGTAGCGGTGGGCCCATTATACTGTGTATAGCGGAGCTGTGTGCCCACCATACCGTGGATAGGGAAGCTGTGGACTCATCATACTGTGTGTAGAAGTGCTGTAGACCCATCATACTGCACAGAGGAGTTGTGGGCCAATCATACTGTGTACATGGGAGCAGTGGGCTCATTATATTATTTAAAGATGAGGTGTGGGCCCAACATACTGTGTTTAGGGAAGCTATAGCCCCACTGTATTGTGTATAGGGAAGCTGTGTGCCCATCATAGTCTGCATAACTAAGCAGAGAGTCCATCATACTGTGTATAAGGGAGCTGTGGGCCCATCATATTGTGCCAAGTGGAGATGTGAAGGCATGTTACCCTAAAGGGGATCATAACGAGGGTGGACCAATGTACATAACTGTTCATGGTGAACTTTGTAATTGTGGACATGATGATTGTACATCAGGGAAACTCAGGAAATTATTATTGTATTTGCAGGAAAACCAGGGGACATTATTACCGTACTAGTGGGGCACTCAGTAGACATTATTAAATGTTAAGTGGGCACTTAAGCATCATTGTTATTGGGGAACTTAGCTTATTTTGACTGTCAAATGGGAACATATGGGCCATGATTACGTTTTAAAAAGCAAAATGTTTGCAGACTTTCTAAAGCACTTCCACAGGCCATCAGTATTTTTGGGGGGACAATTTTACCATATAGAGGGCATAATAAAGGCGTTTTACTTTGTAATGGGCACAGAGGTGGACATTATTATGTGGAGTGAAAAGAGAAGTGCCGTTTTTGTGCCACAAAGTAGGTGCATTAATGGAAACAACTACGCAGCAGAAGGCTCAGAATTGGGATAACAGTAGGGTGAGGACTTTGTGCGGTTCCGAAATTAAGCTCAGAACCCTGCAGAACGGTTAATGCAGCAATGATTGAAAATGCATCATGGGCATGTGCTGTGACGCAGTATCAATACAAGGTAGGTAAAAAATGTCTAACAATTCAATTGTTAAATATAAATTCGACCTGCATGTCCTATATAAACTGATATGTGTCAGTCTGTAGTCAACCCACCGCTATCTATCTTTGTGCTGCCATCAAATGTTGCCAACAGTTGGTCACCAAAGGGAAACGGGTAGCTGAAAGATTTTTTAATGTGTGTGTCTGCATGCTGAATAATTGTCAGACACGGTTTACAATTCTATCAACTGGAGCACATATTTACTTATAGAGGCAATGGTAATGTTTTCCAACTGGCATATTAAGTTATGTCTGTGAAAAGTAAAATGTTGCCTACTGAGACAGGCATGCAATAATTACCATTTACTGTAACCTTTAGGAGTTTATTTACACTTACTTAGGTCGTCACGTATAATTGTCACAGATCTTATATTTTATTGGTATTTTTAACTATTCTGTCGGCTAGAGTTCTGATGTTGAGTTGTAATACTTGACACCAGCATAACTATAGCCATAAGAAACATAAAATAAAATATATTCATGTTGTTCATTTGCAAGCTGTTTGGAAAGGATCAACAAAATAAAGATGTAACGCTAATTTTCCCTGAGTTCATATTAATTTATGTGATGACCATCTGGAAAAAATAAAAAATATAGAATCAAAAGTGTTAACTAGCTCACAGTTAAAACGTAAATAACAGGATGCGTGCTTTATAATGAGATTAGTAAAGAAGTCACCACATCTGAGGGATTACAAGCTGTTTTTCTTTATCAGTCTCCCATCTATACAGTGCAGAGTTTATCTTCCATAATCTTTTTCTAAGCATGACATAAATTCCACTTTTTTCTAGCTTAAATTCACATAGCAGTGCACATGGCTCATAACATAGCTGTATTGTGTGTGTCAAAGGCAGAATCTGAACCTGAGCATAGAACAATAAAATATGTGACATGCTGTGACTACCTGGGTTCCTCCACATACCAGGGAAACCCTGATATGCCTAACCACAGACAAAGGAACACTAGGGACACAATGACAACGGTAGAGGCTTGACGGTAGGGAGTAAGGGATGGGACACCTCCTGCACTCACCTGAGGCTATAATCTGATCTCCCTATCATCCCAATACAAGTTCTTTCACCCCGTTGCCAAGCAGGTTACCTAGTCCCTTGCAAGCCCTGACCTTACCCTTCACTAGTGAACTGGTTGGCAAGAGTACTAGTCACACTGCTGCACTACTAAGCACTTACGTAAGGAAAACAGAGAGGCAAACACCAAAAGATAGGACACCAACGTCTCGATTATAGTCAGACACCGTGACTGCAGCCTTCACAAGCTGGACTGCAAAATGGCATGGGCACCTGCAGTAGCCCAACCTTCCTCCTCTGTGGCTTCTAAGAGAGTGTGGGTTTTCTATCACCAGTGCCCTTTGGTGAAACAATGGGCAATTTAGAGGTTATGTGCGAGGTCACCAGCCAGAAGCACAAGGAAAAGCTGCTGCAGAAAACCTGACATTAACCCTTGATGTACTAAAGGAAAAGAAAATAATAATTTTAATATGAAGAGTCTCACCAAGCAAATGAGACTCTGGTCTAAAACCTGTCACAAGTCTCCGAGGCACGAGAGACCATCGTGATAATATGTTTTAGAGGCGCCAACCGGCATTAATTTTACTATGGTGGTGATTCGGTGATCAAGCGATTTGTGATTCTGTGCCTCCAATTTGCAAGTAACTTTATTAAAAAAATCATGTAGTCTTAGGGTATGTGCACATCAGTCGTTTTGTGGGCTGTTTTTGAACGTTTTCCG
This sequence comes from Allobates femoralis, assembly GCA_033576535.1. Classification (NCBI taxonomy): domain Eukaryota; kingdom Metazoa; phylum Chordata; class Amphibia; order Anura; family Aromobatidae; genus Allobates; species Allobates femoralis. The sequence continues at coordinate 298,832,763 of JARQOC010000004.1, read as the reverse complement.
TCGGCGGTTTCCGCTGAGTTTTATGTTAATTTATGTTAATCCTAGCCACCGGTTGGATTAACATGCTAGTCAATGGAGTTAAGAAAACGCTGTCTATATTAGAACGGTTTTTGTCTGGTCGTTTTTAGTTTATTCACCGGTTTTCCACCGGTTTTCAAAGATAGAGCAAGTGACTTCTTTTCAGCGTTTTTCCAGCGGGTCCAGCTGAACAAGTGCACCAAAGACCAGTCTGGAACTCGCTAAGAAAAACGCCGGGGAAATCGCCAAGAACACGCTGTACAAACGCTAGTAACCCGATCGCAAATCGTTAGCAAAACGCTAACAAAACCAGGGACACTGGCGAGTTCAGAAAACTCAGTTCTGCCATTCTCCACCGGTTCCCGGTTGTTCTGCAAAGATGCAGAAACGACTGATGTGCACATACCCTTACCCACCAAAAATCACTATAAAATACAGACCATTATGTGAATCTCCTCTGCTCCCTATTCACTGCCTGTTGCAAAGAATAATCCACCTTGAAAAAGTAGAGCCTGATTGGAGTAAATGTGGTGAATCTTTGTCTCTCTACTACTACTCTCTCTACTACTGTCTATTAAACTGCATAACAACATAACAATGAAGAAAGCAATTAGATAAAACCTCCAAGCAAAGATACAATGCTTACACCTGAGTAAAAGGACTTCCTTGTAAGTATTGTGCTGGCATAATGCTGATCAACAGGAACAGAAAAACCAGACATACAGTTCTTGAAAATATTAGACACATTTAGGCACATAAAGCACTTTAAAGTTGTTATGAGTTATGATGGCAGCAAGTCCCGAATTTTCTATAGGTTTTCATGTGAAAATCAGGTACTAAGCATATCCCTCCAGGGACCAAGAGCGTACTTTAAGAACAATATTGCCTGCTTAGTGTCTTTATAACTATTTTAGTGTTTGACAACCATGACACTCTGTGTTGCTTTTAACAGAATGCCTTGATAAATCCTAACTACTTCAGCTATTTATTAGAATGTGGCACATATGAGAAAGAGAAACTGGAGATACCATTGCAAGTCAGCAGAGCATCAGAAACAACTGATATGTCATAGGCTAGACCAGGGGTCTCAAACTCGGCTGAGTTGGTGGGCCGCACATAGAAAAACATTTATAACGGGGGCCGCATTCCTTGTAGGACTAAGTGATATTTTTAGTAATACCAGGATATTTAGCTCAATGTAGTAAAGTACAAATCCTGATCCCCTTCTTGTAGTAATGTCCCCATCCTGTAGTAATGTCCTTTTCTACTGATGTCCCCCATCCTGATCCCTTTCTCTAGTGATGATCCCTATCCTGATCTCTTTTTATAGTGATGTTCCCCATCCTGATCCCTTTTTCTAGTGATGCCCCCCATCCTGATCCCTTTTTATAGTGATGTTCCCCATCCTGATCCCCTTTTCTAGTGATGTCCCCATCCCGGTTCCCTTTTGTGGTGATGTTCCCCATCCTGATCCCCTTTAGTAGTGATCTCTCTCATCCTGATCTCCCTTAGTAGTGATGTCCCCCGTCCTGGTCCCCTTTTGTAGTGATGACCCGCATCCTGGCTCCCTTTTGTAGTGATGTCCCAGATTCTGAACCCCTTTTCTAGGTATGTCCCCCATCCTGATCTACTTCTATAGTGATGCCCCCCATCCTGTTTTACTTTTTTTTTTTTTTTTTTTAACACACTCACATGCACACTTATTCACATTCACACCCTCACACACAAACCCACACACTCACACATCCTCATACACACTCTCATACACACACTGAAACTCACACACACCCTCACACACACTTTCTTATACACACATCCTCACTCACATACACACAAACTCACCCTCACACACACACCCACTCACACTTTTCTCACTTTAATGATGCATCGCTCCAGTGCAGGGGGCCACCGCGGTCCCCGCTGTGCTGACTCCCGGCCTCCGCTGTGCTATGACTTCCACCAGCCACCGCTCAGACTAGTTCTGTTGCTCAGGAAGATCAATGCAATCTGCCATCCAGAGGCCCACAGGTGACGCCATAAGCCACCGTCAGCTTTGGGCCTCTCATTGATCTTGCTGAGTAGCAGAGCTTGTTAGTGCCACGGACAGAAGTCCTCACACAGCGGGGACTGCAGCGGCACCCTGCACTGGGGCAATGCATCATTAAGTTGTCCAAGGTGCCGCGGGCCGCATAGGGAAGCCCCAGGGGCCGCATGCGGCCCTCGGGCCGCGTGTTTGAGACCCCTGGGCTAGACTGAATGGAACTGAGTCTTCAGTTTCCTATTCTTGTACTGATACAGTCTGCTAATACCACTTCTCTGCTGTAACAATTTACATTAGTATAGATTAGGTAATCTGTTACCGCTGTAAAAAAAAGTATGCATTTACCTTACTGTTATGATAGTTTAAAAATATTATCAAAAGTAAATACATATATATGTGCCCTTCCTCTAAAAATAAGTGCAATACCTGTCCATAGGCTGCGTCTAGTATTAAACCCTGGCTTCATAAAAGCAAACAGGGCTGAACTGCAATACCATATGCAACCTGTATACAGGTGTGGCACTGGTTTTTGGAAGGCAACTGTCATGCTTCTCTACAAGGCTGCAGAGTCAGAGTCATGGAGTCAGTGTCCATTTGGGTGGAGTCAGAGTTGGAGCCGGATTCAGGGAAATTGAGTCAGAGTTGAAGGTTCAGCTTACCATCTGCACAGATAGGGCTGTGGAGTCAGAGTAGTGGAGTCAGTGTCCATTTTGGAGGAGTCAGAGTTGAATTCAGAGGTTTGGCTTACCGACAGCATGCAATGGCTGTAGAGTCGGAGTCCATTTTGGTGGAGTCAGATTAAGTGAAATTGAGGAGTCGGAGTTGAAGTTGGAGGTTTGGCTTACCCTGCCCTACACAGCCCTGCTTTTCTAGTCATAGACAATCTACTTAAGTATTAATCTAAGACCCAATAATTCAGTGGTTATAACAATAATGGACTGATTTTAAATGTGTAATTAAATTAGTTTTCCAAGTAGTGATATTATTCAAGAGTTACAAAGTAGGTGACATATAATGTGCTAAACAACATAAACAATACCCAACTTCTTACAGGCATCATATCAATAACTAACTTAGAAATTACTTTAAATTAATATTTATAAAGGAAAACAGAGTTGTGCTCTGGAATGAAACAATGCCAAGCGAATGGCATATTTGTGAATGTATGGCCATGCTCCAGAGTGTCACTCTGCACAGGGAAGCAATGGTGATGAAAAGGCTCATAAATCAGAGAAAGGCTGGATTCATCTTTCTTCTTTGTAACTTCTAGGAGAAATACACATACCAGCTTTCCTCATTTACACAAGGTCTTTTGGCAAGCTTTTATGTCTCCCTGTGTGATTATAAACTGTGAACCTTCCACATTGTAAGTTTATCTAGAGAGCGCTAAACAAAGATTTGGAGCCACAATTGTTTCAGTCGTACCTCTCACACATGTGCACATGCACCTATAAACATTGCATTAGTATAGCTATCGGGGGCAAGTGAATATTTAAGAAAATTCACTTCAAAATCAAATGGAAATGTATTAATAGCCTAAATAGATGATACCATTATCATCTAAATAGATGACCATTCATGTAAGCTTAGCCCTATACCCCATTTCCTCAAGATGCCTGGACCACCAGTGCAATAAGCCCCGGCACCTTGTACAACCCCTATCCCGTTGTAGATTGTAAGCTCTTTTGAGCAGGGTCACCTTCATTTCTTGCTTTATTTATTGTATTTTTTTTCCACATTGATTCTATGCCTATTGTTTTTGTATCCAATGATTGTACTTTATTCGTTCTCTATTGTAATTACTTACTGTATATTTTCTGTACGCTAACCCTACATTGTAAAGCGCTGCGGAATATGTTGGCGCTATATAAATAAAGCTTTATTATTATTATTATTATATTATTATTATATTATTATTATACTGTATTATAATCTTAAAGGCATTTACATTGAAAGAAAAATAATATTGGAATCTAAATTAAAGGGCTTCTCCCACCCTCCTGAACCATCCATATAGGTAGGTCATAGACAGCTAAATGAACTGACACTTTGATATCTATGACCCAATGTCTTATTCCACAGAAATCCACATATAAACATATATATATAATATACTAGCTGTAGTACCTGGCTACGCCCGGGTTAATAAATAACTGCTGTTAGCTATAACAAAATAGAATTTGAATATCTCATATTAATGACCTGTAAGAAAATAGAAGCTGAGCTGTGATTGATTGCTATAGGCAGCCTAATAAATCTCCAGCCAACAGTAAACCCTCCCCCCGGCCGGGCAGTATATGTTACCTCACACATACACATAATAGACAGCTCATGTGACTGACATCTGCCTTAATTCCCTATATGGCACATGTGTTGCACATTGGATATTTTTAATCAGATGGTTATGTTTGGAAATTAAAGATAGCACACGTATGAGGCGAGTTATGTGAGGTGATTTGTGCACATCTGTGTCTGTGTGTGTACCAGAGGTGTGTGTATTTGTGTGTCCCTGTGGGGTGAGTGCATGTGTCCCTATAGGGTGTGTATGTGTGTGTGTCCCTGTGGGTGTGTGTGTGTGTGTGTGGTGTGCGTCTCTTTGTGGTGTGTGTGTGTGTGTCCCTGTGGGGTGAGTGTATGTGTCCCTATAGGGTGTGTATGTGTGTGTGTCCCTGTGGGGGTGTGTGTGGTGTGTGTCTCTTTGTGGTGTGTGTGTGTCCCTGTGGGGTGAATGCATGTGTCCCTGTGGGGTGTGTGTGTGTCCCTGTGGGGGGGTCTGTGTGGTGTGTGTATCTGTATTGTGTGTGGCTCTTTGTGGTGTGTGTGTGTGTCCCTGTGGGGTGAGTGCATGTGTCCCTATAGGGTGTGTATGTGTGTGTGTCCCTATGGGAGGGGTCTGTGTCTCTCTGTGTTGTGTGTGTCTCTTTGTGGTGTGTGTGTCCCTGTGGGGTGAGTGCATGTGTCCCTATAGGGTGTGTATGTGTGTGTCCCTGTGGGGGGTCTGTGTGGTGTGTGTGTGTCCCTGTGGGGTGAGTGCATGTGTCCCTATAGGGTGTGTATGTGTGTGTGTCCCTGTGGGGAGGGTCTGTGTGGGGTGTGTGTCTCTCTGTGTTGTGTGTGTCTCTTTGTGGTGTGTGTGTCCCTGTGGGGTGAGTGCATGTGTACCTATAGGGTGCCAATGTATGTGTGTCCCTGTGGGGGGGTCTGTGTGGTGTGTGTGTCTGTGTTGTGTGTGTCTCTTTGTGGTGTGTGTGTCCCTGTGGGGTGAGTGCATGTGTCACTATAGGGTGTGTGTGTGTCCCCTTGGGGGGGGTGTCTCTGAGTTGTGTGTGTCTCTTTGTGGTGTGTGTGTGAATTTGAATATGTCATATTAATGACCTGTAGGAAAATAGAAGCTGAGCTGTGATTGATTGCTATAGGCAGCCTAATAAATCTCCAGCCAACAGTAAACCCACCCCCTGGCCGGGCAGTATATGTTACCTCACACATACACATAATAGACAGCTCATGTGACTGACATCTGCCTTAATTCCCTATATGGCACATGTGTTGCACATTGGCTGTTTTTAATCAGATGTTTATGTTTGGAAAATAAAGATAGCACACGTATGAGGCGAGTTGTGTGAGGTGATTTGTGCACATCTGTGTCTGTCTGTGTGGTGTGTGTGTCCCTGGGGTGTGTATGTGTGTGTCCCTGTGGGGGGGTCTGTGTGGTGTGTGTCTCTGTTGTGTGCGTCTCTTTGTGGTGTGTGTGTGTGTGTGTGTGTGTCCCTGTGGGGTGAGTGCATGTGTCCCTATAAGGTGTGTATGTGTGTGTGTCCCTGTGGGGGGTCTGTGTGGTGTGTGTGTGTATCTGTGTTGTGTGTGTCTCTTTGTGGTGTGTGTCCCTGTGGGGTGAGTGCATGTGTCCCTATAGGGTGTGTATATGTGTGTCCCTGTGGGGGGGTGTCTGTGTGGGGTGTGTGTGTCTCTGTGTTGTGTGTGTCTCTTTGTGGTGTGTGTGAGTCCCTGAGGGGTGAGTGCATGTGTCCCTATAGGGTGTGTATGTGTGTGTGTCCCTGTGGGGGGGTCTGTGTGGTGTGTGTGTGTCTCTTTGTGGTGTGTGTGTCCCTGTGGGGTGAGTGCATGTGTCCCTATAGGATGTGTATGTGTGTGTGTCCCTGTGGGGGGAAGTCTGTGTGGTGTGTGTGTCTCATTGTGGTGTGTGTGTGTGTCCCTGTGGGGTGAGTGCATGTGTCGCTATAGAGTGTGTGTGTGTCCCCTTGGGGGTGTGTGTCTCTGTGTTGTGTGTGTCTCTTTGTGGTGTGTGTGTGTTTGTTCGGGTGCGTGGTGAGTATCCAATGTTGGGGCTGCACCTTAGTGACTATACACTTGCTGCTACTCTTTGTGTGCGTGTGTTGTGTATACATGTCGCCGTGCGTGGTGAATATCTCATGTTGGGGCCCCTTCTTAGTGACTATATGCTGGTATGAACTGTTAGTCTTTGGTGCTATCATTAAGCCCCTCTTATTCACAACTGTCATCTGGTAACTGTCACTTTTCCCCCATTATGTAGATAGGGGCAAAATTGTTTGGTGAATTGAAATGCGTGGGGTTAAAATTTCGCCTCACAATATAGCCTATGACGCTCCTGGGGTCCAGACGTGTGACTGTGCAAAATTTTGTCTCTATAGCTGACAGCTGTCGATTTTCCTCCAACACTTTTCCATGCACCTTTTCCCCATTATATAGATAGGGGCAAAATTGTTTGGTCAACTGGAACGCGCAGGGTTAAAATTTCGCCTCACAACATAGCCTATGACGCTCCCGGGGTCCAGACGTGTGACTGTGCAAAATTTTGTAGCTGTAGTTGCGACGGTGTAGATGCCAATCCCGGATATACACACATACACACACATATACATACACACATTCAGCTTTATATATTAGATATATACATATATGCTATTATATAGCAAAAATGTCACAATGAAAATGCAATCTAATCTACGGGAACTATTTTATAGAACAACTAGATGGTGGCCCAATTCTAACGCATCGAGTATTCCAGAATATGTATGTAGTTGACATACTGTGACTGACAGAACTTGTTAAGTCAACGTGAGTGAACTACACACACATATATATATATATATATATATATAGCAGCACTATGGTATATGGTGGTACATTACAGCACATGTATAGCAGCACTATAGTATATGGCGGTATATTATAGTAAATGTATAGCAGCACTATGGTATATGGCTCGCCACGGCGCCATGTGTAAAATCCACCCATTACTTCAGATTTTACACATGGCGCCGTGGTGAGCACCACTATGCTGATTGGCCGCCCGTGTTCAGCGCCGACCAATCAGAATAGCAGCGCTATGGTATATCACAGTACATGTATAGCAGCGCTATGGTATATGGTGGTACATTACATTACATTACATGTATAGCAGCGCTACAGTATATGGCGGTAGATTACAGCACATGTATAGCAGCACTATGGTATATGTCGATACATTACAGCACATGTACAGCAGCACTATGGTATATGGTTCGCCATGGCGCCATGTGTAAAATCCACCCGTTACTTCAGATTTTACACATGGCGCCGTGGTGAGCACCACTATGCTGATTAGCTGCCCGCGTTCAGCACCGACCAATCAGAATAGCAGCACGCGCCATGGCACCATATTTCTAATACACTGAGTATAGTGTATTTGAAATATGGCGCCATGGCGCACGCCGCTATTCTGATTGGTCGCCGCGTTCACCGCCGACCAATCAGAATTGCGGGGCGCGCCATGGCGCCATATTTCAAATACAATATGGCGCGAGCTGCTCCTCTGATTGGTCGACGCTGAATGCGGGGATCAATCAGAGGAGCGGCATTCAAACCGCGAGCCAAGCCACGCTACTTCTCTGATTGGTCAATCAGAAGAGTACTGTGGCTTGGCGCGCGGTTTGAATGTCGTGAAGGACACCACCGCTGTGAGCAGCCTGGAGATGACCGGCCGACGCCGGTCATCTCCCGGCTGGCTCGCCGCTGACCGGAGCTCAGCCGTGGCTACTGTGGCACAAAGGTCAGCGGCTCGCCAGCCGGGAAATGACCAGTTGACGCCAGCCATCTCCCGGCTGGCTCGCCGCGGACCTCCGTGCCGCAGGTAGCTGCGGCTGAGCTCCAGTTAGTGGCTCGCCAGCCGGGAGTGTGTGTGTGTGTCTGGGTGTGTGAGTGTATATGTGTGATGTTGTTCGGATGGTGTGTGTTTTGGGGCACTGTAGGGGCGGCCGTAAGCGTAGCGGGCTGTATGAGTCCCGCTCCCGCTTAAGGCCGCCATCTTGGCTCACCCTGAACGGGTGTAGGGCTCCGGTGACGTCACGTAGCTCCGGACAAAGTGACAGAAGTGCCATTGGCTTCTATATATAGCTCTGAACAAAGTGACGGAAGTGCCATTGGCTTCTATATATAGCTCTGGACAAAGTGACGGAAGTGCCATTGGCTTCTATATATAGCTCCGGACAAAGTAACGGAAGTGCCGTCGGCTTTTATATATTAGATGGGAGCTGAGTAGTCTGATATATAATTTAGTGAGGAAGAAATCAGTATATACTGCTCTATGATCATTTAAAGCTCTGCACTCTTTTTCTGTCCAGTAGGTGGTCCTATCAGTGATTGACAGCTATCTCTATATGCAATCTTATACTTAGGAAGATGTCAGTCACTGAGAAAACAGCTCTCTGGACTTAGAAAATCACAGAGAACAGAGGACTAAATGATTAAACCACAGGTTATACTGAATCTTTCTAGACAACAAGATGATCAGCACTCACCGGATAACCGGTGACACTTCTTTATTTCACAAGGCTAAACATTCAGACATAGAGACAGGAGGCTGTCTTCTTGTTGCCTAGATGGATATATGGACTGTATCTAATAGAGTATGCACCTAGAGGCATAAGTGTGACAACTGAAAGGCTGAATGTAGCGGTGTTCATTGATCCCTGAAAGAGCGTGAGTAGAAGTGGTAGAGCCCGGCTTTATCTATTTGGAGTGATTATAGTGAATCTTTCCTCGCAAAACTGTATATCAATCTCCTTTGTTTCCTAGGTTTCTCTATAACAGGGTGTCTACAGACCTGACTGGATTTCAATCGTGGATGTTTCTCTTTAAAGCACCACTCTCCAGCTTTTTTTTTCCATCAATGGAGTGGCACTTTAAATCTAAGTCCTCTGCTCCAGTCACCTTCCGGCATCTCCACCTTTTACCAACGCTGCTTTAGTCCTGTGGCGCCATCTAGGGTTCGTAACTTTTGACTGGCTGAAAGTCCGAAGTTGTACCACAAGCACTCAAAACATCTCTTATGGTACCTTTACACGCCGCGACGGCAGGCTGGATACATCGCGCTACAAGCTACAATTGTAGCTTGTAGCGTCCATATCGCCTGTAGTAGCGGCGTCTGAAGAGGCGACGCTACAGCCGGCGACAGATACATCTGTTTATGGTCTCTGCTCATAAACTTAAGGCAACATCGCCGATGGTAGCGAGCTGTATCGGCGTGTAAAGAGGCAACGGAAGGGAACCCTGGACACCCGGGGCTGTAGCTGCAATGTAGCTAAGGCGTGACCTCGGCTCCATGTTACCGCGCCCCATGTGCGATCATTGGTGGAAGCTGCTGCATGACGATTGGTAGTCGCTGCATAGGGAGGCATATTTAAGGAGCTGACGAGTCACACTACACAATCGCTCGAGCGTGCTGTATTACTCAGCCTCCTGCGATGCCTGCCCAATCAGGATGTTATTGCTTCGTCCTATCAGCGTACGGAAGTCTTGTAATCCACAATTGGAGCACGCCTATGTGCTGTCCCTGCTGCACCAGGTCCGCCCATAGTAGCTGGTTGTAGCGGTGTGTAAATGAGCAACAGCTGGCTACTTGAGACACCCGGCGATGTAGCTAGCTATAGATGTAGCGTGGCGTAGCGCACCTTATGGCGGCGTGTAAAGAGAGTGCGTTGACCGTTTGTAGCCGTTCGGGCGTGCTCGTGCACGTGAAGTAGCGCGATGTATCCAGCCTGCCGTCGCGGCGTGTAAAGGTACCATTACGGCCCCTTTACACGCGGCTACATTTCTTGGGTGGCTACAGGTAACTTACTGGTTGCAGTGAAATCATGGAGACAAGGTTCTATCTTGTTGCTGTGTACAAATGGAATAATCTCTCCATGATTTTACTGCAACCAGTAAGTTACCTGTAGCCACCCAAGAAATGTAGCCGCGTGTAAAGGGGCCCTTAAGGTACCTTAACACGCGGCAACTTTTCTAGGAATTTCACTGGCAACTTACTGGTTGCAGTGAAATCATGGACACATTGTTCCATTTTGTGGCCGTGTACAAAAGCAACAATGTGTCCATGATTTCACTGCAACCAGTAAGTTGCCAGTGAAATTCCTAGAAATGTTGCCGCGTGTAAAGGTACCCTTAGGGAACCTTTACACGTCGCAACATTGTATGCAATTTCACTAGCAACTTACTGGTTGCAGTGAAATCATGGACACATTGTTGCTTTTGTACACAGCCACAAAATGGAACAATGTGTCCATGATTTCACTGCAACCAGTAAGTTGCAAGTGAAATTGCATGCAATGTTGCGACATGTAACGGTACCCTTAGAGTAAGCATGAGGCTCTTATAGCTATTAAAAAGTAACCCCCGAAGCATTGCATGAAAAACTGGAGCTACCAACAGGTCACAAATCGCTGGAGACCAAGCGGCGTTGATACAAGATCAAGAAGCCGGAAGGTAAGTATGATAGAGGGGGCAGGGCACTTAGATTTAAAGCATCACTCGTGTGTTTCAATAAAACACGTTGGAGTGGTGCTTTATAATCTATGGCCAGGACATACATTTCCCTGACAATCTGCCTTCAGAGCATATTGTAAGTAAAAGGGGACGTTAGTAGTGTAATTTATATAATGGCGGACAGTCAGGATATGTGTAAAGCTTGGTATATATAGTTTTAGGTTGTTTTTGATGTGTTTTAGTATAAAAAGAGACAGACTCTGCTCCTTTTCTTCAGAGGTAACCACATCCATATGCAGCAAAAGTTCCAACATTTTAAAGGTAAAACCCCAGTTTCATGAGCAAACGCATTTCACCTTTTCTCATGTGGACATGGCTCCAGTGTCATGCAGATACAGTACAACTGAATCCCAGCCTTCAAATAACTATAGGTGAATTTAAAGAACCGAGAACATAAAAAGCATATCAGATGTAAAAGAAAAAAAATGCTGGCAAGAGATAGGTTTCCATTCATCAACACCCATCTGTTCCAATCTGTTAAAAACATAGTGCCAACATGTCTTTTGGCAATCCAGGAGACTAACTTTATTCAGCCGTTGACATGTTTAATGACAAATATAGACGCTTATTTGCTGCGCTATAAACATAAACAGAAAAGCAATTCTAATGAAATTTGATGCTTTATTGACCATCAACTAAAGATTTTGATCAAAACTCAAAAGCGGTAATCATTTTTGTACAGTATGGTATTTTCCTTTTCTCCTCTTCCTTTGTGGCTCACAAAACAGGAAATCGATATTCAGGAATTAAGGAATATCTTTAGATTATCAATGTGAGCTTTACCAGCCAGTCGTCTATAACTACATGCTTAAACAAATGAAAAAACGCACATCAGTCAAATACTGTGCAAAATCAATGCTCAACCTAATACCAGTAAAGCCTAAATCCACATATCTAAAGCACCACAAAAAAGCGCTGTCGGTCAGCTGTTGGATTTAGTTTAATCCTCTTGTGACAACAGGTATATACATTGTTAATTATAACGTTTAACGTCAGAGTACTGTAGTTATCAGTGTGGAGAAAAATAAGAAACTTCATAGGAGGGCAGACAAAATTGGCATTAAAGGGGTTTCCCCACGAATAAAGTTGATTTCAATCAATAGATTTTGGAGTAATAATAATTTCCACAATTGGATTTGTTTAACAAAAATGTTCCTGTGCTGAGATAATCCTATAAATGTGCCCCTGCTATGTACAGTTTCATTTTTGTTTCTAACTGTGCATGAAACACGATCTGATCATACCACATCTCCTGGACAGGGAAAGAAGGAAAGAGAGTATACAGACATTACAGCACAAGATCACAGCTGATTCTTTTTTGTGAGGTAAAACATTTCTCTTCCTGTTTGTAAAAAATGTTTTACCTCAAAGAAAGAATTATTTGTGATCCCATGCTGTAATGTCTGTATATTCTATTTCATCCTTCCCTGCCCAGGATCAAACCAATGCTTTGTGCATGGTCAGAAACAAAAATGAAACTGTACATAGCAGGGGCACATTTATAAGATTATCTCAGCACAGGAACATTTTTTTTTAAACACATCCAATTGTGGAAATTATTATTATTCCAAGATCTATAAATTATAATGAACTATTAAATTACCGTATATACTCGCGTATAAGCCGAGTTTTTCAGCCCAAAATTTGGGCTGAAAAGTCCCCCCTCGGCTTATACGCGAATATATAAAAAAAAATAAAAAAATACCGCAGCAGCCCCGGAGGTATACAGGCCCCCCATCAAGTTCCAGGGCCCCCCCCACCTTGCGCGCAGCCTGTAAAGGAAAATCATACTTACCAGTGTCCAGTCGCGCCGTCCGCAGCTGCCGACATGACGATCCCGGGCTCCATTCAGCGTCTTCTGCATTTCCTGTAGTCGCGGGCAATGACGTCATTGCCCGCGCGCACAGGAAGTCGGAAGCCGGAAGACGCTGAATGGAGCCCGGGATCGTCATGTCGGCAGCTGCCGACGGCGCGACTGGACACTGATTTTCCTTTACAGGCTGGCGCGCAAGGTGGGGGGGCCCTGGAACTTGATGGGGGGCCTGTATACCTCCGGGGCTGCGGCTGTATACAGCCCTGGGGCTGCGGCTGTATACAGCCCTGGGGCTGCGGCTGTATACAGCCCTGGGGCTGCGGCTGTATACAGCCCTGGGGCTGCGGCTGTATACAGCCCTGGGGCTGCTGCTGCTGTATATACCTCTGGGGCTGCATATGGGGTTGCATATGGGGCTGCATATACCTCTGGGGCTGCATATACCTCTGGGGCTGTATATACCTCTGGGGCTGCTGTATACTACCACTGGGGCTGCTGATGTATATACCACTGGGGCTGCTGCTGCTGTATATACCTCTGGGGCTGCATATGGGGCTGCATATGGGGCTGCATATACCTCTGGGGCTGTATATACCTCTGGGGCTGCATATACCTCTGGGGCTGCTGTATACTACCACTGGGGCTGCTGATGTATATACCACTGGGGCTGCTGCTGCTGTATATACCTCTGGGGCTGCATCTGGGGCTGTATATGGGGCTGCATATACCTCTGGGGCTGCATATACCTATGGGGCTGCATATACCTATGGGGCTGCATATACCTCTGGGGCTGCATATGGGGCTGCATATACCTCTGGGGCTGCATATACCTCTGGGGCTGCTGTATACTACCACTGGGGCTGCTGATGTATATACCACTGGGGCTGCTGCTGCTGTATATACCTCTGGGGCTGCATCTGGGGCTGCATATGGGGCTGCATATACCTCTGGGGCTGCATATACCTCTGGGGCTGCATATACCTATGGGGCTGCATATACCTATGGGGCTGCATATACCTCTGGGGCTGCATATGGGGCTGCATATACCTCTGGGGCTGCATATACCTCTGGGGCTGCATATACCTCTGGGGCTGCATATGGGGCTGCATATACCTCTGGGGCTGCATATGGGGCTGCATATACCTCTGGGGCTGCATATGGGGCTGCATATACCTCTGGAGCTGCATATACCTCTGGGGCTGTATATACCTCTGGGGCTGCTGTATACTACCACTGGGGCTGCTGCTGTATACTACCACTGGGGAGGCTGCTGTATACCTCACTGCTGGGGGTTGTATACCTGTGCTGGAGTCCACCCTCGGCTTATACGCGAGTCAATAAGTTTTCCCAGTTTTTGGGGGCAAAAGTAGGGGGGTCGGCTTATACACGGGTCGGCTTATACACGAGTATATACGGTACCTCAACATATGTTATCAATAGTTCATCCTAAATTATGTCACTAAAGAATTGCAGATCAAGTCAGTGTCCTGTGTGCTACAAATATTTCACTATATTAGGTGTGTGTACAGTTAGGTCCATATATACCGCATTATAAGACGCACTTTTGTTCCCCCAAGTTTTGGGGGAAGGTGGGGCGGGTGCATCTTATAATGGGAATGTACAGTCCTTTACTGCAGGGGAGGCTGGATGCAGCTCTGGAGTGGTGTCTGGGATAGGGGCGGGCTGGCTGTGGGCTGCATGAGGCTGCGGGCTGCAGGAGGCAGCGGGAGATCACGTGCTCCCGCTCATTAGCCTCCTCCAATATGCACTGCCGCTGTCCATCAACTTGGTGCTGAAACCAGTGCCAAGATCTGGACAGGGGGTGCAGCGCATATCAGTTGTGACTGCACTCACCCCCGTATGCAGGCACACTTGCCCCCATCACTGTTTAGAGGCCCCCTGCTGGCGCGCACATAATAAAATAAAAAATCATTACTTCACCTTCCGCTGATCGTTCCCTTCTGTCAGCTGAGTGGTGACTTCCTGCTTTAGTCTCGGCATCGGGTCATGTGATCCGAGCGCATCATGTGATCAGATGTCATCACTGTGTGTTCCCGATGGCTGGGACCAAAGCTGGCAGAAGGGAGCGATCGTCGGAAAGTGAAGTAATTATTTTTTATCTTATTATGGGTGCGCCAGCAGGAGGGCTCTAAACAGTGATGGGGGTAAGTGTGCCTGCACAGGGGAATGAGTGCAGGCACAGGGGCAAGTGTGCCTGCACTTGGGGATGAGCGCAGGCACAGGAGCAAGTGTGCCTGCACTGGGGGGGTGTGAGTGCAGGCACAGAGGCAAGTGTTTCAGCACTGGGGGGTGAGTGCAGGCACAGGGGCAAGTGTGCAAGCACTGCGGCAAGTGTGCCTGCACTGGGGCATATGTTTCAGCACTGGGGGGTGAGTGCAGGCACAGGGGCAAGTGTGCCAGCACTGGGGCAAGTGTGCCAGCACTGGGGCAAGTGTGCCAGCACTGGGGCAAGTGTGCCAGCACTGGGGGACATATGCCAGCACTGGGGGAGGTGTGCCAGCACGGGGGAGGTGTGCCATCAATAAGGGATGTATGCCATCAATAGGGCATGTATGCCATCACTGGTGGACGTGAGCCATCACTGGGGGACGTGTGCCAGCACAAAGGGGCTATATCCCAGGATGAGGGACAATGTACCAAGATGAGGGAGCTATGAGGGACATATTTCCTATATGATTTGAAAGGCTATGTGCCCACGGGACGTTTTTGGAGCAGTCATAAACGCAGGAAAACCTGAGGATCCTAGAGTCCTTGACAGGAGAAATGCTAGAATCTTGTCTGCGTTTTTTGCGCGTTTTTACTGCGTTTTTGAAGCTGCGTTTTTCCAGCGTTTTTCCCATTGACTGCACCAAAAACGCACAAAAGAATTGACATGTCCATTCTTTGCTATCCGCACCAAAAACGCAGGTATTTGACAGTTCTTGACACTTGCAAAACTAGTGTGTGGGCACAGCGTTTTTGTAAAACCCATTGGTTTTGCTGGGAAGCCCAACCGCAGGAACAGATTAGCATACATTAGCATAAAACCAATGGTTTTCTCTGCAAGCGGAAACCGCACCAAAAACGCAGCAAAAACGCCCAGTGGGCACATACCCTTAGATGGACACTGGCAGTATAAGATGGACCCAGTTAACATTAAAAATGATTTTTTTCTCTTTTCCGTCACCAAGTCTTATAAAGAAAAAATATGGTGTATAAATATATATATATATTTGGACACAGTTTTTTACCAGTTTACTGAAACATACTCAAGTTATAGTTATCTGATGAACATGGACATAAAGTCCAGACTTTTAGCTTTCATTTGAGAGTATTCACATTAAAATTGGATGAAGGGTTTAGAAGTTTCAGGTCCTTTACATGTGCCACCCTGTTTTTTAAGAGACCAAAAGTAATTGGACAATTGACTCAAAGGTTGTTTCATGGACAGGTATGGACAATTCCTTTGTTACGTCATTCTCAATTAAGCACATAAAAGGTCTGGAGTTGATTTGAGGTGTAGTGCTTGCATTCTGAAGATTCTGCTGAGTAGTAAACATGCGGTCAAAGGAGATGAAATGCATCTGTGAAAACAGAAAAAACCCATCCGACAAATTGCTACAATATCAGGAGTGGCAAATCTACAGTTTGATACATCCTTACAAATAAAGAAGCAAATAATCAAGATATCCAGATGATTGAGCGCTCCCAAGGAGATTAACCTTATGATAAGGACTCTGACTCCTTTATTATTTTTTTTTTTCATTTTTTTTTTTTTTAAAAACAACGCGTTTCGGCTATAAATGTCATAAAATAGCCTGAGGAAGCCTATTTTATTACATTTATAGCCGAAACGCGTTGTTTTAATTATACATTTATGACTTTTTACTACTGTGCAGCCATTTGAAATAAATCTCCAAGAAGGGAAAAAAAAAAAAAGAAAAAAAAAGGAGTCAGTCAGAGTCCTTATCATAAGGTCAATCTCCTTGGGAGCGCTCAATCATCTGGATATCTTGATTATTTGCTTCATTCCACGGGCTCATAGCTGGGAGTTCCGCTCTCTGGAGGATAGCAGCAGCATACCAAGGAGACTAAGACCCCCAGTGGGTCGATATGCGAAGAAAGAAGACACAATAAAGGTGAGTTCTCTTGCCCAGTGTACTTCTGAGAAATATTGTACTTTTACATTTAGATCTGCGCCTGTTTTCTCACTCCCCACCCTTCTCTGACCTACAGCCTCGAGGTCTATTGTGTGCAATTTACAAATAAAGAAAACACTGGTGACCTCAACAACGCAAAAAGACATGGACGTCCACGGAAGACAACAGTGGTGGATGATCGTAGAATAATTACCATGGTGAAGTGAAAACCCCTTCACAACAGCCAACCAAGTGAACAACACTCTCCAGGATGTAGGCGTATCGATATCCAAATCTGCCATGAAGAGAAGATTGCATGAAAGTAAATACAGAGGATTCACGATATGGTGAAAAGCCACTCATAGTCCTCAAGAATAAGAAGGCTAGATTAGACTTTGCTAAAACAAACATATTAGAAAAGCAGCACAGTTCTAGAAGAACATTCTTTGGACATATGAAACCAAGATCAACCTCTACCAAAATGATGGAAATAAAAAATATGGTGGAGGCATGGTACAACTCATGATCCAAAGCATACCACATCATCTATTAAGCACAGCAGAGGCAGTGTGATGGCTTGAGCATGCATGGGTGCCAATGGCACTGGGTCCCTTTTGTTTATTGATGATGTGATACAAGACAAGCAGCTGGATATATTCTGAGGTTTCCTGAGACAGACTATGTGCTCATATCCAGCCAAATTGATTGGTCAGCATTTCAGAATACAGATGGACAATGACCTTATCTCCCTACTGTCCCTAAACGGGTTCTTTCGCCCAGTCGCCGAGCAGGATACCTAGTCCCTCGCTGGCCCTGTTGTTAACCCTCAATAGGGAGATGGACGGTGGGAGCACTAGTCCCAACCGCTGCACTAATAACAAAAGGGGAAGGATAGACAGAGAGTCAACAGATGGCTTGGCAATGGTCAGCTTCTCCAGAACAGCACCTTCACCTCAGATAGCTAGGCCTGGAATGGAGTTCAATCACCAGCAAGGAATGCTGGATCATATGACCATATAAAGGAGATGGGATTCGATATCGCCTGCAATTTCACGGGAGCGCGCATGTTTTTGGCACTTTTCCAAGATTGCCTTGGAGATGTCACACGGGGAGATATCGTAGGCAACACGTATAGGATGGTAAAAGCAACTTTCGTTCGCTGGGTATGAGCAATCCAGCGAGCAATATTTTTCAATGTAATGAATAGGGGAAATTGCTTGCAACATCGCAATTGTAGTGTCACACTGAGCGATCCTACCACATCGCTTATGCAATATCGCCTGATTTAATTGTCTGCACATAAATCAGGCGATGTCAATCCAGCGATAAATTGCAGTCGCATCGCCCTGTTACACGACACGACGCGCTAACGATATCAATTGCAATTGACCACACCACGTGACTTTGAGGCCATATTGCAATCGATATTGCGTCGTGTAACGGTACCTTAAGAAGTTAGCTAGCAAGAGAAACGGACATGAACACTGTACAAGGAAAGAAACACATTTAATATGAAGTCTCAATATAGGAATGTGACACAGATCTAAAACCTGTCACAGACTCGTGACACATATATGCCACAGGTGTCATTACTAAATTGAACTGGATTTTTTTGTTTCCCTTATTACCAGTGAAATGACTGGACACACCTGTTCAAGCTAATTTTTTTCTTTGTTCCTTTCTAGAATCTGAATATTGAAGATTCAAACTGAAAACAGCAAAAACACAAATAAACTCCCGTGGAAAGAAGCAGACATGTGTGAAACTAAGTAGAATAAGTAGTAAACCTCATAACACCCCCTTTTATTCTGATGACAGCTTTACACACCCTTGGCATTCTCACAAGCAGCTCATCCCATGATCACATACCGTATATACTCGTGTATAAGCCGACCCCCCTACTTTTTCCCCCAAAAACTGGGAAAACTTATTGACTCGCGTATAAGCTGAGGGTGGACTCCAGCACAGGTATACAGCCCCCAGCAGTGAGGTATACAGCAGCCTCCCCAGTGGTAGTTGTGAGGCACCGCCGGCATGATCCTCTTGGCCGGGGCGCATCACATGCAGGATCAAGGTATGATCCTGTGCACACTGGCCGGTTTTACTGTGATATTGCTGTGTGAACCAACTGTGAACACAGGGTTTCATGAGCCTAATGAGCGGCAGTGAGAGTGGGATGAGATCGATGAGGCTCTAAGGAATGTAAGGGCTGAGTGCTGACAACCCGGAACACAGGGAGTTAACCTGAGCTGTGTGAAAGGCTGATTAACAGCAGCTAAGGGGGTGTGTCCATGTAGGAGTGGCTGGCACGATAAGAGGTCAGCCAGCTGAGTGATTGGGAGATCCATTTTCAGCCAGACATCAGCCTGAGAGGATGTGGGCTGATTACCAGCCTGAGAGCTGAGCAGAGCCAGTCTGTGTGAGGGACTGGGAATGCAAGTCCATGCCGCCATATGGAGATGGTGAAGGGAGCATGCTAGCTCCATGCCGGTGCCGAGGTCCGAGGTTGTGAGCACCTGGTGGGGAAGCCGTGGCTGAACCCGGTGGAGACTGGTCCGGGCGTGGGGGGAACCACGTCCGGGAAAGGAGCCCTTGGGGGACGCTTGGTGGACCCGTTACACAGGTAGCGAGACCCGGATCCGTGCCCGGTAAGACAGCGGTTCCCGTGTAACGGAGTGAGCTGTGTGTGAGTAATGCCAGGCGGGCATAACCGCTATTGGGTCCGACTAGGCAGTCGGTAAAGGACCCGTTGATGTATGTAGGGGCTTAGGCAATTGCCCTGAATGTAAGATGATGACCTATGTAAGAGCATTGTATAATAATGTGGGGAGAAAGTGACCCAGCCAGTATGGATGATGTTGGAGGCGTTCCGTCCCTGTGGGACGAGAGGGAGGCTTGCCCTGCTGCTTGCAGAGGGTACCCGTCCCTCAACCACGACCTCTAATGGTGTGGGTGTGCCTGTGGTGCCAGACACAGGGTAATAGGGCTCCTAGTAGGTAACGGATGAGGTTCCCGTGTACTATGGTTTGCCAGTCCCTGTAATGGGCCATTGGGGAGCCACAGTCCATGGATGATGGGCTGTGAGCGTGTGGAAGAAATGTATGTGATCCATGGACGTTTGAATGATGGATCACACATGGTATGTAAGGCCCGGTCAGGCAGGAATCCTGACTACGGGGTAATGTATATCATCATGCTGGGTGACTAAAGCGGGCGGCAGGTACCGCCATTGGGACCCACAGGGCCCGTTGAGGCGTATGTAACGAAGGTCAGAAGCAGGGGTTAAAAGGGCTCCTAGAGTGGGGACACCATGGTTGAACCAGGTGGACTCTGACCGGGACGTAGGCGGAGATACGTCCAGGAAGGAGCCCCTTGGGAATACATGACATACCCGGTACTCAGGTTGCTCAATCCCTGTTATAAACCCAGAGGGGTCATCGTCGAAATATAACACAGGTATTTATTATGAATGTACTGTAAGATGTGTAAGTAGGCCGGAGGCCGTAGCTACCCCGGGAGCAGGTGTTAGAGCTCCAATGGGGAGAGAGTCGTGGTTACAGGTCCCGGGTTATTGTGAATGTATATGTGTAATGTTCTATGTAATGTATGATGTATTTATGTAAAGTGTTTATAATCAATGTGATATGTGTCCAACATGCTACCCGGGTTATGTTATTATATGTGAAAAATAAACGGGTAGACATTGGTTAAACTTATAAACACGTGTTTTGTCGTTATGCAAGCGGGTTTCCCGGTTGCTACCTCACATAGTATACAGCAGCAGCCCAAGTGGTATATACAGCAGCAGCCCCAGTGTTAGTATACAGCAGCCCCAGAGGTATATGCAGCCCCAGAGGTATATGCAGCCCCAGAGGTATATGCAGCCCCAGAGGTATATGCAGCCCCAGAGGTATATGCAGCCCCAGAGGTATATGCAGCCCCAGAGGTATATGCAGCCCCAGAGGTATATGCAGCCCCAGAGGTATATGCAGCCCCAGAGGTATATGCAGCCCCATATGCAGCCCCAGAGGTATGTGCAGCCCCAGAGGTATGTGCAACCCCAGAGGTATATGCAGCCCCAGAGGTATATGCAGCCCCAGAGGTATATGCAGCCCCAGGAGGTATATCCAGCCCCAGGAGGTATATGCAGCTCCAGAGGTATATGCAGCCCCCCTTGGGTAATAATCCTGTAAAGGAAGAGATTAGTATACTTATCCCTCCGCTGTCCCGCTGCCGCTGTCCCGCCGCCGCCATCACGCTCCTCCATCTTCATCCAGCGTCTTCCGTCTTCTTTCGGCTTCCTTCTCTGTCACGCAGGCAATGACGTCATTGCCTGCGACCATCGGAGGAAGCCGGAAGAAGACGGAAGACGCTGGATGAAGACGGAAGAGCGCGATGGCGGCGGCGGGACAGCAGAGGGATAAGAATACTAATCTCTTCCTTTACAGGATTACTACCCAAGGGGGGGCCTGTATACTAATATGGGGGGGGCACTGTATACTGTATACTTTGTATACAGTATACAGTGACTCGCGTATAAGCCGAGGGGGGGACTTTTCAGCCCAATTTTTGGGCTGAAAAACTCGGCTTATACGCGAGTATATACGGTATGTCCAAACTTTAGACTGGTACAGTATATATGTGAGAAAGGAGATGAAAATATAAAACTGATTCTGTGAATTTTTTTAGGAGGTGGTAGACGTAGATAAGACCCATATTGATCAACTTTAGCCTAAAGTGTATGTGAATGTTAATTGTGGTGCTGTGCAGGTAAGAGAAAATACAAGCAGGGCGACAATACAGAGTCTACACTAAGCCTAGTAAAATAAATTGGTAAGGTGGATATAGTCTTTTATAAGAAAGCTATCCAAGGTGTGTCAAGAAATGAACTAAAACACTCGAATCCTCTATCTATACAAACATGAATTCTCCCTCCATAGACTAGTCATTTCATTTCTACTAAAATAAACCTATGCAAAATTCTTTATGTAGCAAAGAGATGCAAACCTACTGAAATTAAATCCTGCCCAGAAACACAATAAAATACATGAAGTAGATTAAAATGCACAATGTGAATTACAAAAGCTCAACAAGAATTTTGGTAAGGCCACCTGGGATTTAGTGTTATTAGATCAGATAAACTGCACTAAGAAGTATAGAGGAATTTACTAAACCATGACAATCATTTTCATCCTATCTGATCTAATCATATGGTGTATTGATAACCTTGATTACCAGAATGTAAATACTGAGAATGTCGCAGAATGAAAATGTGAAATGTACAATTAGTTAAAGTAGTTACTCTTTAAAATGTATGGGCTCGATCAGGGGTCTCAAACTGGGCTGGGTACATGGGCCGCACATAGACAAAAAAAATATTTGGGGGGGCTACATTTTTTGTAAAAGCCCCGTTAAGGCCCCGTTACACGGTAAAAGATCGTGAATGATATCGCTGAAACGTCACGGGTTTGGAGTCTTTCAAGCGACATTGTTGCTATTTCGTTGCATGTGACTCTGAGATATGGTTACAATAAATCGTTAGATCGTTGATTGCAGATTTGAGAACATGTTCTCAAATCAGACAATCCACAATCAGCCAACCTGCTGCATCGTTGTGTGTGACACCGCGATAACGATGTCGTTCACGACTTCGCCCATTCACATCGGTGAACAAGTATCGTTCGCTGGGTTGTGTGAACGATAGCTGCTCGCTACATCATTGGTGCATTGTGTGCTATATCTACACGTGTGACAGCTCACCAACGATGTCAAAATTATGTCCTAATCACCGAGATCGTTGGTGATATCTTAACGACCTTGAAGCGTGTAACTGGGCCTTTACACGGTACGAGATCATGAACGATATCGCTCAAAAGTAACAGGTTTGGAGTCGTTCAAACGACATCATTACTACTTCGTTGCATGTGACACCGAGATTCAATTACAATAAATCGTTGATCGCAGATTTGAGAACATGTTCTAAAATCAGATGATCCACGATCAGCCAACCTGCTGCATCGTTCTGTGTGACACTGCAATAACGATGTCATTCACGACTTCACCCACTCACATCAGTGAACAAGTTTCGTTCACTGGGTTGTGCAAACGATAGCTGCTCGCTGGATCGTTGGTGCATCGTCCACGATATCTAGACATGACATCTCACCAACGATGTCAAAACGATGTCCTAATGACCCCATGACATCGTTAGTGATCGTTAGCGCGCCCATGAGATCGTTAGTGATATCCTTTCAACATTGACGCATGTAACGGTACCTTAAGTGACATTTTTAGTGATACCATTTTTTTTTTCTATACACCTTTTGTACACTTTTTAACATTTGTTTTTGCTTGATAACTTTATTTTTTTTATTGGCATTCATTGTATATGTTATGTCACAGTTTTATAGGTTCGGTTGTTATGGATGTGGTATGGATGTGGTAATAACAAACACACACTTTTTTTATTTTAGTTTATGTATACAAGTAGAACAGCATTTTAGTGGTAAAAATAAATGTCATGCTTTCTTTTGATTTATTTATTTATTTATTTATTTTTTTTCATTTTGTGATTCTCTTCTAGTAATGACGCATCCTGGTCCCTTAATTGTGGAAATGTCCCCATCCTAGCCTTCATCTTGTAGTAATGTCCCTACCTGGTCCCCTTCTTGTAGTAGTGTCCTCATTATGCCCCCATCTTGTAATAATGTCTCCATCCTGCTCACCTTCTAGTAGTAATGTGCCCATCTTGCTCCCCTTTTTTAAGTAATATTTATATACTAGTCTTCTTGTAGTAATATGCCCATCCTGGTCCCTCTTCTTGTAGTAATGACCCATCCTGATCTCCATCTTGCAGTAATGTCCCCATATTAGATCCTTTCTTGTAGTAAAGTCCCAAACCTGTTTCCTATGTTGCAGTAATGTCCCCATCCTGATCCCTCTCTTGCTGTAATGTCCCCATCATGCTCTCTTTCTTGTAGTAATGTCCCCATCCTGAACACTATCTTGCAGTAATGTCCTTATTCTGGTTCCCACCTTATAGTATTGTGCACCATCCTGCTCTTATCCTTGTAGTAGTGCCACATTATGGTCCTCGTGAAGTAATGTTGCCGTCTTAGCTCTTTTGGAGTAATGCTCCATCCTTGTCCTCTTGTAGTAATACCCCCAGTAGTGGCTCCATCTTATAGTAATGCTCCCATCCTGATCACCTCCTTTTAATAAGATGCCAATCTTGCCCTCCTTTTTGGTAGTAATGTGCAATATTGTGCCGTTTTTCACATACACAGACAGATTTTGCTCACCTGTGCTCCGTTCCCTTGAAGTCATCTTTTCTGCATCTCACAGGCAGTGTAGACACCTTGACTAAGATGCTATTTGCGCTTCATATGTATCCTTGGCACCACACAGAGACAAGCTCTCTGGCTAAGCTGTATCAATGGCATCCGCTGGCCAATCAGAGGTCAGCAGCAAACGTCACACAGTGGCTGTGCCAGAAAGCTTGTCTCTGCATGGTGCAGAGAATACATACCAAGCATGGACCGCGGCAGCCTTCTGGATCAAGCCGTCATCATCAAGGCGTCCACGGTGCCTGAGGATCGCACAATGAAGTCCCAGGGGCTGTATGCAGACCATGTGTTTGAGTCCCCTAGGCTAGAGATTCCATAATAAAAACTTTAGATAATTGGGGGTTTTGCTGATACTGCATGAATACAAATAAGATATTTACAACTTTTTTAAATGGTGGTTTAAACCTTCACACTTACAAAGAAGGCTGCATTCAACCTAGCTGATCCATGCATATTAACCCGACATCAGGCGCAGCTGATCTGACAGACAGTTCAATTACCTTTGTTTCTCTCTCCTCTCCAAATAATCCAAAAAAAACTCCCCCATTCCAGGTCTTTACACACTCCAGGAAACCTCATCTAACAGTATTAGGGTATGTGCCCACAGGACGTTTTTAAAGCAGTCCTGAACGCAGCAAAACCTGAGGATCCTAGAGTCCTTGACAGGAGATTAGCTATGATCTTGTTTGCGTTTTCTGTGTGTTTTCTGCGCGTTTTTACTGCATTTTTTTTCCTGCATTTTTTCCACTGACTTTAGCAAAAACGCAGGAAAATAATTAACATGTCAATTCTTTCCCATCCGCACCAAAAATGCAGGTATTTGACAGCAATTCTGTGTTAAACACATTGGTTTTGCTGAGAATCAAAACCGCAGTAACAAATTAGCATAAATTACCATAAAACCAATGGTAAACTGCATGCAGAAAACGCGCAGAAAACGCAGCAAAAACGTCCTGTGGGCACATACCCTTACAAAGTGGATCTGAGCTTTGTGGCTCCTCAAGCTCACTGCACCTTGCTTTTCTAAGTGTAACTGTATTTCCTCTGCTGAACATTTAGCCTCTGAATCTCAGAGAATAGTAATCAAGTATCATAAAAATGCATTACAAATATTTTTTTTTCCTAATTTTTATGTTTAGTAATAGTTATGTCATTAAAATTGGAGGCTATATGGTGGTAGTTGAGAAATTTGGTACTTTTTGTTTAATGTTTTTGACATTTGATTTTGTCTACTTTCTCTTAATATATCCCTCTGAAGGTAACTGATTAATTTTAGAGTTTTGAAATTCAGATAACTAGTTATTATAGGGGGTTTTCTAACCTGTGCCTGTCAGGTGCAGTGCACCTGAAATTGAGAGTGCCAAAGGTGCACCTGACGGAGGAGTTAAAGGGAACATGTTACCAGGTTGTCCCAATATAAAATACAGGAAACACCTCTTAAGGGGGAGTCACACGCGTCAATATCACCTGCACGATCTCGGCTGCACGTGACGTTGCAGTGATATTGATGCGTGTGACATACTGAATCAACCAGCGATAAATCGCTGGCTGATGATCGCCAGGTTTTAGAACCTGCTCTAAAACCTGGCGATTGTCGCCCGGTGGACACGCAACATCGCTGCATGTGACACCGGGAGTAGCGATATTCCAGCTCCCAGCGCCTCTCACAAGCGCTGGGAGCTGGTATCCAAGGTAAACTGCGGGTATCTAGGCAGCGCGCGCTGCCTAGATACCCGACGTGTACCTTAGTTACCAGCCTCCTCCGCTCACCGGCTGGTATCTAAAGTACACAGCGGGTAACTAGGGTCCCTAGTTACCCGCTGTGTACCTTAGATACCAGCCGGTGAGCGGAGGAGGCTGGTAACTAAGGTACACATCGGGTATCTAGGCAGCGCGCGCTGCCTAGATACCCGCAGTTTACCTTGGAGACCAGCCTGCTCCCGCTTCCAGCAGGCTGGCAGCGGGAGCAAGACATCGTGGAAACGATATTTAAATCGTTTCCATGATGTCTCTGGTCAATTGATCGCTGGTGAGTCTGCCTGTGTGACAGCTCACCAGCAATCAGCCGTCAATGTCGTCAGCAATCATCTCACTGACGACATTGACGCGTGTGACTCCCCCTTTAAGCCACTTTTACAGCATTCTAGGTATATGTGTCCCTAATTCCCTTTCCATAGCACAAAAAAACCCTTTCATTATAGCCAGAGATGGAGAGGTTAAGTCTGATATAAGTCTCGGGTCTTGATCCGGCTCTTCCTCTCTTCACAATTACTATTATTTTTCCCTTCTTCAAATACACTAATGCACACTACAGTACTTTGCCCTAAGCAAGTTAGAACAAAGTACACCTGCACAGGAGCGTGATTGGAATACAATGTGTGGATGACGTAGGACACATCATCCACATGAGGAAGAGAAGAAGAAAGGCGATTGCAGGAAGAGGGGAGGCACTGGATCAAGACCAGTTACACTCATTGGATCGAACCGTGCCATCTATGGCTATAAAAAAAAGAACTTTTTCGTGCTACACAGAAGGGGTTGAGACTGATATACAGCTATTAGAAGGCTGTGAAAGCGGCATTAAACGTTGGTGGCTGCAGCTTATATTGGGAACACCTGGTGACAGGTTTCATTTTAAAGACCACTGGTTGGCCACATGGAAGCTGATCCACAGTCATATAAAAGTCTGTTTAGACTGAACTTACATGCTCACAGAGAGATTGGTAATAGATCGTCTTGTATTGTACATATAGAATTTCATTCTCAACAGAACATGCCCTGTTTACACAGCACTGCTAAGCACACTGATTTTTTTTTTTTTTTACCAATTAACTTTTTATTGAACATTAATCATAATATACAAGACCAAACAAATGAGGGTCTGAACAGACCTTCGGGGAACATACAAAAGAAAGGAAGGAAAAAAAAAAGGGGGGGGAGAGGGACCAAATCAGGTACAGACAATGGTGATACAGTATGCAAATGAGTTCGAATAAGTTCAAAACAAGACCACGATTTCACAAAATTATAACAAGTGCAATGGTTCACTGTAAAAGATGGGTATGAATATCCGAGGTGAGGGCAGAGGAAGTCCAGGGGTCCCACCACGTAAGAACCTTGTTCTTTTTAGAAAGAGAGGGCGCAGAGAGAGATTCGTAGCAGTAGTGGAGATTAAGTCTAGAAATCAACTCCTCTCTAGATGGCACCTCCGGTGACTTCCAATGCGCCGCCAGGGACAGTCTAGCAGCAACCAGAATATTAAACACAATAGGCTGCAACGGGGAGGGAACTTCTGATAGAGATATACCCAGGAGCGCGAGCGGGCCTGACAATATCAGGGGCAGACGAGTAATCTCACATAGGAGCTTTTCTACCTGAACCCAGAAGGGCTTGATGAGGGGGCATTCCCACCACACATGTGCCAAGGAACCCGACATACCACAACCCCTCCAGCAGGAGGCAGATGAGGAGAGATGGAGCCGGGCCATGCGTGCAGGGGTCAAATACCATTGTAATAGAATCTTCCTCGCCTGCTCCATGTGTCCCAGACAAGAAGAGAATTTTTTCGGGTGGGACAAGGCAAGGGACCAGTCTTCATGTGTAGCCGAAAAGGATAGAAGGGACTCCCAAGATAACATGAACGGGAGTTTATGGGGGACCTCATGGAGTAGCAGTGAGGCGTACAGCATAGAAACCCCATGCGAGCTATGAGTGCCGGGCTTAAAAAATCGGTCACCCGGGGAATCTCCAACCACCGGGGGCTCCTGAAAAATCAGGAAGTTGCGTAAGCAGCTTGATAACTGTAGGAAGGTGTAGAACGACGAGTTTGGTAGGGAGTACCGAGACTGAAGTTCACCAAAGGAACGTAAACCCGATGGACCAAACAAATCCACTATATGCAAGAGGTTGCACTTTTTCAGTTGTTGTAAAGATATATTGGGGATTATTTCCGACATAACATCCAGGGATATATATCTAGCCATGTAAGGGAATACTGAGGGACCCGCTGTAGCCCAAAGCTTGGAAGCTGAGATCATAGTATGAAGAAGTGTTCCCCTACAGCGGGACTGCAAGAACGACATTTCCATCAATCGCCTAAGAGAGCCTTGTGGGGCAAAATATGATTCAATGGTAAGCCAAGGCAAATGTGAGGCCTCCTCCCACCACAATTTAAGTGGTTCAAGCATCGCAGCTTTATGATATATTGCTAGGTTGGGAGCTCCCAAACCACCTTTAGAATATGGGAGAACCATCCAACGATGTTTGATTCTATGTGGCTTACCATTCCATATGAAGGAATCTAATATAGACTGAAAGAGGGAAATGCGTTTCGCAGGTATAGTTAAGGGCAAACATCTAAATAGGTAAATTAACTTGGGGAGGAGCATCATCTTGGCCGTTTGGATGCGCGCCATCCACGAAAGGGGGGTATCAGTAAATTTTTGGATAGTAGCTCGCAAGTCCGCAGCAGTTGCCTCACAGTTTAAACGTGTTATGTCCGCCAGGCGTGTCAATTTAATCCCTAAATACGTAAAACCTAAGGGAGCCCAGAGGAAGTTATAGGTGGATTGGATAGTAGATTGGAGGTTAAGTGGTAGAAAGAGAGGGAATAACGTGGATTTGGTCAGGTTGAGCTTGTAATACGAGACCGCAGAGAAGTCATGCAGGAGAGAGGAGATCGCAGCCAGCGAACGCAGGGGATCAGTGCAGGTAAATACAACATCGTCTGCATACAGACCAATTTTGAATTCAGCAGTTCCAACGGGGATGCCTTTAATGTCTGGAGACTGCCGAGCAATAGCAGCCAGAGGTTCCATAATCAACGCGAAGACCAGCGGGGAGAGGGGGCAGCCCTGGCGAGTACCATTGGAAATAGTAAAGGCCCGGGATTTAAACCCTGAGGCACGCACCGAGGCGTTCGGATTAGAATATAAAGCCATGATGGCAGAGAAAATAGGACCAGTGAGGCCAAATTTAAGCAAGGTACTCTCCAAATAGCCCCAGTGCACCCTGTCAAAAGCTTTTTCAGCATCAAGCGACAGGAATACACTGGGGAGGCGACCCCCCTCCACCACACTCAACAGGTCGATTAACCGTCTCGTACCATCCCTTGTCTGCCTGCCCAGCACAAACCCAACCTGATCAGGGTGAATTAGAGAAGGTAAAATAGTAAGAAGACGATTGGCCCATATTTTAGCATAGATTTTTAAATCTGCATTCAGCAGAGCAATTGGGCGAAAGTTCCCAGGGGTTGTAGGGGACTTCCCAGGTTTAGGCAGAGTGGCTATGGCGGCTTCCAAACCTTCACGTTTGATAGATCCCGAAGAGGCCCAAAAGTCAAACAATCTTTTGAGATAAGGACAAAGTATAGGTAGAAAGTGAGAATAGTAAGGGAAAGAAAAGCCATCAGGACCCGGGGCTGAGTTTTTCTTTGAATCCCTAATGATCTGCGTGATTTCAGAACACAGTACAGGAGCATTCAAAAAATCTAGTTGAGATGGGGAAACCTTCGGGAGAATGGCCCTATCTAAAAAGGACGAGATACAGGCCGGGGAAGGTTGTGGAATGGATCCGTCATCTTGTAAGTTGTAAAGCCTAGAATAATAAGTGGCAAACTCATCTGCAATATGGATCGGGTTATAAACCCGTGTGGAGTCAGCCCTAACCAAGAAAGGGATTCTAGACTGGATTTCCCGCTTTTTGACACGCCTGGCCAACAGGGCTCCAGCTCGGTCACCCATGGAGTAAAAGCTGGCCTTGGATTTCTGCAGGGTCTTCGCTGTACTGCGAAGCAAAAGCTGGCGGACATGCATACGGGCTCTGCCAAGTTCCAATAATAGATGGGAAGACTGGGTCTTTTTGTGCTGAGTCTCTAGCGACTCAAGGGCCGCCACAGCCTCCTGCAAGGCTTGATTAAATCTACGTTTACACAAGGCTGCCATTTTGAGGAAATGTCCCCGCATGACAGCCTTGTGTGCAAACCAGAGAGTGTCCGGCTGTACCTCCGGAGTATCATTAATGCTAAAAAATTCTTGGAGGGAGGTCTCCAACCGGGTCACAGAAGGTTGGTCTGTTAATAAATGAGTGTTCAGGCGCCAGTGGGAGGGCGGTTGAATAGCCAGTGGGTCGGTCAATGAAACGGTGACAGGGGCATGGTCCGACCAAGAGATGCTCCCCACAGTGGCAGTATTACAGTGAGGTAAGGCCACGTCATCTACCAAAATGTAGTCTATTCTGCTGTAGGTGGCATGCCTCGAGGACATATAGGTATAGTCCTTTTCACTACAGTGTAGATACCTCCATATATCATGCAGACCGTGGGTACGAACCAGTGCGCCAGCTTCACCTCTAGAAGATGAGGAAGTGGAGCAATCCCATAATTTGGACATGGGAATGTTAAAGTCCCCAGCAATCAGCTTATGTCCATGCTGGATACGATCCACGGTCTGCAATAGGGTCCTCATAAATTTGAGCTGTCCAGAGTTAGGGCCATAGACTGATGCTATAGTGTAGGGTGCATTATTAATTAGGCATAGTAGTAGCAATGACCTGCCCTCCTGATCTGGAATCACACGTACTAGCTGGAAAGTCACGGAGTGATGAACAAAAATAGCAACCCCTGCCTTTTTCAAACCACTCCCTGCAAAAAAGCGGTGAGGGTAGAGAGTGGACTTCATCCTAAAATTATCATGCTCCAAGAGATGGGTTTCCTGGAGACATACCACATGATGGCGCTGTTTGGCCAGTTGTTTCCACACCATAGCTCTCTTACAGGGGGAATTAAGCCCATTAACATTATGGGACACTAGTGTGATACTCATAATGACCTAAAGAGAGAAGCAAGCGCCCCCACAACCTTGTAAACCAACATAATAAAGAATCACAGTGGTAGTATAAAGTCCAAGTACCTGAAAAGGAAAAAGGGAAGGGGGGAGGGAGGGGAAGGGGGCTGAGAGAGAGAAACATACAAAGAACAGTAACCAAAAAGTCCATTCGGACAAAGTGTCCGAATCCACAGGTGAGAAAAAAAAAGCTCACCACGGAGGCATAAGCTGACAAGTCAGCAGCAATGTAGAGCAGCAAAAAAGAAAAGAAAAACCACTCTACAGTAGCAACGGGAATGACCAGGAACCAAACTGCATAGAGTACCTTCAAGCAACCTCCCATTCAGTGTCAATGTGACGGTCCGTGGCCTTAGGAGGGGAGTCTCCAGATCTTCTCCGTCCATCTGCTGAGGGAGAGTTAGCGTCAGAAGTCATAAGGCCCCAGGAGGCTAGAGCCTTGGCAGCGTGATGAGGGGTCAAACAGGTGATGAATTTGCCATTCTTCTTGATCAACAGCTTCGTTGGGTTAAATCCCCAGCGATAAACAATTTCCTTGTCCCTCAGAATAGAAGTGAATGGAGTAAAGGAACGTCGGAATGCTAAAGTACCAGGGGACAAATCCGGGAAGACTTTGAGCCGGGCAAACTTCTCAGGAAGAGCAGGCAGTTTCTTTATGGCAGCAAAAAATTCCTCTTTTAACTCAAAAAAATGAATGCGCACCAGGACGTCTCTAGGAACCGACGACGGCAGGCCAGGAGGTTTGTGAAGGCGGTGAATGCGATCAATCACCAGTGACTTCTTGTCAGCATGAGGGAGCACCGTGAGGATGAAATCTTGCAGGAAGGGCTTTAAGTCTGAATCTGTGATAGATTCGTCCATGCCCCTCAGTTTGATATTATTCCTCCTGGACCTGTCCTCCAGATCCAGGGACTTGAAATGTGTTTTAGCCGCCCGGGTATTCAGTGCCTCATGAGCGTCCCACAGGTTGTTGTGAGAGGCCACCAGTTCCGCCATCTTCCTCTCTAAATGGTCGGTACGGTTCCCCAGCTCCTGAACCTCACCCCTAAGAGATGAGATCATGGAGCGCATATCCTCCTGCAGAGACGTTCTGAGTTCCCCCAGCAGAGATTTCAGCAGTGAAGGGGTTACTGCAGCTTCAGTGATATCTCCAGCCAGATCTCCAGATGGGAAGGAGAGGGAGCTGCGGCGTGCAGCGCGGGCGGCCCTGGGGGACTGAGGCGCCATCTTCTCTGCCTGTGTGAGGTGGGGGGGAGGCACAAAGAAGTCTGGAATTCGCCGGGATGGATCGCGGGACGCAGCCTTACTTTTCCCCATGTCTGCTCCAGGTCCTCCGGTGTCCGTGTATCAAGGTTTAGAGTCAAGGAGGGCGAAGGGCAGGTGATTAATCTTCGTTTTATGGCTCCTGGTCACAGAGCTCCCGCTCAATGCGTCCTACACCATTAGAGGTTAGGACACGCCCCCAGCACACTGATTTTTAAGGAACTATAAAAACTATTTTACCCATAGGGGTGAAAGTCATACTGAAAAGATGTAGATGTAGATGAAAGTTGTCAAGTACAGCTCTTCGGTATCTCAAGCATTTCCTTAGAGAATGAATAGACCAGAGTGAACCTGCTTGACCTCTATTTCATCAGACATATCTCTCCGGAGTCCTGAGCTTGGGCTTGGTGGCAGTCCCAGTGGTTGACAAGGGATAACTTCTAGACTTAGCACAAACCCTGTAAGGGTAGCTTAACACAAAACACATTTGCTAAAGAAATTTCTACACTGTCTGAATTTTCTGAACCAGGTTTATAGAAATCAATTTATATACTGTAAAACAAACTCATTAAGATGGGAAGAATGGGGAGAGGGAACAGTTCAGTTACATAAAGTTCTGCAACAAATCTACTATACGAGACTGAGAAGAGCTGACAGGTAAGTATCAAAGAACTCCATGGTGCTGGAGAGTTAGCAGCATGTCCCCTAATAAATATGACAAAATGATCAGCGGATTTATGCACCAAAACATATGTAAGTACATTTTCATATGATTTAATAAGGACAAAACTATGTTCCAACTATAAATCAGAGTGCAGGCCAAGATTCTTAATAGTGCAGTATATTTAGGACATTTTAGTGATGTGATGCATTTCAGTGAACTGCTAATTTTCTGTTCAACCAATATGAAATAAACCCACCATGCAATGCATTTCAGCAATGTTTTATAAATGATGAAATGAGCATGGGGAAATGTAAGTTTGAACATGCAGGTACTGAACTACAGTTATCACAATGAGAAACGTAATACAGAAAGGTTGCCACAACATGATGCATTATGGCTGCTTACACTACAATTCTCAGCAGGCTTGACCAGGGTTAGCTGCCACAGATCAGGTTGACTGATTTCTAATACCACTCTCAAGGGAAGAAGAAGCTGACAAAACTGCAGCGCTAGTCGCATTAACCTGTTGAGGCGCCGTACACCACACTCACACAACCTGCTCTTTATAAACAATAGAAGGTGAAAAGTCTACATAAGAAGGTGATGATCTCAGCTTGATTCTACTAACTCAACCTATTAGCATGCAGTTCAACTGGTCATATGGTTAGGCTGATCACTCAACTATTGTACATGTAACCAAGCATACAGCACGCAGTCTCCACATTAGTAGAAGGGTCTATAATCGGTTACAAACAGAGGTCGAAACACAAAAATTGAGTTTTAGTAACCAAAATGATACATATAAGAAAAGGAGTTCAAAGGCACTTTACATCGCAAAATGGCAAATTTACTTTCAAAAGAATATTAAAATTGTACATCCATAAGGATTAACAGTCATTATGCGTTTCCAGCGGAATCACATAGGATATCACTCATAGGATAAAAAGAGAACACATAAGGATACAATTTGAATATGCAAGATCCAATCATATGCAAGAACAAAATGACCAAATGACCAAAATGATTTGAAGTATTTCCTAGTTACACAAAAAAGTAAAATACATGCTGTGCATCCATATTATATGCTCTGGAAGTACAGCTCCAATGCCTACCAGTGTATAGGCATACAGTGGCATAGTCTGCATATAAGATCCTACTGCAAAAGAAGCACACTGCTAATATATAGGTTTTGCAATGTCTGTATAGTATAGCACTGTCAGCAGCACTTCTTTATACAGTAAAAAAAAAAAGATGTGTATGACAAAATGTATGAAGCTACTGACACTGTAAATCTCTTTAAAAAATGCAGGCTTGCATCTATTGTGTTGTCAATGGGAAAGGTGAAGTGGGGCATCATGGAAAAAATGATAAATCCATGAGATACCTCTCCAACACTCTGAACACACTGGATCAATTATAAATGGGGAAGTGAAGAAAACTAATTATAAGACTGGAGTCACACAACCATATGACTCCCGTGAATATCTAATGAAAATGCAAGGACTGGCCATCGGCTCTCCTCACCTGAGCATGTCATCTGCATGTATTACTATATAGCTCACACGCTCAGGTCAGGGGAGCTGTGGACGGTCCAGGCAGTGCGAGTCAAACCTTGCACTAGTCATACGCTAGTGTGACTACAGCCTAAATGAAAAGTCAGAGGATACTTCATTGAAGCTAGGATGCCCTGAAGAGGACAGGTAATTCCGACAGGAAGGTCTGTTCTGAAAGAAACAGAAAAAGTGGCTTTGTTATAAGCAGGGGCAGGTATTTCAAAACTGCTTTTCAGATGCTTACTCAGCAGTGGAACATTATGAATATTAGGGTATGAATAGGTCCTACTGACATGGGAGGTACATCCTTGAAATCACGATCACTAGAGGAAGAACATGCATATTTTAACATAATTGTGAGGCCCGAGAATCATACCCAAATGAATATCAGGGAGAGTAATGACATTAAGCCTATCATATTTCCTCTATATAGAAAGGTAAAATCATCATAAGAAAGATGACAGAAATATCTCCTGCCTGTGACCCCCAGGGCCCAAGAAATTTTGAAACTGAAAGTTCATTATTTTCGGGAACCGGAGCACATCCCACAAATGGCCCCACACAAGGTCACCAAATGGGAGGTGACTGATGTTAATAAAAAGATAAACACCAAATTTTTGCTCTGCTCATTGACAGGATGATACATTACGGTGGAGGGTTGTTCCACAAGTTCTTAAGGAGTACCTTCCTCCATATATCTGAGTCACTTCAGTGACCTAGGAGTAGTAATTTTCTTTTGTTTATTTTATTTTATGTATCATTGCGGGACACAGGACCATGGGACGTCCCAAAGCAGTCCCTGGGTGGGAACTATACAAGTAACGGTTGAGCATCATGTGCCAGCTGCTTACAAGTGTCTGACTGTGGCTTGCAAAATTTATAGGCTTGCGTCTGCAGAGGCCTGGGTGTGAATGTTGTGGTGTTTGGTGAAGATATGCAGGCTGGACCAGGTTGCGGCTTTGCAAACCTGAGCTGCCAGGCCGACAGATCTGTAGAAAGACTTCTGGATGGAGAAATCATTCTGCTGAGGCCAGTCCCTGGCGGCTTAGGAAGTTGTCCACTCCCGGGATGTGGACTGCTGATATGACTGACTGAGTTGTTTCGGTCCAGCGTAGGATATGTTCCACTTCGCACATTGCGAATTTGCTGTGTGTGCCGCCCTGGTGATTGATGTACGCTACTGCTGTTGCATTGTCTGTTTGAATGCAGATGGGGCGACCGGCTAGAAGGTGGTGAAAGTGTTGGAGCGCTAAGCGGATTGCCCATAGCTCCAGAATGTTGACTGGGAGGTGTGATTCCTGGGGCATCCAGCGGCCATGTGTTGGTAATAGACGGCTCCCCCCCCAGCCGAGTAGGCTGGCATCGGTGGTTATAACTAGCCATTGGACTGAGAGAAAGGATTTTCCCTGTGTGAGCGAGGATTGCCATATCCACCAAGTGAGTGCCTTTTTGACTTGTGGAGATAGGCAGTGCTTGCGGTCGAGGCTGAAGGGATTTTGTCCCAAGCTGAGAAGAGGAGGGCAAGGTGCAAGGGTCGGAAGTGTAGCTGAGTGAAGGGAACTGCTTCCATTGCAGCTACCATATTTCCTAGGACCCCCATGCCGAAGCGTATGGATTGAGGTGGTCGACCACAAAAAATTCAAACTCCTTTGCGAATCGCTGTGGCCTTATCTTGAGGGAGTAGAACTAGCCCTTGTGCGATGTCGAAGGTCATTCCTAGAAAGTGTATTCTTTGGGCCGTTGTTGGAGATGATTTTTCTAGGTTTATGAGCCACCCCAGGCGAATGAGCGTATCTGATGTTATTCGGACAATCTCGAGGCAAGCCTGGAAGGCTGGTCCCTTGATTAGCAGATTGTCTAGGTAAGGGGAGAACAACCACTGCCCGCAAATGGAGAATGGTCATGATGGTCGCCATGACTTTTGTGAAGACTCTGGGTGCAGTTGCGAGGCCAAAGGCAGTGCGACGAATTGGAAGTGGTGTTTTTGCACTGAGAACCGTAGATACTTTTGATGCGGGGGAAAAATGGGAATGTGGAGATATGCGTCTTGGATGTCGATGTTTGCTAAGAACTCTCTTGTTTCCATTGACATGATTACTGAGCGTAGGGATTCCATTCTGAATTGCCGGACATTTCCGAATTTGTGTTATGACACTGGTTTGAGTAGTGAATTGATGGCTTTGAAAAATGGGAGTGCGTTTGGGGGAAAAAAGCGAATTGGGGGCCAGGTTGAGAATTCTATTTTGTAACCTGACGACAGCAATTCTCTGACCCAATTGTCGTGTATGACAGCAAGCCGTGAGTGGCGGAAGTGTAGGAGACGTCCGCCTATTGTGTTGGTGTCGATCGGGTGGGGGAGGGAGTCATGCGTTGAAGCTTTGGGGTCTAGTGCCTTTAGAGCGGATTTGTTTAGGGTGGCTTTTCCAGGTGGAATTGGGCTTGAATAAGAACGGGGTATTTCAGTCCCCGCAGGTAGGGCGTACTGCGCCTATGTTAGCAGTTGAGGTGGGCCATCCTGATGTCCCATGAAAGGTGCAAAAATAAGATTGTGGTTGCGGGTGGCGAAAGGGCTGCTTGAGCCTTTGCTGGGGGAGAAATTTGCTTTTTCCCCCTGTGGCTTCAGAGATGACTTGGCCAAGCTTTCCCCCGAATAGGCGACCTCCCTGGTAGGGTTATGAGGAATCTCTAAGATGCGGAGTCCGCATGCCTTCCTCTGAGCCAGAGAGAGTTTAGCGAATGAAGATGGCATTCGCCTCTGCTAAGGCGGAGCAGTTTGTCGTGTCTAAGGACGCGAGCAAGAAGTACTCCCCAGCCATTGAAAGGTGGTCAAACAGGTCAGTTGCCTGTTGTGGTGGGTCGATGTCTTGTAATATTGCGCATAGGGAATCTATCCAAGACACTGTTGCCTTTGCGACCCACGCCATTGTGAACAAGGTGAGAGTGCTTCTGAGGCTTCAAAGACCGAGCGTGCTAGGTTATCTATTTGGCGGTCGTTGGGGTCTTTGATGTATGAACTGTCTGATAGAGTAAGGAGGATTCTGCTAGCTAGGCGAATACTGGAGGGTTGACTGTTGGTGATTAGCCCATTCTTTATGATGGTCTGACACGAAGGGCTATTTAGCTTTGATAGCTCTGTGACCTGCAAAGCACTTGTCTGGGTGAATCTAATGTCGTCGGATTTTGTCCTAAAAATCAGGGTGATTAGAGAAGACTCGACGAGAACAGTTTCTCTTTTAAATGACACTGTGTGCTCTGGGGCAGTGGTAGGGTCATCACTGACTTTTAGTGTTTTGTTAACGGCCTCGATGAGGCTGCCAATCAATGCCTGGGTGTCTGTCATCTCCAGTTCCTGAGACGAATCTGGCTCTGAGAGTTCTACTTCGGAGAGTAACTCGGACCGGTTGTCGGGTGACAGGGAGCGAGATGTGTCACTTATGTGTGATGTAGTGGGGGAGAGTCCCTGGGACGGACTTGTATGGGTCCATCTCCTGGTTGCCGGGGGGCCCTAGACTGTGTACGTTCCCTAACTGTTGGGTGATCCCTTGTGAGGAGCCTGGCCGGGGAGAGTGAAAGCGGTCTCGGTTGGTGGCACTGGCTGTATTGGAAACGGGGAACAACTGCATTATTCTGGCTAATGAGTCTACTGATTGCGTCAGTGTCTGGGCCTTCTGCAGGAGTGTCAGACGTACTGGGTACTGCGTCAGTGGTAGGCTCTATCGGGCATTGGGTTCGCAATTTAGGCAAGGTTGCAAAGCATGTCCCCGTGGGAGTGTAGTCTGGCAGTTGGTACATGATGCACTGACCCCTGTGAGGGTTTTCTTATTTCGGCTGGTTTTGGATCTGCCATAGTGTACCAAATTACAGTGAAATGTGGTACTGCAGGGTACTAAGCGGTTTGCTTTGAGAGCAAAGAGCAGACATTGGTCAGGGAGGGTTAAGAAGCTGCAGGAGTGGGGTCTCCTATTGGAGCTTAGCCAGATCCTGTGTTCCCTTTCTTGTGCGGTATGCTGAGATGCTGGGCAGAGGAGCTTTTGCTTCAGAGGCACCGGTAGAAATAGGCTGTAAATTAGGTGTACACTGTGCTAGTGTGTGGGCTCTGTGCAGCAACTCTTGGTCGTGGAGGAGGGGGGAGAACGGGGAGGGCCACGTGATGCATAAGGATCTGCCACTGGATATTTAAATCATGTAGCAATTTCAGATTTGTGAAGTCTTTTAAGACATCGGCACTGTTCAATGCACCGTGGACCCGCTCCACTGCGCCGGCGCGAGTGCAGCATTCTTTGGTTGGCTGTTGCTCCCCGTGCCGGCCAGAGGAGGGGTGGGAAATTTGAAAACTGCAGGGCGGGTTTAGCAGCCTAGAGGGACGGTGAGGACAGCATCCACCTGGTCTAAACAGCATTCTCCTGGTCTCAGTAGGAGGCCAGCTCTGGACATAATAAAAGTTCAATTGTCTGGGCTATGGGGGGCAGCACATGGCTGTTGTGTGACAAATTAGTGGCAGCAGTGTGATATTTGTTATTACAAAAGAATAACTGGTGCCGAATCAGTAAGCCCTAAAATAGAAGCTCTCTTTGTCAGTATACCAATTTCATGTCCCATCTTATACAGGACACCAGGAATACAGCAGGCTTCCGTGAGGTAACAGCCTTTTCAGGCAGCAATGTGTTTCCTCTGATGAATACTGCCATACGATATGGCGGTTACTTCATACAAGCCTGCTATATCCTCTTGTTATTTAATGAGTAGTAAGAGGAGACCCACTGCCGGGCGAAACGAGCCACCTGTATTCCTACTGCTTTTAAGATATGGAAAACAAATTTTGTGAAAAAGATAACTTTGTTTTTAGGGTGCACGTATTCAGCATTGGTGATTGTTTTAATACTTCCATGCACCATAAGAAGAGATATACAGCACGCCTTCTTCACTCAATATTTGCATTACCATAAAAATGCTTATTCTTTCCTCCAGCTACAAGATGCAGAATTTTCTCTGCCTTCTAGTCTTTCCTTCTACTTTCTTATCTACGGTAGCTTTTCATTCCCTAAAACCTCAGTGTCTAATCAATTCAGAACACAGCAAAACAGTATTAGTAACATTTAAAACAACTAAAGATAAAACTGGGTAAAATGTAACCATAGCCGGAAATAAATGGAAGTCTATACGCACAACCGCATTTTTTCAGCGCAGGTTCTAGGACAAGTTCAATGATTATCTGTGAAATTAGACGCACACCACAGTGAATAGCAGATTAAATTTGATAATAATTTCCTTGGGACACATTGTGTTTACTATGCGATTTAGCAAGCTATGTTATCTGGTTTGTCCAGTGTATTTCTACAAATTGCTCCTTAGAGAATTAGCTGTTTCTGTTCATTTAAAAACGTACAAGACATCAACTATCAGTACGGAGGAACTTGGAATAAAATACTAAGAAACATTGCACCATGAGATTATAGAGGATTATTAACTTCAGTACAATAACACCCATATGTATTCTATACAGTACAGACTATATAGAACAATGTATACAAGAACTCATGTCACTGGGAATTGAATACTTCTGTATACAGGCCAGACATAGAACAAAATGTATACAAGAGCTAATCAGGTCACTAGGAATGATATACTTCTGTATAAAGGCCAACCATAGAACAATGTATACAAGAGCTAATCAGGTCACTAGGAATTATATATTTCTGTATACAGGCCAGCCATAGAACAATGTATACAAGAGCTAATCCATTCACTAGGAATTATATACTTCTGTATACAGGCCAGCCATAGAACAGTGTATACAAGAGCTAATCCAATCACTAGGAATTATATACTTCTGTATATAGGTCAGCCATAGAACAGTGTATACAAGAGCTAATCCAATCACTAGGAATTATATACTTCTGTATACAGGCCAACCATACAACAATGTATACAAGAGCTGATCGGGTCACTAGGAATTATATACTTCTGTATACAGGCCAACCATACAACAATGTATACAAGAGCTAATCAGGTCACTAGGAATTATATACTTCAGTATACAGGCCAACCATACAACAATGTATACAAGAGCTGATCGGGTCACTAGGAATTATATACTTCTGTATGTATACAGGCCAACCATACAACAATGTATAAAAGAGCTGATCAGGTCACTAGGAATTATATACTTCTGTATACAGGCCAACCATACAACAATGTATACAAGAGCTGATCGGGTCACTAGGAATTAGATACTTCTGTACACAGGCCAACCGGGACTGGCTGGAAAATTCCGGCCTGGGGGGCAAGCACACAGCAGTGACCCATGAGCAGTGAGATTCAGGGGCAGATCGGCCTCTCAGACCAACATGACAGATGATCGGGCAGCCCCAAAACTGCTGCTTGACCACTGGCCTGGGGGCATCTGCACTCCTTCCCCCTGGGCCAGCCAGCCCCAGAGGCCAACCATAGAACAATGTATACAAAAGCTGATCAGGTCACTAGAAATTATATACTTCTGTACACAGGTCAACCTCCTTGTGGTGGCCACAATTCGGTGAAAGCAGAAGCAGCAAGCATCTCTCTTTTTTTATCCATTTTCACTTTTTTTTCGTTCAATCTAATGTTATTAAAGTAGTACAACCAATAACCACATATATTACACGCAAATGGGAATCTACTATAGATCCTATCATGTTAACAAGAGTTTTTCTTCTGTTTGAAGAAAGAGGCACTCACCCGGTGATAGTTGTTCCTCAATGGATGACTTTAATCCGCATTAGGGTACAGGATGCTGGGGAGGGGGTGTCGGAGGTGCAGACGACGGTTTAAAGTCATCCATTGGGGAACAACTATCACCGGGTGAGTGCCTCTTTCTTCAATGTGATTTTACCTCTCAGGCTGTTATAAGACTGTGCACCCCTGGTTCTGCTGCAGTTGACACTGCTGTAACCACTACTTTGGATCTTAAGTGATCGGTGCCCTGCTATTCTGCCTTTCAAATATTGTTTTTCTTCTGTTTACACGTCCACAAATAATCAGGCTAGTAAACCTTTTGTACAGTACTCACTTCAAAATATTCTGAATCATCTAGGCTTAATACACTTTGGGATTTTGTCTGTTCATCAGCATTACCAGTTTTTATACTAATGGCTAGATGTACAACAGCAAGAACTATCTAGAATAAGAAGCCATTTTAAACTTTACTAAATTTGACAGTCATTTTCCCCGTCAGTCTGATTGACGGAGAGTAATCTTCTTAATAATAATTAATGGACCTTCTTTAAATATAAGAAGGGTATTCTTTCTTGTTATAACAAGTGTAATGTATGGCACCAGACTATATGGAAGACAGAGAAAACTAGATCGAGGGGGGTTAAAAGAGAGAAGAGAAGAGTAGATCTAGGTAGGAATGAAGAACAGGATACGGAGAAGGGAAGGGGGGCTATTCCCTGGTTCACCACAGCTAAAATCTGTATTTATATGATCACAAAAAATCCTAATACCTTTGGACTCAATTCCCATGCCAACCGAATACATTTTTCACTTTTTATGTCGAAACATATATTCTTTCTATCCGCCTTTGCCAATAACAATATATCTGTTACAGTCTATCACTAGCTGTTCACTTTGCCGTAAGATAACATGTCGAAGACAACAGCTGATCTAGCGGCCAGTGTCCTCTCGCTCTATTTTATAAGTTATTTCTTACTATACAGTAAATACCTACTTTGATGATCAGTATGTAAATGTGATCATCCTGATGAAGGAGTTTCCCTTCCTAAATATGTAGAATAAATCACCTCTCCAGGACCCTGCATTTATCTGTATATGTACAATGGCAGTGTGGTTTTTAACCCTTTCAATTAGACTGTCTGCAGAATCTGCACCCACCAAGAGTTCATGCACTCAGTAAGACTGCATGCACAAGCCCTATACCGTAACACATTGAGTTTCTACCAAGTCTTTATTACAGACCGCATATGTTACTTAGTGTTCCATTCTATATTCCCTTAGAATATTTCTTTTAATGCAGAATACATCTGTACAAAGTGATATGATAGAAGTGCACATATAGGTATGGTATAAACACACATCAAATGTACAGTACATTCTGCACATCACTAAACCAGAAGTAAATTCACTT
This sequence comes from Allobates femoralis, assembly GCA_033576535.1. Lineage (NCBI taxonomy): Eukaryota > Metazoa > Chordata > Amphibia > Anura > Aromobatidae > Allobates > Allobates femoralis. The sequence continues at coordinate 298,790,118 of JARQOC010000004.1, read as the reverse complement.
CTCAACAAACAAAATATAACTTATGTCTGCTGATCAATGTTTACAGACAAAACTAAATGTACTGTATCTCCTACAATATCATCTGATGCAGCACGTAACAAATGACAGATCTGTGAGAGATAACATTCCCATTCCACAATGTTCCCTGGATCTGTCTAAAATAGTACTGAATTCCATAGACTGCTTCAAGTATGCACGTAACTATCCGAAGCAGGTGCTCATACACCTGACCATAAATCCAAGTGGTTACCTGCTGTTTGGACTCACCTGGTATGTGTCCCACAGCCTGATGGTGCACCGCAGGGGAACCTCTCTCATCAGAAGATTATTCATCCAACGGAAAGCAAATTGCAGGTATTCAACCTCATACTGATGTAAGTGTCTGTGTACTTGTTCTGAAAGCAAGAATTAAACCACTTGTTACATCTTCAGATGCTTCACATTATCGTAGACTAATAATATAATCACCCTGCAAGCCACTGAGCAAAGCCAGAAACAATGACATTTTGCTTATAGAAGTGTAAATATTTAGGTGAAAATCAAATGCACATTAATCACATAAAAGACATAACCTGGGTTAATAAACTCATCTGATATTATACAGGGAGGTCCATTTATATGGATGCACATAAATAAAATGGGAATGGTTGGTGATATCAACTTCCTGTTTGTGGCACATTAGTATATGGGACAGGGAAAACCTTTCCAGAAGGATGGTGACCATGGTGGCCATCTTGCAGTTGGCCATTTTGGATCTAACTTTATTTTTTTCAATGGGAAGAGGGTCACCAGACACATTAAACATATTGAGAATTCCATAAGAAAAACAATGGTGTGCTTGGTTTTAACGTAATTGTATTCTTTCATAAGTTATTTACAAGTTTATGACCACTTATAAGATGTGTTCAAAGTGCTGCCCATTGTGTTGGATTGTCAATGCAACCCTCTTCTCCCACTCTTGATACACTGATAGCAACACAACAAAAGAAATTCTAGCACAGGCTTCCAATATCCATTGTTTCAGATGCTGCACATCTTGTATCTTCACAGCATAGACAATTGCCTTCAGATGAGTGATGAGGCAAACTTTTTTGTGAATTGGTGAAGTTAAACAAAACCACCGCTATTGTTCTGACACTAACCCACAGTGGATAGATCCAGCCAAGACTGTTGGAACATAAACATTGATGGTATGGTGTGGTATATGGGGTACAAAGATAGTGGGGCCATTCTTCATCAATAGAAACCTCAATGCCACTGGATATCTGAATCATGTAGCAATTTCAGATATCCAGTGGATAAGCAAACCTGGCCAGCACACCTTAACAGAATGAAGCAAATGTGAGCAAGTGCAAGATATAGTGACTGAAATATTATATATCTATATCTATATATATCTATATCTATATATATCTATATATATCTATATATATAATATATATATATATATATATTATATATAGATTGCAGCATTCTTTTGTAGAATCCAACTCTTGCCTTCATTGGGCCATGAGATGTAGTTGTGCAACATTTCAGCCCCACACAGCTTTTTTCTAGCTACATCTGATGGCCCAATAAAGGCAAGAGTTGGATTCTACAAAGGAGTGCTGCAATCTATTATCTTGGTTCGTATATACAGCAAATAGGAGTATTGCTTGGATTGAATTTGCACCCTGCTATACTAGCCGTGTGGCTCTCTTCATCTATATATTATATATACAGTGATGGGGTCATCTTCCTACACTTCAGGCCGTTTTAGATGCTCTTAGGAAGGCTGGATTTACTATAAATCCCAGGAAATGAGCCATTGGGAAGGAGGAGGCAAAATACTTGGGCTATGACGTCGGGAGAGGTGAGATAAAGCCACAAGTCAAGAAAGTGGGACAATCCAGACCAGGCCACAACCGCTCACCAAGAAGCAAGTGAGAGGATTCCTAGGCTTGGTGGGATGCTACCAGCGGTTTATCCCGAATTTTGCCATGATGGCCGCGCCACTGACAGATCTCTTAAAAGGCACCAGATCTACCATGGTGAAATGGATGGATGAAACAGAGACCGCATTTCAACAGTTGAAGCTAGCAATGTGCAAACAGCCGGTCCTGGTTGCACAAGACTTAACAAAGGAGTTTGTGGTCCAGACAGATACTTCGGAGGTGGGGTTGGGAGCCGTGCTCTCCCAAGAGATAAATGCGGAAGAAAATCCCATTCTCTATCTGAGCGGAAAACTTTCATCCTGTGAGAGAAGAACTATGCAGTAGTGGACAAGGATTGTCTAGCCATATAGTGGGCTGTAGATACCCTGAGGCAGGGGCGGGCTGGTGCTTTTAACACCGGGAGGCAGACATGTCCTGCCAGCCCCAGGTGAGGAGCGGGGATGGGGGACGGGGGTGCTAGCAGATTTTGAGGACCGGGAGGGAGGGGTGCTAGCAGAGTCTGAGGTTGGGGGAGCAGAGTATGAGCAGTGCTTTAGATTACAATTAGCAGCCCACTTGCCACACTTCCATGTGCATCAGCTGCTGTGAGAATAGCGGCGGCTGCGGCCGTAAAGCAAAGGCCAATACACCAGCCTGGGGGGCACTTGCCCCCCTGCCACCTGGGCCAGTCCGCCCATGGCCTGATGTATTACCTACTGGGCCGGAAGTTTAAATTGGTGTCAGACCATGCCCTATTGAGATGGCTTAGGGAAAAAAGGGGACACAATGCCAGGGTCACAAGGTGGTTCCTGGCCCTTCAGGACTTCGACTTTCAAGTGGAGCATGGGCCGGGGAAGTTGCACTGTAATGCTGATGCCCTATCTAGACTTCCCTGCCAGTTATCGGTACGTGCCCAAACCCCCGGCTTTGGGCAGGGGGGGGATGTGTGACAACTACTGGCCTTGTAGTTGAGGGTAGGTACGTGTCACGCAGGTTACTAGCCTGTGTGACCTGAAACCTGTAAAAGTTTCCCAGCATGTTATGTGTTGCAGGGTTAATTTCAAAAGGGTGTGTGGTTTTAGGGGAATGACTAAGGCTACGTTCACACATTTGCGTATTTTGCTGCGTTTTTTTGCGCGCGCTTTTTGCCGCGTTTTTCAGCCGCGCAAAAAAGCGCAGCAAAATACGCAGGGGCTTTCACACACTGCGCTTTCTTTCCCCCAGAAAGCGCAGTGATGTCACAGAGAGGAGGAAGAATCCTGCTTCCTCCTCCCCTCTGTGACAGCTGTGGCCGCCCCATTAGACTTCACAGTGTTAATACACACTGTGAAGTCTAAATTAAACTAAAGCAAGTGTGTGAAAAATAAAAAACAATGAATACTCACCTTCCGACGCCTTCTCCCGGTGTCTGGTCTCCGGTTGTAAGTCAGATCTCGTCTGACAAGACCTGTGGTGATGTCAGAGGGGGGGGGAGTTCCCGGGCACTCGCGGTCATGTGATACCACATGACCGCGAGCAGCCAATCAGCGATGGGACCGCCCCGGGAACGCCCCCCTCTGACATCACCACAGGTCCTGTCAGACGAGATCTGACTTACAACCGGAGACAGACACCGGAGAAGGCGTCGGAAGGTGAGTATTCATTGTTTTTTATTTTTCACACACTTGCTTTAGTTTAATTTAGACTTCACAGTGTGTATTAAACACTGTGGAATCTAATGGGCGGCCACAGCTGTCCACAGAGGGGAGGAGGAAGCAGGATTCTTCCTCCCCTCTGGGAAAATACGCAGAAGTAGCTGCGTAAAGAATTGACATATCAATTCTTTACGGAGCTGCGTTTTCTCCCGGAAAACACACTGCGTATTTTTACGCAATGTCTGCACTACAAAGTGAATTTCCCATTCACTTTGCTGGCAGACAAAAGGCACATCGCGTATTTTGAAAAGCGCGCGTAAAAAAACGCGGCAAAATAAGCAATGTGTGAATGCAGCCTAAGAGGACGGGAGGTCATTCCCCCTACCTCCCCTGAGGGCGTGGCTGAGCCACACTGAAAGCTCAGTCCTGTTTTTTTTTCTGTTGTTGGAGAGACTGGAGTGTGCAGCCTCCAGACTGTGGAGTTCAGCTGAGGAGTAGCTGGAGTTTGCTGCCAGGCAGTACGGGCTGACTTGTACGCATCCGGGCTGTGTGTACCCATTATGGTTTTTGTTTTGTTTTACCTTTCAAGCCAGTGAGGCTGCATTGTTTTGGCTGATGGGCACATGTACATTGGCCAATTTGAGCACTACAGACATTGCGAAAGTGAAATTAAAGAAAGCAATGATTAAAAATAAAAAAAATGCTCATCACTCCGCCGAGTGTCCCACGATGCGAGGCGTCCACGTCCGATGGCTGCACGTGGACGCCTCGCATCGTGGGACACTCGGTGGAGTGGTGTGCATTTTCTTTTATACTTGTAACACATTGCTTTCTTTAATTTCACTTTAGCAGTGTATGTAGACACACTGCTAAGTGAAATTACAGGAACAGAGCAGTTTTAGTGTATTAAGCATGCTGAGTACACTAAAACCGGATCCAGGAAACGATCCTGTTTTTTCCCGGATCCAGCGCCCATAGACTCTCATGTTTAGTGTTCCGGATCGCCCCGGATTAGTTTCTATCTGGTTTAATCTTTTTTTTTAACCGTAGCCCAAAAACGGTGCAGTCTCTGATTTTGGGGCTGGGAAAAACAGAACAAAAATGAATCCGGGACTGAATTGGCAGAATCGGATGGCCATTTATGACCAATCCGGCACCATAGGGATACATAGGAAGCAAAAACGGATCCAGTTCTGTCCTTTTCAAAACGGACATAACAGGATCCCAAAAAACGTGGTATGAAGCCAGCCTAATACCAAATACTGATTGGTAAGGATTGTGATCTTTATCTATCAACACGTTTCAGAGACAATTCTTCATCAGGACAATAATCACATTATGGACCTCCCATGGACTAAAACATTGTGCTAGGTTCTCTAGAGTGATGTTCTAAAATATCACGGCATTGTAGCGTAGCTATACGTCATTATGTAGGTGTGGAGGCAGAGAGCAAGCTGGACCGGTGGAGCGATATTGGAGATGGAGGTGAGTAAAGGCATTGCTATTTTACTGGGACAGAACATAGGGATTGAGAAGGGGTTCTCTGACCAGTCGCTTTAAGGGAAAACAAGATGCTGCAAAAGTAATCTGACAGTGGTATTCTCTCTCCCTACTGAAAACACAGGAACACTGAGTCAAACCAAGTGCTCCTGTGTATGGGGAGATATTTGCTTGCTGAACGAATTGAACAGATCTAATGTTAATGGACAACTTTCCTGTGTGAACATGGTCCTAATGGAACTGTGCAAATGACACATACATCTTAGAAGTCTTTCTCGAGAAGGACAGATTTCTCCTACTTTGAAACACATAAAGTCATAATGAAATCTGATAATTGGATTTACATATCCAGAATTCAACTGCAAGCTTTAATAAGCACTGTAAGCATCTGAGAGTCACTAGCATTTAAACAATGATGAATAATGGCCCAATAAATTATGAGCACTGCTCGCCAGTTATATTGATCAAGAAAAGCAATGGGAAAAGCTGAATGAATTCATTCTTTCTTCTTATAAGTAATTGTGAGCAGATGCACTTTCGCAGATAAAGGTAATTTAGTTAGCAATAATTCTAAATTTAAATTTTCCAACTCACTAGAAATAAGCATTTGCACATAATGAATGAACAGGCAAATGTAATTATTGTCATCTATCAACCAAAAAATATTTTTTCATAAAATACTTATGCAGCAGTTTATGATAATAACATTATACAAGAGTGAAAGGAAATGATAGCTCTAATATAAAAATGTATAAGGCTTAAGCAAGAGCCATTAAACACATTTCTCAGCACTTTTAACATTTCGCAGTCATATTTTCCCTCCATAACAAGCCAATAAGTTTCCTTAGAGATAAATTATGCATATCAATGCTGTTAAGGAGACTAATTATAACTGTATATCAAGAAGGGAAATCCCATAAGTAAGATGACTATTTGTAACCATTCTATGTGTCTCCGTAAGACAGGATGGATATCATACTGCCCTTTTAAAAAGCAACTTGATGCATAAAGGTGATCTGAAAATAAAACAAAAATATTTCTCACACATTAACAGAATAGATAAGGAATTGTGGAATTGTGGCAATTTGCTCATTGAGCGTGTTGACGGAGTCTCATATTGTAGAGGATTGAAGCAAACAGGCACATTTTTCCGTAAAATAGTCTACCAGCTTATTAAGACATCAAAAACCACATACAGTGCACAGTTCATTTACAGCAAAGAAATATTAGTGACATACCAGTCTGTTCCAATGGTGGATATGCCTGCCTGGCATTTACTTTCATAGTTCATTACAAAGTATCAGTGCAGGCATCACAACCCACACACAGACCTCGCATTTCACCATCCAGAAACTGCCTCACTGTGATCACCAACTCCCGTTGTTTCCAGACCCTCAGCAGGACTGAAGCTTCCTGAACACCAAGACATTCCAGGCTCCTCCATGGTTTCCTCACTGCATGTCTTCCAGGACACCAGCCACTTCCAAGCATACCATCCTAGGTGCCATCCAAGACAGTGGCTGCTCCAAACATCAGGAGCAAGCCCTCACAGGTTCTGCCTTTCTCTTCAGACATCCATGGTCTTCCTATCAGCTCACATGTGCTCACACAAACACACATTATAAGGTATGAGCCACACCCACAACTCAGCAACTTGCAAACTTAACTCTTATGGCACCACAAGTACCATGAAGACATTTCTGGGTTTCTATTGCAGAGCATATCTTGTTGAACAACAAGTCCCAGCATACATATTTGCAATGCAGCAAGCCACTGTTTCACAGAATTAATTGCTTGCGAACACAACAATCAGGAGAATAGGGGCCTTGGAGCACAGTGAGAAGATTTTGGAATGGAGCGGTCACAAATGAGCCTTCCCACTTCATTAATCCTCCTCATTGTGATCAAAAATGCTCACAGCCATCATGCTATGACCTTTGTGTAAAGGTAATAAATACTTTACATGGATAACTATTTAATACAAAGGTACACGTATTAAAACTAGCAATTCATTGTTTCATAGCTCTTAAGGTTGAAAGACAACATAAGTCCATCAAGTTTAACCTATAAGCTAACATGGTAATCCACAGGAAGGCAAAAACCCCATGGAGTAGATGGTAAGTGCTCAAAATCAGGGGAAAAAAATGATTCCTAAACTCCACATGTGGATCAACGTCCCATCACAGAATCTAGCACTCACAACCTGTAAGAATTTTTTCAACAAAGGCATCCAGGCTCTCCGAAAATCAATTACAACATCACATGGCAGAGAGTTCCATAGTCTCACTGCTCTTACAGTAAAGAATCCACGTCTGTGATTATGATTAAACCTTCTTTCCGCCAGACGTAGAGGATGCCCCCTTGTGTCCATCGCAGGTCCAGGTGTAAAAGGATCATTAGAAAGGTATTTGTACTGTCCCCTCACATATTTGTACATTATAATAAGATCAACCCTAAGCCATCACTTTTCCAAGTGTAATAACCTGTCTTGGTATTGCAGACCCCTCAGTCCTCTAATAACCTTGCTCGCTCTTCTCTGGACCCGCTCTAGTTCAGCCATGTCTTATTTAAACACTGGAACCAAAAATTATACACAGTATTCTATGTATGGTCGCACTAGTGACTTGTATACAGACAAAAAAGTCTTAATAGAAGAGAAGGTTGCAACAATTTTCACAACAATTTTAATAAGCAACGGTGCCTTAATAATTCCTGGTTATAAACACTACAGTATTATGTCCCCATACACGAACTCGAAGTAGTAAGGAGACACAAAATGATACCTGTATAAGTCTAAGGGTCCATACAAAACCTCAACATGCCTCTGATTTCACACAGAATATGGAAAAATTGTGGCATCCATCCTTTTATGGAGCTGTTCTCCCAGAAACATAAGTTATGGAGGAAGCATAAGTTATCTCTGACACATGCAGAGTGGCCAATGTGCTGCAATACAACATTTACTAGGTACTGCTCTTGCTATGTACTTGTATGGTAATGCGATTAGAATTTGGTATGGTGTTTATTGCCTGAGAGTCAAATAGTACAAGGAATGAAACTGGATGCTACTTGTAAAACAAGACTAATATCCCTTTAAGGTAATTATTATCACAGTCTCACTTAAAGGGAATCTGTGAGCATGTTTTTACTATGTAATCTGAAGATAACAAGAGATAGGAGCCGAGAAAGATTTCAGTGAAGTGTCATTTATTATAGGGAACTTGTAAGGTCCCCTGGGCACCCAGAACCATGAGCAGTAATGTGCCTATATATAATCCCTGCCTAACAATCCCTCTAGGTATTAGCATCCGTAAACAAATCTTAAGAAAAAGTATTTCTAAAGCCTGTTTATGAGATGCTAATTAAGACTTTGACTAGTCGAGGGGGCGTTAGTTCCTCAACTACTTGGCCAAGTTAGAAAGTTATCACGCCCACCTGGGTTTGATGACATACTTTACCACCGCAGCGTCACAGGCATCGGAATACGAAGACCCGTGGCTTGTATCCCTCAGCATCCAGCTTATCTGACGCCGGATATATATGCACGCTGACTTCAGAGAGGATCGTTGTGCTTGATCAAACATCGTCTGCACTTCTGGTCATGCGCCCTACACCTCTCTGAAGCATCCCAGCTTCAGAGTAGTGCGCATAACCAGAAGTGTAGACAACTTCTGATCAGGCGTAGTGAGTATCTCTGAAACCAGGACACATATACCCGGTGTCAGAGAAGATCAATGTTGAGAGATACACAGCCGCATGCATGCACAGCTTTGTAAAGCAATGCTGATGATGCTGTGGTGAAAAAGCATGTTGTTATACCCACGGGGTGTGACAATATGACAGACTAGACAGGGGAACGAACGTCCCATCGACTAGTCAAAGCCCTAAACAGCATCTCAAATAGTCTAAAGAAATACTTTTTCTAAAGTTGTTTATGGGTCCTACTGCATGAAAGGACTGTTAGGCAGGGATTATAGAAATGCTGGTCATTTTGGGTGCCCATGGGACTTGACATGTTTCCTTTAAACTGTGTGCTGTTGTTTCCTTACAGTGAATGTTTTATTACTAAGGCATTATCTTTACCCTGATTAGTTGCCTTGTGTCTAGTTGTCTGACCAGGCTCCCCCTCTCTGCTAAGCAGCTCACTCACTAGACAATGTACACACAAAGCTGTGGGATGGGGCAGCATTATTAGATTTCTTAGCTTTGCTTTGTGCTACTTCTAAGAACTCTGATTGTGTTCCAACTGTTACACCTGTGTGGTGTGTGCCAGTGGTAAATAAAGATTCTTCTTAACATAATCCTTTGTGGTCAGAGCGGAGTACATCCCGAAAATCTACAAACTCGTGCACCTAGTGAACTAAGTGATAGATAAATGTAATTAGTGTCTCTTTTTCTACATTTGCTGCTCTTTGATGAAGTAGCAAAATCCTGGTGACAGATTTCCTTTGAAGTGGGTCTGGGAAATATAAAATGTGGGTAAACTTTTATTCAGGATTAAAGGAAATCTGTCAGCAACATTTTGCAATTTCATCTGAGAGCAGCAGGATATAGACACAAAGACCCTGATAATAGCGATATCTCACTTACAAGTCTCTGTGTCGCTGTTTATATAAAACTAGATGGTGGCCCGATTCTAACGCATCAGGTATTCTAGAATATCTATGTAGTTGACATAATGTGACTGACATAACTTGTTAAGTCAACGTGAGTGAACTATATATATATATATATATATATAATATATATATATATATATATATATATAGCAGCGCTATGGTATATGGTGGTACATTACATGTATAGCAGCGCTATAGTATATGGTGGTACGTTGCAGTACATGTATAGCAGCGCTATAGTATATGCCGGTACATTAAAGTACATGTATAGCAGCGCTATGGTTTATGGCGGTACATTACAGTACATGTAAAGTAACACTATAGTATATGGCTGTACAATATAGCACATGCATAGCAACACTATAGTATATGGCAATATATTACATTATATGTACAGGTGCACTATAGTATATGGTGGTATTTTATAGCACATGTATAGCATCACTATAGTATATGGAGGAACATTATAGTACATGTATAGCAGCGCTATGGTATATGGCGGTACATTACAGTACATGTATAGCAGAACTATGGTATATGGCAGTATATTACAGTATATATAGAGGTGCACTATAGTATATGGTGGCATTTTATAGCACATGTATAGCAGCACTATAGCATATGGCAGTACATTACAGTACATGTATAGCAGCACTATGGTATATGGCGATACTCCGCTTCCCCACGCTCCTCCACAATAAAAATAAAAAATCCTCAGTGAGGATACTCACCTGTCCGCCGGCTCGCTTCTAGGTCCTACAGGCCTTTAGGACCTGTCGTTACCTGGGAAAACGATCAGCTGTTCGGTCACATACCGCTAACTGCCAGGGGGGCAGGATGGTGACGGGGGGTGGAGGGGTGGCAGGATGGAGGGAGTGGGGCAGGATGGAGCTGGGGGGGAGGCAGGATGGAGCCGGAGGAACAGGATGGTGGCGGAGGTGGGGGCAGGATGGAGCCGGCGGGGCAGGATGGTGCGAGCGAGGCAGGATGCTGGCAGGGGGGCAGGATGTAGCCGAGGGGGCAGGATGGAGCTGGCGGGGCAGGATGGAGCCGGCGAGGCAGGATGGAGCCAGGGGGGCAGGATGGAATGAGCGGGGCAGGATGGAGCGAACGGGGCAGGATGGTGGCGGGGGGGGCAGGATGGAGCGAGTGGGGCAGGATAATGGCGAGCGGGGCAGGATGGTGGCGGGGGGGCAGGATGGAGCGAGCGGGGCAGGATGGAGCAAGCGGGGCAGTATGGTGGTGGAGGGGCAGGATGGTGGCGAGCGAGGCAGGATGGTGGCGGGGGGCAGGATGGAGCGAGCGGGGCAGGATGGAGCCAGCAGAGCAGGATGGAGCCAGGGGGGCAGGATGGAGCAAGGGGGAAGCAGGATGGAGCAGGGGGGGGGCAGGATGGAGCTGGGGGGGAGGCAGGATGGAGCCGGAGGAGCAGGATGGTGGAGGAGGTGGGGGAAGGATGGAGCTGGCGGGGCAGGATGGAGCCGGCGGGGCAGGATGGAGCCAGCGGGGCAGGAAGGTGCGAGCGGGGCAGGAAGGAGCGAGCGGGGCAGGATGGAGCGAGCGGGGCAGGATGGAACCAGGGGGGCAGGATGGAGCGAGTGGGGCAGGATGGTGGCAGGGGGGTAGGATGGAGCCGGCGGGGCAGGATGGAGCTGGCGAGGCAGGATGGACCCAGGGGGGCAGGATGGAGCGAGCAGGGCAGGATGGAACGAGCGGGGCAGGATGGAGCGAACGGGACAGGATGGTGGCGGGGGGGCAGGATGGAGCGAGTGGGGCAGGATGGTGGCGAGCGGGGCAGGATGGTGGCGGGGGGGCAGGATGGAGCGAGTGGGGCAGGATGGTGGCGAGCGGGGCAGGATGGTGGCGGGGGGGCAGGATGGAGCGAGTGGGGCAGGATGGAGTGAGTGGGGCAGTATGGTGGTGGAGGGGCAGGATGGTGGCAAGCAAGGCAGGATGGTGGCGGGGGCAGGATGGAGCCGGCGGGGCAGGAAGGTGCGAGCGGGGCAGGAAGGAGCGAGCGGGGCAGGATGGAGCGAGCGGGGCAGGATGGAACCAGGGGGGCAGGATGGTGCGAGTGGGGCAGGATGGTGGCAGGGGGGCAGGATGGAGCCAGCGGGGCAGGATGGAGCTGGCGAGGCAGGATGGACCCAGGGGGGCAGGATGGAGCGAGCAGGGCAGGATGGAGCGAGCTGGGCAGAATGGAGCGAGCGGGGCAGTATGGTGGTGGAGGGGCAGGATGGTGGCAAGCGAGGCAGGATGGTGGCGGGAGGCAGGATGGAGCCAGCTGAACAGGATGGAGCCAGCTGAACAGGATGGAGCCAGGGGGGCAGGATGGAGCGAGCGGGGGGCAGGATGGAGCTGGGGGGGAGGCAGGATGGAGCCGGAGGTGGGGAAAGGATGGAGCCGGCGGGGCAGGATGGAGCCGGCGGGGCAGGATGGTGTGAGCGGGGCAGGATGGAGCGAGCGGGGCAGGATGGAGCGAGCGGGGCAGGATGGAGCGAGTGGGGCAGGATGGAGCGAGCGGGGCAGGATGGAGCCAGGGGGGCAGGATGGAGCGAGCGGGGCAGGATGGAGCCATGGGGGGATGATGGAGCGAGCGGGGCAGGATGGAGCAAGCAAGGCAGGATGGAGAGAGCGGGGCAGGATGGAGAGAGCAGGGCAGGATGGAGCTGGGGCGGGGGGCAGGAGGGAGCAAGCGGGGCAGGATGGAGCCAGCGGGGCAGGATGGAGCTGGCGGGGCAGGATGGAGCCAGCGGAGCAGGATGGAGCCAGCGGGGCAGGATGGAGCTAGTGTGGGGGGTGCAAAATGGAGCCGGTGAAGGGGGGCAGGATAGAGCAGACGGGGGCGGCAGGATGGAGCTGGTGGGGGGGCAGGATGGAGCCGGCGGGGGGGGGGGGGCAGGATGGTGGTGGCAAGGGGGAGGGGCAGGATGGATGCGAGGATACTCACCCGTCCGCCGGCTCACAGGACCTGTCGTTGCCTGGGAAACCGATCAGCTGATCGGTTTCCCAGGCAACCACAGGTTCTCAAGCCATGGAGGAGCTAGATGACGTAGATAGAGCGCGCCGACGGACGGGTGAGTATCCTCTATGAGGGATTTTTTATTTTTAGTATCACCAAGCAGCGGGGGGGCCGCGGGGGGGCAGGAGGAGCGGGGGAGCCGCTGGGGAGGGCAGGAGGAGCCGCGGGGGGGGGGGGGCAAGAGGAGCCGCGGGGGGGACAAGAGGAGCCGCGAGGGGGCAGGAGGAGCCAAAGGGGGACAGGAGGAGCGGGGAGACCGTGGGGGGGCAGGAGGAGCGGGGGAGCCGCGGGGGGGCAGGAGGAGCGGGTGAGCCACGGGGGGCAGAAGGAGCTGCGGGTGAGCAGGGGGAGGCAAGGGGGGGCAGGAGGAGCCACGGGGGGCCGCAGGGACAGAAGCAGCGGGGGGGTTGCAGGGACAGGAGGAGCGGGGGGCAGGGGGTGCCGTGAGGAGCGGCGGGGCAGGAGGAGTAGGGGTGCCACGTGGGGGCTGTGAGGAGAGCCACCGCTGCGGCCACCGTGTATCCTGGCGAGAGCGGCGCTAATTCGCCGCTCTCACTGGGCTGCAAATAGGCGCGAAATTCGAACTTTGAATTCTTGCGCCTATTTGCATAGTCTGAGCTCAATGAGCTGCCTCTATGTGGCGTGTGATTTTGGTTACAGACAGACTCAAAAAACCCTTAGACAATTATATAGAAGATCAGTGTTTAATGAGGAGATTACCACTAACGGACTAGTTGTCTTGTGCCTTATAGTCCATCTGCTTTAACCCTGCCCACACCACTGATAAGCAGCCAAACTTCAAATTAGCTTCCAATTATTTGTTGTATTTAATAACTATATATAGCTTTAGATCTATTTTCAATAATTGTACCACATCCCAACATAACCACACTGACAATTAACGAGCATACTTACCCTTTCATAGACAGACATGTAGCAGATGTCGTCAATTCTATCATTACCTCACTGACTGATTTATCACTGAAAACATCACATTAGATATTAGAATTCAGCATATATACCACTAGGCACAACAGCAGATGTTAACTTAATTTTTTAGCACTAGCTTTAAATTTGTCCCCATTAGTCACTGCTGTGTTTCTTTGGTGGGGCAAAGGACGCTGTAGTCCACTCCACTTATATTTCAAGGAATGCCATGTTCTTGTGAACCATATGCAGGTTATGCATTTCAATGTCCTTTGAAGCCTTATCCACAGCTTAGTACATATCACTGGGAAAAAATAATTGTCTTGATTTATGACTACCCAGTACTTAATTATTTGCATGCTATACCCTCCAGTATGACTTTCTTTGTAAAATAAATAATGATGTCAAAGCATGTGTAAGTCTCTTAGGTACTCTTAAATGTTAATTATGTATCCCTTTCAACACCTCTTTCCTAGTTAGTGTATCCAAAGTACTTGAATCACTCTTAGACTCAAGAGGACAAATCATTCTTCCCTTGCATGCATTGTCAAAGCGGCACTGCACAATGTCCTTCATGTAGCTTTTAACCTCCACTATTGTCAAAATCCAGGGGATCTTCAGCAAGCAAAGTAAATATCTGTTTCATTACCAACCATGTTTATATCTGTATTTTTTAGATATAGACTGACAAACTATTTATAAGAAACCAGTGGATTATTTGCATCAATTTTGCCGTATTGCCTTAGAAATAGTTCTCAGTGGTCGGACCCAAGCGATCGGGAGAATACCCCATTTCTTACTTGTGCATACTCCTTTAAGGATTATCTAATGGTAAAGTTATCTCCTAAAGTAATTTTTATCAGCCACCTATAAAGGCAATTTAGTGCATAATTGTGAAATTCATCAAGTTGCAAATGATAAATCATTATAAGAACTCTCTATGTCTTAGAAAAGCTGTTAGGATATTTGTGCTTTCTACCTTGCCCTATGGAAAAGTAAAGTTATGTGACTATAGAACTATGATACAGTAGTGCCCCATATATACTTAATAGCATAAAAAGAAAAAAGATAGCGGCACTCACGCCCGGTGAGTGCCGCTATCTTTTTTCTTTTTATGCTATTATTGATGTGATATATAGCGGGCACCCAGAGGCGGCCAGCAATGCCCCACCTCGCATATACCCATATGAAAAAATAAGCACTTCTCCTAACTTAGCAGTGCCCAGTGAACGGACTTTTTTTGATTATTGAACCATATATACTTAACACAATGAGAAGTTGCAATCAAATGAGCACCAGGTACGAAGAAACTCAGCCTAAGGCCGGGGTTCCACTTGCGAAAGCGATGTGTCAGACTTGTGCGTGCCTTGCACTGCATCATCTGGCTTGGCCTCCTGCTCTCCGGACAGGAGCATGGAGCTGCATAGAAACATATGCAGCTATCCCACTCCTGTCCGGAGAGCAGGCGGCCGTGACAAGTGATGTGATGTGAGACGTGCGCAAGTCTCTCACATCACTGTTGCAAGTGGAACGAATGTTCAAGAAATCAATAAATTTTTGGTACACACCTAAAAGTAACATTTCCATCTAAAAATTAGAAATCATACACCTAGTAGAGTATGAATGTTGGGGATCTGACCTCTAAGATTCCTGTCTATCAGGATAATAAAAGGAATGAGGTTTCTTCTTGTGTGGGCGAACACTTCTGTATTTACCATGAACACCAGTATAAGGAAAACACATCTTTTACCGACACTGCACTCTAAAGGCGTTAATAAGGGGTTTGATCATTTATTTAAGCCAGAAACTTTTTATTACATCTGAATAAATAGCAGGTATTTCTGCCATACAGTTTGAGATGTGCAAGTATTAATTCCTAAGTAATGTGATTACTGGGGCTTCTGACTTATAGAAATGAAATGCTAACACACTGGGATTACTGAATATTATTCCATTATTGATTTCTATTAACTATGTAGTTTACAAAGGGTCTTAATCAACGTGTGTTTATAAAGTTATAGGAGAATACATGAGGAGAAAAATAAAATCACCCGGGGCATCCAGCTGGAAACACAGCATTAAAATTCTGAGGTGCTCCTGAAAAAGAGGATCACTGCAGTAAAGCTAGAAATCTAGCAGTAAAATACAAACTACTGGTAACAGAAATGTTAAAATAGAATAGTTCAGTTCCATACTTGCAGAGCAATAAACTAAATAAACTGATTTAACCCCTCAAGGACTGAGCCTCATTTTGCAATTCTGTTCAGTGTCACTTTATGATATAATAACGCTGGAGCTTCAACATATCCCAGTGATTCCAACATTGTTTTTTCATGACATATTGGACTTCATGTTAGTGGTAAATTTAGGATAATATTTTCTGCATTTCTTAGGCCCCTTTCACATTAGCGTTTATTTGAAATCGCGGCAGATGCGGTGAAAAAAACGCATCTGCCGCGATTACCGCATACCGGCTGCACTTGCGGCAAGCCCCATACAATGTATAGGCGGGCTTGCGGCAGGTGCGGCAAGTGCAGTTTTGGCACTTGCGGCAGGTGTGGCCGCGAAAAAAAACTGACCGCGTTTTTTTCGCGGCTGCACCTGCCGCAAGTGCCAAAACCGCACTTGCGGCACCTGCCGCAAGCCCGCCTATACATTGTATGGGGCTTGCCGCAACCGCGCCGCAACCGTGCCGCAAGTGCAGCCGGTATGCGGTAATCGCGGCAGATGCGGTTTTTTCACCGCATCTGCCGCGATTTCAAATAAACGCTGATGTGAAAGGGGCCTTAGACCAAAGAGAGTGTTTTCACGCAGTGACAGTTCAAAGACATGACAAGAGTTCAAAGCTGTGTAGCACATTTAATTCACAATATTTTCAACATGCCTTAAATCGTAATATTGTCCTAACTTTTAGTCAACACGGACACGGATTGAAAGATAAGTATGCCACCCACAAGCGTGCTAGGGAGGTTTACGGAAGAGATGTGTAGCAGTGGGAATAAAACACTTGGAGATGTGCCAAGTAGACAAGAAGGTGAGGTAAGAGTTATACCAGCATGTGCCAACCATTTATGTAGACGACACATAGGTACACCGTAAACTCATTCCCCCTTTGTCCACTTCTTGGCAAATTGTGTAGACTTTACCTTGAGAGGGTGAAACATATTGTAGACACAGGCAAAGATTACAACCATCTCTTTACCTACATCAGAGGTCCCCAACTCCATGCCTCGATTGCCGCCAACAGTGCAGGATTTCAGGATTTCCTTAGTATTGCACAGGTGTTAATGTGATCATCTGCACAGGTAATGATTCCAACCGTTGTGCAATACTAAGGAGATCCTGAAAACATGCACTGTTGGCGGCAATCGAGGCATGGAGTTGGGGACCCCTGACCTACATAAACCTTATACAAATAAGGAATATAAACAGTCAGTTAAAATACTGTACAGATTACAATAACTTTTAATAAATGTTTGGATTACAGCCATTGAAAGCTTTGCAGTACAAAATTAACCCCTGCATTTTCGGACATACAATTTCCACTAAAAACTGAAGCGAAGTTTAATTTCAAAATTCCCATAGTTTGAAAGCTACAGGTTCTCTGTCACTGTGCACACGGGAGTGCAGACTGAGTGTATTGATTTATTTCACTTGTTCATATAGCACGATTAATTCCATAGCACTTTACAGACATCATCATCACAGTCCCCACTGGAGCTCACAATCTAAATCCCCCATTAGTATGTCTTTGGATTGTGGACAAAAACTGGAGGGAATCCACGCAAACACAGGGAGAACATAAACTCATTACAGATGTTGGCTCAGTTTTTTTGCGTATTTAGTTCAGACCCTTGTATTAACACAAGACAGGGAGTGACCCATCCTTTATTGTAATGAGACAACCGTTTATTTTACCTTCCTTTGCTGTGTGTCCATTTTTGTCACTATGTATCCTGCTTTGGTCAGTTGACGCATTAACAGGTTTCAAATTAGATAGAGTATGATATGACGTTTTACAAAAATGTATATACTGAGTACCCTGTTTTTTACTAGAATCTGCTTTTTACTTCTTTATTCATGGCAGGGTACTTTTGCACTTTTCGTATACTGTTTTCCCTAAGGTTTACTCTGTTTGGTGGTCTGTGTAGACATGCTCTTACAGTCATGTACAATGTCTGTTTTGGCTCAATATTTTTGTGTATTTAAATTCGTTACAGAGGTTGTCCTTGGTTGGATTTAATCCTAGGACCCACTGAGCCACCATGCTGCACCACCATACTGCAGTTCAGAGTCAATTCTATCAGATTTATCACCAGATCAAAGTTAAACTGTGAACTCCTTTGGCACGCATTGGTGTATAGAGACTGTAGAAGCTAGCCAGTGTGAAATGTGAATTGTTGCATTGCAAAAATATTTTTGTTGAATGAATGAATGAATGAATTTAGGTAAAAGCTCAAATAGATTGAACTGAGCATTTGCTATTCATAACCTCCCTCCTACTTCTTGTCACTAAAGTGTATTAAAATAACTGTAGATATCTGTTGCCTGAGTCTTAAGGTACCGTTACACGCTGTAATGTTGAAATGATATCACTAATGATCTCATGGGTAAGCAGTCGTTAGGACATCATTTTGACATCGTTGGTGAGATGTCACACGTATAAATATCGTGGATGACGCACCAACGATGTAGCGAGCAGCTATCGTTCGCACAACCCAGCGAACGATACTTGTTCACTGATGTCAATCGGCAAAGTTGTGAACGACATCATTATCGCGGTGTCACACAGCACGATGCTGCAGGTTGGCTGTTCGTGGATCTTTTGATTTGAGAACATGTTCTCAAATCTGCGATCAGCGATCCAACGATTTATCGTAGTCGTATCGTCGTATTACATGAAACAACGTCCTAATGATGTTGCTTGAACTACTCCAAACCCGTGACGTTTAAGCGATATCGTTAACGATCTCATCCCGTGTAACAATATCTTTAAGAAGAACCCTAGATTAAAAGCTTAAAAGGATATATGGGCAAGAAACGCACAGTCACCTAAAAACAGTCCTACCCAGATAATGAATGTTCAATCCAAGCAAGCAACAACTATAAGTATCACAAACTGATGTTACCTTTGAAGAATATGGGGTCGCCAGGTCTCAATGCTTCAAAGATCTGTGGAGCCCACCTGACTGAATTTTATATTGGAGTGCATTTACTTTCATTCTATGATAAAGGGATTATGGACCCTTTCCACTCAGATTACTTTTAGCCTTAGTCCCAGTTGCAGAATTTTATTATGACTCCTTTCCACTATATATACTCACTCCTGCCTTCACTACATGACAGATATAGGAGTATACGGACCACGTAATAGGAGCTGGTAGTGCTGAGGTGTCCACTGTTTTTACAACTGCAAAGTCTTTCCTACTGAATAAGATTTAGAATTCTCATTACCTGTTTACTTGCATATTTTTGTCTGTGTGCTTCCCTTGTACGCCTGCCCCTTCTCTCTCTTACGGCAGGATCGGGAACATATAAGCGAGTTATAGATAGGGAGTGTTGTAGGGCTGAATCTGTTTATCAGTTATTGTTGTCGGTTATGGCCACAATCACAGATATCCAGAATCCACCATTCCTTAACGCTTTCTATTCCTATGCTGATTAACTATATATGTATATACCAACGACTTAATGAGACAAGACTGTTCAAACAAATGAATATTTATTAAATACACCCAAAAAGTGTACAATAATATTATATATATTTTATATAGCACAATATGCACTACTAATACACAATACAATAACTGTTACAATTATGTAAAACACCCACAGTTACTAATAATTATAACCCAGCCACATTATGTAACCATACATGCACATTCTATTAATTACATTGAAACTGATCTAACTATCCCTATAGAAGATAGATAGTAATTCAGGGGTTAAACTACAGTATTGTGATATTATGAGAGACAGAGAGAGAGAGAGAGAAGGAAAAGTTACAGGGAAGATATTGAGGAGATATGGGGGTGATACTTAAGGCCAGGTCTTGGTCATCCTTTTCCATTGTGGGTCCAAAGTAGAAAGAGCGAGCTTCTATCTCTCAGACTACATTTTAACCTGTCCCTCAGCTGTGCACGTGACGGACACACCTCCTCATCTGTGCACTTCTGAAGGGGTAAGGGTGTATGCTCACCATGCACTCTTTTGGAATGATCTAAAGACTAGAAAATGTCTCCTGACACTATAGATTGTCAAACAATGGAAATACCTTAAGGGCCTGTCACACGCGTCAATGTCGTCAGTGAGATGATCGCTGACGACATTGACGGCTGATCGCTGGTGAGCTGTCACACAGACAGACTCACCAGCGATCAATTGACCAGAAACATCGTGGAAACGATTTAAATATCGTTTCCACAATGTCTTGCTCCCGCTGCCAGGCTGCTGGAAGCGGGAGCAGGCTGGTCTCCAAGGTAAACTGCGGGTATCTAGGCAGCGCGCGCTGCCTAGATACCCGACGTGTACCTTAGTTACCAGCCCCTCTGCTCACTGGCTGGTATCTAAGGTACACAGCGGGTAACTAGGGACCCTAGTTACCCGCTGTGTACCTTAGATACCAGCCGGTGAGCGGAGGAGGCTGGTAACTAAGGTACACGTCGGGTATCTAGGCAGCGCGCGCTGCCTAGATACCCGCAGTTTACCTTAGTTACCAGCTCCCAGCGCTTGTGAGAGGCGCTGGGAGCTGGAATATCGCTACTCCCGGTGTCACACGCAGCGATGCTGCGTGTACACCGGGCGACAATCGCCAGGTTTTAGAGCAGGTTCTAAAACCTGGCGATCATCAACCAGCGATTTATCGCTGGTTGATTCAGTGTGTCACACGCGTCAATATCGCTGCAACGTCACGTGCAGGCGATATCGTGCAGGCGATATTGATGCGTGTGACACCCCCTTTAGCGATATCTACACCTATCAACTTAGACATCTCGGCTGCTGTAGTTTGTTAGAAGAAAAGGTCAGAATAATCCTTTGTGCTAGCAGCCTGTAGATCTTTGATATTTAAATTAAACTTGTCTCCAGTAGTGTTATCTGATGGCTTCCCACACTGAAATGCAAGAATGGACATCTTCTGATATGGGAATTATCCATGTCAGGAGATAAACAGATTTCCATCAGCTATTGCTGAACTGGTCAATGCTATACTAGCTGCATATCTAATGGAAGAAATATGAAAGGACATTTATTATGGCCTATTACACCAATGTGGGCATAAATATATATATATACACATACATACCCACAAAAGAGAGACATATATTTATGTGTCATTTTAATTATTAATTATGCCATCACTTCCCCCTCAACAGGGAGTATAGCTAGCTACAAGACCCAGGTGTCCACACCTTCAGAATAATCTTGAGGAGGGGGATTAGTCTAGGGACCTCTAGCTTGAAGGACAAGAAAGGTACACTCTTTCCCTGCTTACCGACAGTCACAGCTGTGACAATTAAAATAGATCAGTTGTCATAAGCTTAACGGTACAAAAACATGTATCAGTTGTCATTAGTTTCTTCCATATTTAGAAACAAAACTATTGGTTTTCAAACTTATTTCAGGTTGTTACTAATACCTCGTAAAAACTAAAAAAAAGAGGAAGAAAATGAAAGCATGTCATTACTTCTAAATAAATCTGGAGGATTATGAGTGCATACATGAATATTTAATGCCAATGAAATACACCCTTTTAAACTAATATTTCAAACATTGGTATGATTATGAGCTGGCAGACTGCCAATAATCTGATCTGCATAATTTGCATCACAAACAAGTTATTGACGAAGGCAATAAAAAGCATTACACATTCACACAAAAAAAAAGTAGAGAAGTTCTCATTTTAATTACCACTAAGCTGAAATTCATGTATATATAATTTATAGCGGTGGATTGCAAAGTGTTCACTATTACATCAGTTTTCTGAAAAGCATAAAAATGGTCTTGTTTCTATAATCTACAGCTAGACCTTAATGCACATAAAAGTAAATGAAAACAGGAAAATATTAAGGCATACCTATTCTTTATTATCAATTATGTCTAGATTTGATACAAGGCATGACCTAAAAGATTACACAGTATATCAATTGAGCTGTCCAGTGAGAATTATTTTCTCAAAGTGGTTTAAAACAAAACAAAAGAAAAAAAAAAAAAACTGTATCACTTTTTTTATGTAAATACTTAAGTCCCAAAAAAAAGTTTGAGAAAAGTATTATAGGAGTGATACCTTTATTGGCTAACAAGAAAAATTATATTTGTAAGTTTTCAGAGCTCAAGGCTCCTTCATCAGACAATGAACAACTTTTCTCAAACTTTTTTTGGGACTTAAGTATTTACATCAATTTCTCTGGCTATCAAGGTACCACAATATTATTTTACTTTTTTTTTTTTAAAAACCTTTGTAATTCACAAGAAAAAAATAGCTTTCTTTGCCTATCAATCCTTTTAAAATTTTGGGTGGGCCCAATTCATCAAGGTCAGTGTTGTGCACACCGGTCTCAATGAGGAGATGTGCCGAAATCAGATGCTCTTAATTCTTGAAAAGATGTAAGCCTCTTCATGAATCAGGAGCGTCTAACAAGAGGTGTGTGCCCATGTGCGCTATGCCAGAGATCTCACTCCAGCCAGGTACTGTAGTGAGAATGCTGGCATAGGGAACATCACAATTAGTCATGAATTAGATAAGCCGTTGCGTTCTACTCCTGTTACGCCCTGGCCTCTCCATAACTCTGTTCATTTGGACAGAGTTAATAGAAACTCCAAAAGATGCAAACGTTAGGGCAACTCCAACTCACTTTATTGTACGGTATCTCAATAGCCTAATTTAATACAGAATATTATAAAAAGTCTCACATAAGTAACTTCAAAAGTTTAAAAGGGAACTTGTCAGATGCACTGCCAACCTAAATCACCACCATGTCTCCACTGCACCCTGTTTGTACATTCTCACAAGCTCCAGTTCATCCTTTAGTGACTGATCTAGAACTGTAAAATCCAGCTTGATTACAGGTGCTGCATACAGTGCTGTGAGTGGTGTCTGTAGCACCTGTACGCCTGTATGGCCAAGAGATGGCAGTTCCCGCAGAATAAAATTCATTTTCTCCCTATGCTGCACTTTCAGAACAGCTGATGGGAACCTTCCTAATGCAATTATCCTGAAGATTAAACCTATATCTGCAGGTTAGTAGCATTAACCTATGTGACAGATTCCCTTTAGAGGAGTTGTCTAAAACTTTAATATAGATAACCGCTGATCGGGGAAGGGGATTATCTGCTTCGGCAGCGGCCTGAAGCAAACAATGTATCGAGACAAATGAAAAGTCCAGTAGCAGCTTTTGGTTAATGTAGATCAGTAAATAGGAACTGATCTGATATGGATAGGTCATCAATATGTTAGTCCAGGATAAACTTTTTCATTTTCATAGAGCCATGTTTTTATAGTCCCGTATGACCCCTTGAAATAACACTGATAAATACATTTATGAGACTCTGTCTAATCAGACACAATCATCAGCTACTATGCAAACATATAATGTACAAGCAACTATCTTAAAATAATAAATATAGAAAATGTCAGCGGGATTTAGAGATAACGTGTCTATCAGAGCTAACAAGTAGCACTTTCGTAGACAATTTTATGTACAATTTAGAATTGATATATTAACATGTCAAATTATGGCTCAGGGTCTTCTATATTTAGCAGAAAACATTGCAAACTGCATTTTCTTGAATTTGAATAGAAAAATTTCAGATCGTTTTTTCATCTATTCTATTACTATAAGGTATAATCTGTGCTCCAGTTGTCATGCTGTCACTAGTGGTGGAGAAATACAAATTACATCTGCAGGTACTGTTCATTTGTGTGTACCCAAGCATGCCATCAGCACAGCCTTATAAATGCACGACAAATGACAACACCTGGCAAAAAGGATAGAATGAGATTTACTAGATGTCACTGGTTATCACACTTCCTTTCGAATATGTTTACAGATTTAACCTTAGCAGAGAATTATATTCAGGATATATACAATTTGTAAAAGATATGAAGAAGCATTCCCTCAAAACTTTTCATTTCCTAAACCTGTATAAATGTATATTTAGTGTAGTGTAAGTGCAGTGATCGCCATGTTCCCTGGTTTCCTGCGTGGCTCCGGTCCTCTGCTTGGGATGGCTATTCCATCACATTGGGGTTTAAGTGAGACATGGGAGTCGCTTATGCAATATAAGCCTATTGCTCTGATGTACCAAAGACTTGCATTGTAAAAGCGACTTCCAGCTCAGATACTGCATCCTGTGTGATCTGGCAAGTTGGAATAGAAGTCAGGTGAGCGAGAGGAGGATCGAAGCAGCGCTGAAAAACGGAAGATGTGGATCAGTGAGTTTATTATCGTACTTATAATACATTACAGATATATTTTTTAAGGATCAAATTAAAAGTACACATTTATTTCAGATTATTTTTTTACAATCTATATCTGCATTATTATTATTTTTTTAAACAATACATTTTTTATTCAAATAAATCTTTTAACAACATATATAACTTGTTTACACAATTATATCAATATAACAGTCATGCCCAAATAATCACCACCAGTGTAAACCAATTCCAAACTGTATAATATAGGAGAGGAAAGGGAAGGAAAGGACCACACAGAAGAAAAGGATCAGTCCTTACTGGACACAAATGGTAAATTAATGGATAGTCCAGGGGGGAGTAATAAGCTTTAGGAGCTTTGTTTGAAACATTTCTGTATACCAATCTAATTATGAGAAGACCAAAATCAACCAGGAAAAATATTAAAATCATCTTAAGGGTATGTGCACATCAGTCGTTTTTGCATCTTAGCAGACCGACCGGGAACCGGTGGAGAATGGCAGAAACTGAGTTTTCTGAACTCGGCAGTGTCCCTCGTTTTGTTAGCGTTTTGCTAACGATTTGCGATCGGGTTCTTAGCGTTTGTACAGCGTGTTCTTGGCGATTTCCCCAGCGTTTTTCTTAGCGAGTTCCAGACTGGTTTTTGGTGCACTTGTTCAGCTGGAACTGCTGGAAAAATGCTGAAAAGAAGTCACTTGCTCTATCTTTGAAAACCGGTGGAAAACCGGTGAAAAAACTGAAAACGACCAGAAAAAAACCGTTCTAATGTAGACAGCGTTTTCTAAACTCCATTGACTAGCATGTTAATCCAACCGGTGGCTAGGATTAACATAAATTAGCATAAAACTCAGCGGAAACCGCCGACGGAAAACGTTCAAAAACAGCCACAAAACGACTGATGTGCACATACCCTAAGTGTGAGCTATCGCCAATCCAGAAGCCTCCCAAATCTCCCACTGGTGACTGACTCGTTCTTTTTGCTTTTTCGAGTGAACCAAACAACGTTCATGAAGATAATGAGTATTTAATACGTTCCTCCTGTGTGGGGGTCACAACATGGGTTATCACTAGAACTAAAGGCTCCGTTACACGCTGCACTATCGCTAACAATACCGTTGCAACGTCACTGGTTTTGTGACGTTACAGCAACCTCGTAGCGAAGTCGCTGCGTGTGACATTTACCAAGGACCAGCAATCAGCTCGCTGATCGTTGGTAAACGGCCAGGACCATTTTTTGATCATTGGTCTCTTGCTGGGCGGCCAGCATCGGCATGTGTGACAGCGGGAGACCAACGATCAACGACCTCCCAGTGCTGCACAGTACACGCTAGGAGGCTGGCAACCAGGGTAAACATTGGGTAACTAAGTGCTGCGCTTTGTTACCCGTTGTTTACCCTCGTTACCAGCGTTCTCACTGGTCCTGATCACTGGTGAGTTTGCCTGTGTGACAGCTCACCAATGGTCAGATAACTATGTCCCAGCGACCCGGTCATTGGTCGGGTTGCTGGGACATCGTTATGTGTAGCGGGGCCTTAAGTTTGGGGGAAGAAGGTCCAACCCAATATTTAAGACTGCCAGGAGACCCTCTAGAATTAAAGGGAAACCTATCAAAGTCCTGATTAAGTCTGCCAATCGATAAAGACTCCTAAAAAAATAGTGAACTGAGACTAGAAACAAGCTACGGAAGCTTTTATTGTTCAAGTATGAACAAAACTTAAAACGGGTAAAAGCAAAATATGATATGGGGGATAGAGCGGGGCGTGCTATTAGCTCGCAAAGTGAAAAAAATTGACAGCTAAGGGGACGATTGATCATCCTGTCAATATGAAAGGGAAAACGATACATGACCCATTAGATATAGCGAATGCATTCGCAGATTATTATTCACAACTCTATCATTTGAAATTAGACCCTAATACTCACCAACCCTTTGCTTTCGAAATAAACCAATTCCTAAACTCTGTCAAATTGCCTAAGATCACAAAGACCCAACTTGAACTCTTAAATTCCCCCCTCCAGTCCAGAGAAGTTGTAGATGCGATTAAATCATCTAAATTAAATTCGACCCCAGGGCCGGACGGCTTTGCTAATGAGTACTCTAAAACGTCCTCTGAACAATTAACACTGTACTTGCAGCTGATATTTCTAGACTGGAGGGCAAGGGACAAAATCAACCTGCTGTTCTTAGAAGCAACAATTGTAACTCTACCAAAACCAGGCAAACCTCCAACCAAAACAGAGAACTTTAGGCCCATTTCACTTTTAAATTGCAATTTGAAACTTAATTCTAAGATTTTAGCTCAAAGAGTAAGTATGGTCCTTCCCCAGTTAGTTGCTCCTGATCATATGGGCTTTGTGCTGGGAAGAAAGGCTAGAGACACGACTCGCCATATCCTGAATTTGATTCATGGAGCAGAGGTCTCTGGGCTCCCCAAAGGTGCTCGTTACATGAAACAGAAAAAAGGTTTGATCGAGTGCACTGGGGATACCTGGAGGTGATGTTGGCCAAATGTGGGCTTACTGGACATATTCAGAGAGCCATTATGACATTGTACACCTACCAGAGTGCAAAAGTATTGGCAGCAGGCTTTCGCTGTGGCCACTTTGATATCTCTAATGATACCCCTTCAGGGGTGTCCATTATCACCTGCAATTTCGCATTGGTGATGGAGACCCTGGGGGAGAAAATACATACCTGCGATGATATTACAGGAATAAAGATAGGGAATAGACCAACCCAGTTGGACTGTATGTTGATGATGTAATTATCTCGGTAACAAACCCGGAAAAATCTCTGCAGGTCCTGTTGACTATCCTCTCTCAATTTGCCAAAGTATCATTCTACAAACTGAACTTCTCAAAGTTGATGGTCCTCCCGATTGGCTGTCCACCAGGAGTGATTGACAGTTTAAAAAGCTCACTGTCATTTTCGTGGGCTAAAATTTCTATTACCTATCCGGGAATCCATCTAGTATCGCCCTCCATTAACCTAATATCCAAAAATATTTCGGATTTACTGTCTTCTATTAAGCCGGAACTAAGTAGAATAAGTGCACTAGAAATTTCCTGGATGGCACGCATATAGAGTGCAAGATGATCTTTTTCCAAAAATCTTTTACATTTTAAGATGCGTTCCACTGCCCATACCAAAAAAAACATTACATGAGATCCAATCCTTACTACTCCGCTTCATCTGGGCTGGTATAAAACCCAAATTTAAAAGCTCTTTGATATTTCATAAGATGGGAGAGGGCAGTTTTGGACTACCAGATATTCACCTCTATTTCAAGTCATGCACAATAGACGCCCTTAAAGAATGGTGGGACCCTAAGTCCAACCATTCCTGGTTTCATTTGGAAAGGTCAACTACCAAACTCAATCCACTAGACTAATGCTGGAGATGTAGTTCTTACATTTGGGATCGCAAACCTGCTCACTCCCTGTGATGGAACACACTCTTAAAATGTGGAGGGAGTTGTTCTCTAAAAAGCTGATTCACATCCCATTGAAGTACGTATATCTCATTTACTAGCATTGATCTCATGGTTCCATTCTCCCAATTTCATCGCTGGGACGACTATGGTATCCCTAGCTTACAGGCAATAATTTCAGGGGCATCTCTCAAAACATTTTTAGAACTGTCGACATTATACATACTCCCTCGTAATTTTTACTTTTCCTATGTTTAATTGTTAAAAGTTTTCTATCTTCCTGTCCAACAATTTTCTCTCAAGTAGCTCCTTCTCCTATTCAACACTTTATTTTTGGAAAAAAGGATTTATAAGAGGGGTTTCAGTCACTTATGACTATCTAAGTTCTCCCCAAGACCAAAATGAGCTTCAATATTGGTCACATGTGAAAATGATCTGGGCACATTCTTTACCCAAAAACAATGGCAATTAGCCACAGGGCTGTGGAGTCGGAGTCGTGGAGTCGGAGTCGCTGCCCATTTTGGTGGAGTCAAGTCGGAGTTGGAGTCGGTAGAAAATGTTCCGACTCCCAAAATATATAATAGTAGTTCAATGCAGAATGTGCTGATTATTATTATTATGATTTATTATTATGTTCTATCTAAATATCTTGAATAATATGTCATTATAAATTAAAGCCTAATGTTACCATTGACCTACAATAATTTTATCACTTAAAAACGAGCCATGACTGAAGGAGTCGGAGTCAAAGGAGTCGGAGCCAGGGAAATTCAGGAGTCGGAGTTGGAGTCGGTGGTTTGATTTACCGACTCCACAGCCCTGATTAGCCATGTCATTGTCCCTTAAATGTTCTTCATGCTTAAACCATTTGGAAATCTCAAAAAAAATTCAACTCCGATGGTACCTACCCCCTAATCGCATAGATCATTTATCCCAAGGAACTTCCCACCTTTGTTGAAATAATTGCAGTGAAATAGGCACACTTTTGCACTCATGGTGGTCCTGTTGGAAAATAAGTTGCTTTTGGGAAACAATATTTCGGATATTGTCCCAACATTAGAGGACATCTGGCTAAGAAAGGACTATTTTTTCTCGTACAACCGATTGTGGCATGGCACGCTTCCAAAAGGAACAAAATTCAACAGAGATAGAGCATGTGGCCAGATATTAGAAAATTATTCTGAGTACTTTGTAATTTATGCATTGAAAGTGCACTTGTTTTATATAGATATAAAAGATTCTCACGTTTATTACATGTAAATATTCAGACCACCCAGGTCACTTGGTTGACTCTTGAATGCCTTAACTTGGAGAGTATACCTAACCTGGTTTTTCCTCCCCTAGTTCTTAGATTCTCATCCTCAACTTTCACCTCATCCCAATTGAGAGGTTTGTTTAATATTCTCCCCATTTTTTCTTCTTCTTCCCCAGGTTCAAGTGTGATACTCCATAAGTACTATTGTTAGAATTGTTTTTTTCATTTCGTGAATCATAATGAACCTGGTGATCCATTCCCTCTTCGTAACTGTTCAAAAATGTAATGAAATTTTTTATTGTTAAAAGAAAAAAAAAAAAAAGTCTGCCACTTGATTCCAGAATTCTCCTATCTTGGGGCACCACCACCACACATGACCCAGATCCCCTTTTTTACCACATGCCTTCCAGCATAATAGGTAATATGATTTGTTAAATTCGGAAGTTTTATAAGGGGTCAGATACCAGTTCATATGTACTTTCTTCAGTTGTTCTAGATGATAATGCAGGAGGAGTGCCTTTAAGTAAATGTGGCCGCAGTCCACCAGTGTTAAGGGTGGACAAGAAAGAGTGCCTCCTCCCAGACATTCATATAAGGAAATTTGACAGACTCCGCTGATGAATTAAGAGTCCTATAGAACAGAGAATTCATGTTTATTTGGTATTCTACTTTAAAGGGATTCTGTCACCTCCAAAACGCCTCCTAAACTACCAAAACAGTCCCTGCACCATCCTATCACTAATCTCACACTCCTTTTGTCCCCTTAGAGCATTCTGTGAAAGTGCATAAAAATGTTTTAATACTCACTCATTAGGGATTATAATTAGCAGGGGCTATATTCTTTAGCCCTTAGGGCGTGTTGTTTTGCAGCCTGAATAATCTAGCCCTCTCCATGCAGCTTCTGCTGTGATGTGGAGCTGAAGGCAGAACTAATGATTTGCATTCTGTGACTGACAGAGAGGGGGAGAGGACTGGATCCTCGAGGCTTCAAAACAACATCCCCTAAGGGCTAAGGAATATAGCCCCTGCTAATTATA
The DNA here is from genome assembly GCA_033576535.1 of Allobates femoralis. NCBI lineage: Eukaryota > Metazoa > Chordata > Amphibia > Anura > Aromobatidae > Allobates > Allobates femoralis. The sequence goes on along the minus strand of JARQOC010000004.1, from coordinate 298,760,345 downwards.
ATACTAATGAGTGAGTATTAAAATGTTTTTATGCACTTTCACAGAATGCTTTTAGGAGAAAAAAAAGGAGTGTGAGATTAGTGATAATATGCTGCAGGGACAAGTTTTGGTAGCTTAGAAGGCGTTCTGGAGGTGACATGATCCCTTTAAAGTATTTCTGCATCATGTCTGATGGGTCAGGGCTCCACCAAGCTGGAAATGTGCACAACTGAATAAAATGACGGATTTGGAGGTACTGATAAATGCACGTTTTGGGAATCCTCAAAAGTCAAAGACAAATCTGCAAAGGAGTGGAACACAGGCCATCTCAGAGATTGTCCAGCATGCTTACACCTGATTTCACCCACAGGTCTAGAGACAACCCAGAGATGTGTGCCTCGATCGCTTTTACAGAAATGTATTTAAATAGGGACTTTGTCAGTGTTCTATCAAGGTTATTCCAATAAGAAATTAACAAAGACATCATATTTAAGCGAAAATTCGATTTCAGGGGCTTCAGTAGCTCGATCTCTAGCAAAAGTCAAGTAGACATGTGGGGAACAAACTGTCTTTCTATTTGGAGCCATCTATAATTAAAATCCCCAGCCCACCAATTCTTAGCTGCCTCGAGTATGGCCTCCTGTGGTACAAAGACAGATTTTGTACACCCATTACACCACGAGAATATTGGAAATGTAGAGCCTTGACTGCCACTCTTGTTTTTTTGTTTTTCCAAGTAAACTTACCAAGAAGGGATTGTAGGAGCCCTATCCATCTAAATGACCAGACAGAGATCGTGCTTTAGTGATCCGCGCTGTCGTCCCATCGTACCCGAATAAATGCCAGGGAAGCCAAGAGTATGCAAGCTGCTTCTTTATTCCATCAGTATTTCCAATGCGTTTCAGTACAGACCTTGTACCTTCCTCAGGGATTGATGGCATATCCCTGAGGAAGGTTACAAGGTCTGTACTGAAAAGCACGATCTCTCTCTGGTCTTTTTCTTGGATACATCACCAATGTTACATGGGAGTGTGGATCCGGCAGCAGCTGTCTGAATACCAGTTGTGGGGAAACAACTAGATCAGGTGAGCACATACACCTATGACGGTACTACCTTATCCGTAAAACGATAAGACCCATTTGGGCCTCTTTGTCTCCCCTTTTTTCTTTGTATCCATCTAAATGGGAATTAGAGAGGGAAACATATGAACTAGTTGGCAATCTTAGGCCGCAACATCATTTTTACAATTTGTATTCTGGCAACCCAGGACAGTGGGTGAAGGATCTGCCTTTCCAAGTCCCCACGAATTTCCGAAATCAGTGATTCACAGTTCAACTTAATTAGATTTACAAATTTTGTAATTTTAATTCCCAAATAAGTAAATCCTCCCACTTAAACCAAAATGCTCTAGTATTCTATCCTTTACCAAAGGTGTAATATGTATGGTGAATATAATAGACTTTGAGGATTTAGTTTGTAATATGAGATTCTAGAGAATCTCCATGTCCATGACACGCACCAGGGACCCCTCCACACCGGTGATACTAACATCTGCATACAATCCCACCCAACATAAGATCCGTAATTTCCCATTAACGAAGCAAAGATAACCAGCGAAAGAAGGCAGCCCTGCTGAGTGCCAAAAGTTATCATAAACAGGTCTGAGATGAAGCCAGACCACTCATCACCGCGTTCGGATTAGAGTATAAGGCCAATATAGCCTTTTCAATATCTCCCACAAAACCAAACTTATCCAGAACCTCACCCATACAACCCCAGTGCACTCTGTCAAACACATTCTCGACTTCAAGAAACAGCAGTACATAGGGAGTTTATTAGTCTCCATTATCTCCAACAAATCTATTACTCTTCTAGTGCCGTCCTTGGCTTGTCTACCAGTGACAAACCCAACCCGGTCAGGTGCTATCAGAGAGGGAAGGACAGGCATTATTCTGGCTGCAAGGATTTTAGAGAAGTCACAGTTTATTAAGGAGATAGGCCTAAAATTACTAGGGGTGTTCAGGGGTTTCTCGGGTTTAAGAATGGTTGTGATTACTGCCGCAAGGTTTTCATGGCTTATTGAAGAGCTAGTATGTGCACATCTGACGTTTCTGCTAATTTTGCAGACCGTCAGAAAACTGGAGCAGTGCCCTCTTTTGTTTAAACGATTTTCTAGCGATTTGCTACAATTTAGTAGAGATTTCCTATCGATTTACCTAGCGATTTTCAAGCGTTTATACAGGTTTTGTTAGCGATTTTTTGGCGACTGTTTTTGTGCTATACAACGCATGGAAAAACGCTAAAAAGAAGTCACTTGCTCTATTCCTAACAAAACTCCCATGTGCACATAGCTACATTCAAAAATGTAAAGCTTTTAGGAGATAAGGAGCTAAAGTTTTGACAAAACAATGATAATAGGCGTTAGAGAAACTATCTGCGCCCAGAGCAGAGGACTTTTTAGTAGAACGGATTATTTGTTCTATTACAATGATAGATATGGGAGCATTTAGATCACTTAGCTGAGCTGCTGATACGTTGGGGAGTTAGATTTTTTCTAAGAAGTTACTAATTTCTTGTGGATTAGACTGAATTGTATGGGATCCTCTTTTAGGTTGTACGGAGAATAATATAATCGCCTAAATTCTTTAGCTATGTCGATCGGATTTAATACTTTAGTCCCATTAGGTTTATTCAAGTATGCAATCCTATTTCTTATCTCCTTTTTTTGATTCTCCTAGCTAAAATCTTCCCTGCTCTATTTTGTTTTGGACTTTTTAAGAGCTTTTTCGTACTCGAATAAAAGTTGCGCACGCAGGCTCATTTTATGTTTCATTATTTTCTGGGACAACATTGGGGTGGGGTTTTACTTGTTGATTTGTTTTAGATTGTTAATTTGAGTTAATAGGTCTGACATGCCCACTCTCCTTTTCTTTTCTACTGCTGCCATCTTAATAAAAATACCTCTCATGTATGCCTTGTGGGCTGACCATACCACTTCGTCTGAGGTGGAGTAAATATCATTTATGTCAAAGAAGTCTTAATTAGGTCTCTATTAATTCAATGTTTTGTTTGTTGGTCAGTAAAAAATAATTTAAACACCACCTATTAGCTTTGATCAAAGAGACCCTATCAGATATGGTGAGTGAGACAGGAGCATGGTCAGACCACGAGATAACACCTATCGTTGCCTCAAGCGTACACCCTTGAATTCTATCATCTACAAAAATATAGTCTATCCTGCTATAGGAATTAAATCTAGGGGAGAAATAGGAGTCATTTCTCTCAGAGCAGTGGAAATATGTCAAGATGTCATGAAAGTTATATTCTGAAACCAGTGATTTCATCTCTATCCTACAGGTAAGTCTGTTTGAGCAATCTAAGGCCCTTTCACATCAGCGTTTTTTTAAATTTGGGCAGATGCGGTGAAAAACCGCATCTGCCGCAACTGCCGCATAACGGTTTCCACTTGCGGCACGGTTGCGGTTTTTTCCATAGAAGTATAGGGGGACTTGCGGCAGATGCGGCAAGTGCGTATTGCACTTGCGCAGGTGCGCAGAGAAAAAAACGCAGTAAGCCGCGTTTTTTTCTCTGCCGCACCTGCCGCAAGTGCAATACCGCACTTGACGCATCTGCCGCAAGTCCCCTATACTTCCTATGAAAAAACCGCAACCGTGCCGCAAGTGGAACCGTTATGCGGCAGTTGCGGCAGATGCGTTTTTCACCGCATCTGCCGCAAATTTAAAAAAACGCTGAGTGAAAGGCCCTAACATGCAGACATGGGGAGGTTGAAATCTCCACAGACAATTTAAACCTTTGGAGAACACCTGACTATCTAAGTGTTTGTCTGATAAATGAGAACTGGTGCATATTTGGTCCATATAGAGATACAATCGTGTACCTAGTGTTGTTTAAAGACAATCAAAGAAAATAAAATGCCCTTCTGGATCACTATATGTCATACAATTTAAAAAATAGGGTCTTTTATAAAATAGCCACACCACTCTTTTAGTCTTGTTGTTTGCAAAAAATGATGTGGATATTGAGGATTCTTTAGCCGAGCATTGTCCTGCGCCAACAAGTGCGTTTCTTGAACACAAATTACATCAGCAGTTTCTTTGCACACATTCTCCCAGAAGATGGATCTTTTACCTGGCAAGTTAAAACCATTGGCATTATAGATATAACCTTAATATGCATTGTTAATATACTGCTTTATGTGAAACTATTGTTCCAAAATGCGTGACAAACATGGGAAGAAGAACAGGGAAACAAATTTGCTTGTATAAACAAATGAAGGGTTAACATACCTAAATTTTTGCTTCATCATAAGAGGAAGCACCCTTATAGTTCCAAAATCAAGCAAACAGTAAAGAAAAAGGAAAAAAGTGAAAACATAGTTTGAAAGAGAGTGGAAAAAAAAGACACACTGTAGGCAACTTTGCCTGGTTTCAACATCGCTATAGAGGCACCAGACAAAGGGCAGGAAGCAGAGAATGGCTCATGCCATAAACCAGTCTGGGTCCAGTTTTTTTCTTATTCTGTGCCTGAGGAGCTCTTTTGTCATTCAGATATATAGGCTGAATCTTCTATTTTAGCAATAAATCTCTCGCCTTTTCAGGGATATGCAAACAAATATGGAATTGTCCTTTAGGACTTTCAATTTCGTGGGGAACCCCCAGTGGTACTTTATTATTCCTTGCTCTCTGAGAGCATGTTGAGGACTAAGAGATCTGCGCAATTGCCGAGAAATCTCGAGGAGGGGTGGAGGGTCGAGGAGGAGGAGTAACAGCAGTGAGGTGTTCAGGTTCAGGGAGGGGAGTATACATCCCTGACCTAAAGTAATTTCTTATGAAGTCATTATTTTAGTGTCCCAGGGGGTTTGTGGGATAAGAGCCACCTTCACAAAATGCAGCATAGGCTGCTGAAGCTGGCTCTTTTAGTTTAATAGGTCCTGGGGGAGTAACAGGTTCCCTTTACACAGTGCACAAAAGTCAATTTACAGTAGTGGAGCATACCTCACTCAATGTACATTAGAAAAATAAAAGAAACTGTTCAGTTAATCACCTTGAGAAAGTGAGGTATAAGATAGTCTCAAGGTTTGTTAGTAATGCCACTGCTGCTAGATGAACAGATTGTTGATAATCATTTAATTAGCATCTGGAGCATATATTTTTCAATGTACAGTATTTCAGTTAGTGCATTGTTGCACTCAAAGGGTAACTAATAATATCGAGGAGCAAGTCCATCACAAAAATCCATTGGTCAGAGTCAAACGATTTGATTTACTTATTTTCTTCATCTTAATAGTTCTCGCATGTTCTGCAGTGCTGCACATAGACTGGCATTTGTATCAGTGAATGTTTTAGAGTGAGGGAAGAAACCAAAGCACGAAGTATGAACCAAACCTATAAAATAACTATGCTACATGGCAAAATTGAGAATTTGTGAGTCACCATGCTGTCACTTTAAATCAGACATTTTCTAATTCAAATGATGCCTCTCTCCAGCCATTTTGATATTTTTACATCAATTAAGGATTGTACTCTTCAGAATATTTGGGGGTCATTAAATCCTGGGCCAGACTTCAATCAGAGGACAATAAAACTTTCACCCTGCTTATCTATGAACTGTTCCAATATTGACTACCTCAGCTATTTCTCTTGTTCCCATCCCGATCATTCTATGTTCTGCTTCACGTCACTTGTCTTATTTACTGCAATACATAAATATGTCACTTTTCAAATTTTGTATTATTATGGGCCTGATGAAGAGATCTGAGTATTCTCGCAAGCTTGCTGTTCAGTACCATCGTTTCAGTTAGTCATTATAAGGTATCAATAACTAAGAACTCTCAGAGTTTAATATTTTTCTAGCTCTAGCCATACATTAATCAGAAGACTTCTCAACCCGTTCTTAAGTGACAAAATGTCTTACACAAAGCATAATAAATAAGAAATCTCTACTTACCTCCTAGACTGTCACTGTTCTGGAAATGCCAGCTCTGCACCTGCCTGCTGCAGCCGATCATCATCCACTGACTGACTGCAGCTTTTCAGCTTTAGCAACTTTAAAACTGATGTGACTTGCCTTATTGTATCTAAATCAATCATGTTTATCTTGTCAAAAACACAAGCTCTCAAACTAGCGGATGTGGAGGATCACACAGGAATCAGCTAAACTAACAAGCCATAGAAAAGCCTAAATAACCAGTATTGCAGGACTATACCGAGTGCAGGCCTGATGGGGCCCTTGGCCTACCTCCCTGGGGATTTTTCAATCCCGCTATCATGCTGCAGCCCTACTAGGACTTCTAATTTTTTAACAGTAAATTTCTCTTAGCTAATGTGCATTCTACAGCTTAATTACATCAATGGAGAGGATAATAATGTAAAATTGAACATATTTCACATATTTAATTCCGACATAAGTTACCCAATAAAATGATATATAATAAAAGTGAATATAAATACGATTTCTTAAATAGACAAAAGAAGCTGTCACAGCCATTTACTTCCCACAAGACGAATATGAGTAAGCAAATGCTATGACACAATCTTAATATTTCGCTCGGGCAGCTTAGAAACACATGAAAAGTATGCTTTACTAAAGATGCTCATTTATTAAGCGCCCAATTAAACTGAAATGAAAGCGTCACATTAATCTTCTTGTCACCGACAGCACATCTCTACAGTAGTCTCTTTTGATCAATCACAAAGCAGATTCAGTGGGCAATTTGGTTAATGTTATTATTAATAAAGAAGTTTACAAAATTCTGTTTATTAAGTGGATCAACAAACTTATTAGCATTAGAGATGGAGCTGAAGGATTTCTAGAATCTATTGAAAATTTTTTGTTAACATTTTTGTCTTTTTTTGCTGATTTTTTAACCCCTTAACAACCAATGACCGGCATGTGAAAATAGCACTTCTCGTACGATCACCACCAGAGCTCGGCTTATTGGACAGCCGAGCTCCTGCAGTAACAGCCAGAGACGGGGGCCAGCACCGCCACTGACTGATTAACCCTCTGGATGAGGCAATCGTTTGCGATCTCGGCATCTAGAAGGTTGTGGGAGGGAGGGTGCTCCCTTTATCACCTCTATCCACACCCTTATGATCAAGTCACAGAGAGTCAATGGTTGTCATGGCACTCAGAGGTCAATCAATGATCTGCTTGCGTGTCAGGTATGGTGACCCAGCCATAAGCATGGGTGCATATGTGTAATCTGACAGAACTGATGCATTGAAATAAAAAAAAAAGGGACTAAGTAAAAAATAATTAAGAAAAAAAATCTAATTAAGAAAACCACCCTTCTCCTACAAAATAAACAAAATATGTGGAGATGTGGTATGATCACACCATGCCACTGTATAGTCAGACACATCCATTACACAGTACATAGCAGGGACACATATATAAGATTATTTCAGCACAGGAGATGTGGTATGATCAGACCATGTATCTGTATGTTCAGACATGGCCATTACACAGTACATAGCAGGGACACATACAGTATAGACCAAAAGTTTGGACACACCTTCTCATTCAAAGAGTTTTCTTTTTTTTCATGACTATGAAAATTGTAGATTCACATTGAAGGCATCAAAACTATGAATTAACACGTGGAATTATATACTTAACAAAGAAGTGTGAAACAACTGAAAATATGTCTTATATTCTAGGTTTCTTCAAAGTAGCCACCTTTTGCTTTGATTACTGCTTTGCACACTCTTAGCATTCTCTTGATGAGCTTCAAGAGGTAGTCACCGGAAATGGTCTTCCAACAGTCTTGAAGGAGTTCCCAGAGATGCTTAGCACTTGTTGGTCCTTTGCCTTCAGTCTGCGATCCAGCTCACCTCAAACCATCTCGATTGGGTTCAGGTCTGGTGAATGTGGAGGCCAGGTCATCTGGCGTAGCACCCCATCACCCTCATACCTCCTCCTCCATGCTTCACGGTGGGAACCAGGCATGTAGAGTCCATCTGTTTACCTTTTCTGCGTCACACAAAGACACAGTGGTTGGAACCAAAGATCTCAAATTTGGACTCATCAGACCAAAGCACAGATTTCCACTGGTCTAATGTTCATTCCTTGTGTTCTTTAGCCCAAACAAGTCTCTTCTGCTTGTTGCCTGTCCTTAGCAGTGGTTTTCTAGCAGTTATTTTTCCGTGAAGGCATGCTGCACAAAGTCTCCTCTTAACAGTTGTTGCAGAGATGTGTCTGCTGCTAGAACTCTGTGTGGCATTGACCTGGTTTCTAATCTGAGCTGCTGTTAACCTGTGATTTCTGAGGCTGGTGACTTGGATGAACGTATCCTCCACAGCAGAGGTGACTCTTGGTCTTCCTTTCCTGGGGCGGTCCTCATTTGAGCCAGTTTCTTTGTAGCGCTTGATGGTTTTTGCAACTGCACTTGGGGACACTTTAAAAGTTTTCCTAATTTTTCGGACTTACTGACCTTCATTTCCTAAAGTAAGGTAAAGAATATTTATACCGTGTTAGCCAGTAGATAGAAAAATATATTGCAATCTGAGAGTCCTCAGTGGTTGATACCTTTTAATGGCTAACTTAAAAGATGGTAAACATAGCAAGCTTTCGGGACGCTGAGTTCCCTTCAGTTACCAGCCTGAAGAAGGGAACTCAGTGTCCCAAAAGCTTGCTATGTTTACCATCTTTTCAGTTAGCCATTAAAAGGTATCAACCACTGAGGACTCTCAGATTGCAATTTCTTAAAGTAATGATGGCCACTCGTTTTTCTTTACTTAACTGCTTTTTTCTTGCCATAATACAAATTCTAACAGTCTATTCAGTAGGACTATCAGCTGTGTATCCACCAGACTTCTGCACAACACAACTGATGGTCCCAACCCCATTTATAAGGCAAGAAATCCCACTTATTAAACCTGACAGGGCACACCTGTGAAGTGAAAACCATTTCTGGTGACTACCTCTTCAAGCTCAGCAAGAGAATGCAAGAGAGTGTGCAAAGCAGTAATCAAAGCAAAAGGTGGCTACTTTGAAGAACCTAGAATATAAAACATATTTTCAGTTGTTTCACACTTGTTTGTTAAGTATATAATTCCACATGTGTTAATTCATAGTTTTGATGCCTTCAGTGTGAATCTACAATTTTCATAGTCATGAAAATACAGAAAACTCTTTCAATTAAAAGGTGTGTCCAAACTTTTGGTCTGCACTGTATACAAGATTATCTCCACACAGGAGATGTGGTATGATCAGACCATTTCACTGTATGGTCAGACACAGCTATTACACAGTACATAGCAGGGACACGTATATAAGATTATCTCAGCCCAAGAGATGGGGTATGATCAGACCACGTCCTTGTATGGTCAGACAAAGCCATTACACAGTGCATAGCAGGGACACATGTATAAGATTATCTCAGCCCAGAAGATGTGGTATAATCAGACCATGTACCTGCATGGTCAGACACAGCCCTTACACAGTACATAGCAGGGACACAATTATAAAATTATCTCAGCACAGAAACTTTTTTTTTAAACAAATCCAATTGTAAAAAATATTATTCCAAGATTTGTTGACTAAAATAATGTTTGATCGTGGTAAAACCCTTTAAACAGAGCTGACATTTTCTTCAGTACATTTTAATGAGGACCTTCCACCAAAATTTTCATGTAGAATAGTAACTATAGGAATGTATCAGAAGTGATTAGATTGAATAGCAGCAAGCTATAAAGGGATATACAAAGGTAATAGGCAAATGAGATAAAATAACTATATCGGAAGTAAGACTTCCCTTAAAACGGAACAGATACACAAATCGAAGTCCAAATTAAGCTTACAAAAGGGCACATCTGCAGGAATGGTGCCAGCTCAAACGCATGATTTGATGCAAATCTTAGTCAGGGGTGGGGTCACACCAGCAAGGGAAACAATTTATGCTCCAATTGGTCAATGTTTAGTATAGTCCCACCTGCTAAGCCCCATCGATTGGTCGAAAATGCAGTTAAGGAGGATGGGCACATCAGCAGCCGTATAAGGCAGAGGCCAGAGCTTGCAACGGAACCAGACTTACGGTAGCATAATGAATGACGCGAGCCAAAGTTGGTCATATGATCTACATCGCCGGCGGACTGTGATGCAGAAGGAGATGGGCGTGCTCACTCAACAAGGGACATCACATGCGTGCCAGCAGGAGGCGAGGGCAAACAATATAAAATATTTATATATATTGTGAGACATCGCTCACTGAATGTATTAGGGGACACTCACTTAGCAGTGGAATTAAGGCACACAGGAAATGTTTTCCATTTAAACAAGTGCATCTGGTTTATTAACACACATAAACTGTACTTCGGCTTTATAACCAATGACTATAACATTCAGTCCATAAGCAACATAAATTACATACCATCCATTTCTTCAGTGGGTACACGCTCACACACTTCAGATACCTCTGATGCTGCGATATCCCAATGGAGGTATCACACTGTCCCTTCACTGACTTTGGTCAGTATATACAACCCCATTTCTTAAGTTAATTTACCGGATGAAATGGCTAGCTCCATACACTGTCTCCTAACAGTTTGGAGGTGTTGAGATTGGGCATTTCTGAATGTGGCGATACCAAATATGTAATTTTTTTTAAAGCTTTTCTTTTAAAGAGGCAAAAGGAGGGTGATTTGAACTTTAGTGTGATTTTTATTTTTAAAACTTTTTTTTTCTTTTTACTTTTATTGTTTATACTAGTCTTCCTAGGGAACTTCAAGCTGCCACTGTCTGACTGTGCATACCACAAATTATCATCTCAGCTGGCATTCACAGGAAGTGAGTCATGACAGTGACAAAGGTCATCAATTCATCCAAGGCTGTCATGACAACTCATCTGCACCCCGCAATTATGTCACAGGGCCGCTCATGGGGGTGGGGAATGGGGTGATCCCTGATGGCAGGTGTTAAGTTGCGCTGTCAAGAGCTTGTCTGTGGGATTTAATTCGTTAACAGAGGCAGGCGGATTGCGTCAGAACACATGTCTGCAGATCAGATCAGTTGACATTTGAGGTTAAAAATGTGGGTTCATCGCATAAGCCTGCATCAAAGGCAGGAAAACGACCAATGACATATAGGTATGTCATAGGTCAGGAAGGGGATAATCAGTAGATGGTCACCTGATCCTGCAGAAATTAGCAAGTATATGCATCTAAGGTATGCGTGCACAATTCCAGTCCTCAAGGGCCACTAACAATGCATGTTTTTAAGATCTCCTTAGTATTGAACAATTGATATAATTTAATCACCTGAACAGGTGATTATTCCATTACCTGTGCAATGCTATGGAAATCCTGAAAATAAACAGTGATCATGGTCCTTGAGGACTGCAGTTGTGCACCCTTGATCTAATGCGTAAGGGTATTTTAACAGTACTTATAGTCTTGCAGATTACAGCACTGCAGCTAGCAATTTATCACATGAAAATCAGTCACAATGGCCATTGCTTGTATTATGTCTGACAAAACAACTAAATGTGCTAGGTTGATATTAAATACAATTCACCCAATGTAACCACTGCAAAGTACGACATAGTAGCCATTTAGATGTAAGTGGCACTCATGCTCTCAATAAGGAAGTCAAGGATGAGGGATGAACATATATGAAGTAAAAATGTCTAAAAAGAGATCTGGTGACTCTGGAGGAAGAGGAGAAACAAGTTTCCAAATTTTAAGGCATAATGTATATGCATTAAGAAAAAAGGTAGACGATTAGTATAACTCACAAAAATCACAAGCTCATGATTTCTCTTGGTAAGTACGTTTGGGGTTTGAAAATACCTATTAAATTAACCCATTAATATTTTTTTATTTATTCTTAGTACAATTAGAACATATTGGTGTTCGTAAAGACACACAAAGAGCAAATACTCAATACTCCATTATAGCAATCCACACTACATCCTGTAGCTGCTAAAGTTTAGCATATATGGTATAAACAAATCTGCTTTTGCAATGTACATACGGTAATTATTCAGCTAATCTGTTATTTTTGCTGAAGGCTTCTCTTTTATTGGTTGACACATTTACTATCATGATCAAAGGAAAGTTTTAAAAAACACAACAACAACCAGATGAAGAGTGCAGTGTTCTATTACTTTTATTGTGATGGTTGTGTTCATAATTTATACTCTAGGGTGAAGCTATAAAAGGCTCCTTTCAAATTTACATTTTCATTTCAAATAAAACAAAATAAAACGATGGCAAGCTATGAAAGTGACAATATTTGTCAAGTCAAATAATATTTTTGAGTACATATCATAGTTACAAATTATTAATGGCAATACAAACTCAGGGTAGTAAGTAATGTCTCTAGTATTGTAGCACCAAGTGACATTAAAACTGAAAAAATAAAGGTAAAACTGGATAGTAATAAATTCATAACTGGTAATGTTAAATACAGTCCAAAATATATTCCTAAAAATGTAAACTCGAGACAAAGTATACTGTAGATGACCTTTGCTGTTGCAGAGGACTTTAATAAAGATACTGACTTTAAGAGTTAGATTTTTTTTTTGCATTTTAATAAACTTGAAAATGTGCCAGACTGGCACCATGATATTCCCTCAGATGTTACACTCACGCTTTTTGTCAGTTTACAGTTCTCATTAGCAATTAAACTTGAGAATTCTGTACAGAAGTAATCATTACATTTACACATTAAAAACTGGGGGCGAAAAAAACACTCACAAATAAAATATAAGACATAAACTTTACTTAGAAAGTGGCTTATCACAAGCCAACGATCAAATTTGTTATGTGAACCAGTAAATTAAAGAAATATCAAGTCCCTGAAAGACATCTGTTTCAGATTGACTTGTTCTCCTGCCAAATTGATTTTACCCATCATACAGAAAAATAATTAGTCTCCTCTCAATATCTTGGGGGAATTTGCATTGGGAAGTCAAATACTTCTCCTTAAGAAGTTTGAATAACTTATCAAAATTTTAACTATAAATAAGGACTTAATTTCAGATTCAACATAGTATATGGGTAACTTATTTTCCATGTGGTAGGACAGCTCAACTACAGTTGTTCAAAATAATAGCAGTTAATATTACTAACCAGATTACTCACTATTTTTGGTATAAATTATGTTACCACAGGTAAAACAATTTACCAGTTGGTGTAGTAGATTCTTAGAAAACCAACAGACTCCTCATTCATGATCTGTATGTTGTTGGGTCTGTGTTTTTGAATAATTAAATGAAAGATGGTGTGTTTAAAATAATAGCAGTGTGGAGTTCAATTAGTGAGGTCGATCATTCTGTGAAGAAACAGTTGTGAATCAGGTGGCCCTCAGTTAAGGGTGAAGCCAGCACTACTTGTACATGCATTTCTCCTTGAAAGCCTGATAAATATGGGTCAATGGAGACATTGCTCAGAAGAACAGCATACTTTGACTAAAATGTTGATTGGAGAGGGTAAACTTTTAAATAAATGCAGACAATAATTGGCTGTTCAGCTAAAATGATCTTCGATGCTTTAAAATGGAAATCAAAAAAGAGGGACGTGGAAGAAAACAGAAGACTACCATTCAAATAATAGCCAGAATGGCAAAGGCTCAGCCAACAATTAGTTCCAGGATGATCAAACACAGTATCAAGGTAGGATGGTGTCACAGTGCAGTTTTTTCCTGATCAGGGTTCATCAGGTCTTGTGTGCCAAAACCAGGAGTGCCTCCAAAACTCAGAACAAGGTGTCAACCTTTCAATTATATTTTTTCTCTGCAAGTTTCACTTCTGGTTTTGGCACACAAAACCTGATGAACCCTGACAAGGGAAAAACTTCAGTGTGAAACCAGCCTTGCCTATGTGTACTGTGATAGAAGACACCTGTGTGAAGCTAATCTATTAGCAAGAAGTCACTGCGAATTCCCACTCTTGGAAAAAAAAAATAGACTGAAGCAGATACATATTGCCAAAGAAGACATCAATTGCTTAAAGAGTAATGGAGAAACATTTTGTGGACTGATAAAAGTAACATTTTTCTATTTGGGTCCTAGGGCCGTGGACAGTTCATCAGACGATCCCCAAACTCTAAATTTAGACCATAGCACATTCTGAAGACAGTGCAGCAAGGTGGTGCAAGCATCATGACATGGGCATGTTTCTCTTATTATGGTTCTGGGCCTATTTACTACATACCAGCCCAATCCCTGGACCTTAATCTGATAAAACACTTGTGAGGTGAAAGAAAAAAAAATGTTGTTTGTGAGGCAAGGACAATTAATGTAAATGGATTGGGGGTTGTAGTCAAAGAATCTTGGGGTGGAATAACAGTTGACAGGTACCAGAAGCTGGATGACTGTATGCAAAACAGATATGAAGCAGTTCTGAAAAAATCTGTGGTTATACAAATAAATATTAGATTAGTGATTATCAGGAATTCTAAATCCTAAAAAAAAAAGACAAATGCAGACACTGTTTTTTTTGAACAGCATAATGTTCATTTTTTAAACAAGACAAAAAAAGAGAAAAACTGTGGCACTCCCTAGCATGTAATGTGTACAGGTGCAAATCCAAACATGACACATTGTATTAAAGAAGACAGCTGCACTCTGAATACAAAGCTATGCAATAATGGACTAGTATTATAGCTAAAGAAATATATATAAAAATTGAGACACTTAGAATAAAAATATGGCCATACTCACTCAGTAGCCATGATGGTGTGTGTCTCTTTACTGAGAACCTACACTTTTATTCTGAGTCACTGTCTCAATTTGGATTTAAAAACTTCCCTTTGAATGGGTGATAAGGAACCTACTAACAAAGAACAATAGTGCCTAAGGCTAGTGTGGAAAGGGTGCACAAGCTAAGGGCATGACCCCATAATCTAAGCAAGAAAAGAACTGCAGCACTCCCTATCCTGGGTAAGTAGGAACCTGCTAACTAGCCTTAGGGACTATTGTTCTCTGTTAGCAGGTTCCTACTCCCCGCCCATTCAAAGGAAGGTTTTTGAGTCCAAAGAGAGGCAGTGACTCAGACTCTAGATTACAAGTATAGAGACACGCCTCATCATGGCTACTGGGTGGTTATGGATATGGCCATATTTATATGCTAGGTGCCTCAATTGTATAAATATATTTCCTCAGCTATAATGCTAGTCCATTTTCCTGTAGATTCATTATTACATAGCTTAGTATTCAGAGAACTGCTGTCATTTTTGTTACAATGTTAATTTTCTGTAAAGTAGTTAAAAATTATGTACATTTCTCTTTATGTTGTGTATATAGAAAAACAATGCAATATTCCCAATGAATGGAAATAAAAACTATTATAAAGATTTTGAGCTTAACTCATGTTTTTGAACACACTGCTATTATTTTGAACCCAACCATATATTAATGAAAAACCTGTATACAAATCCATATCGATTTTAGATTGTGATCAATATATCAATGTTAACCCTGTTATTACGGTTTATGTGACCACCTTACAATAGATTAGTTTGATTTAATATTAATCAATCAACAAGTACGAAAGTATTGAGATACACATTTCAATTGCGAAGTTTTTTTTTTCATTTACTTCACAAAGACCAAGGGCGAGGCCAAGAAGTGGACGGAATTGCAAAAAGAATGTTGCCACTGGACTTGGAAACAATAAAAATATGATCTGTGGAGTCACAAATCGTCAGCAAGATAACAAATGTCTGGGTTTGGTAAATGCCAGGAGAACTTTACCTTCATGAATATAATGAGCAAATGTCTAAGGTTTGGTGGAGGACGGCTAATTGCTATGAGATGTTTTAGGGCCACTTTACACACACCAACTTCTGTGTCCAACATCTGAACAGACCTCTGGTTGCAGTGAAATCATGGATACATTGTTCCATTTTGTGGCTGTGTACAAAATGGAGCAATGTGTCCATGATTTCACTGCAACCAGAGATCTGTTCAGATGTTGGACACAGAAGTTGGTGTGTGTAAAGTGGCCCTTAGGAACTGGCCTTGGCCCTTTAGTTCCAAAGTGGGAAAGTCTAAAATTAAATACAAATTAATAAAAAAAGACTTGGAGAGGGCGGAGCAATAATAAATATTCTTTCTTTAGTACTTAAATCCGTTGCATAATGTCCTCAAACTAGACCTTTTTTGCAATATGCACTGTTCTGAACCAATGACTCAGGAGTAACATTCAGATTCCACAGAAGTCGTTGGTGACTATACTGACCGCAATCTTTGACTACACACCGCAACTAGAAGTAGCCGTGGGATGTAACTAACCAGACCTAGACACCTCTGCACAGCCGGAGAACTAACTGTTCCTAAAGATGGATGTAGGAAAAGCTATCTTGCCTCAGATCAGAACTCCAAAAGAATAGCTAGGTCCCACAGATATTAACTGGGAAACAAGAGAAAGAAAAACAAACACAGGCAGAGTAAAAGGTTTAGCAAAAGAGGCCAAACTAGCTATATAGGAAAGACAGGATAGAAAACTATTGCTGTCAGTATAAAACACTATCAAAAAAACCACCAACAGCAGATAGTACAAAAATTACCCTGAGTCACTAAGACTCGGCGCCCTCTATATCTGCAGACTTCTATAAATCAAATGCCAGCAGAACTGGAAATAACAGTTAATAGTGAATGGTAAAATTCCTAGGAAGAAAACTTCTTATCTGAGAGCAGATAAACAAATATACAGACTAAATTGGAAACCCACAACTTAGAATAAGACAAAACATAAACAGAACCTTAAGCACACAAAAGAGTGCCACAAAATATCAGAAAACCATCCACTTAGATTGCAAAGAATTCCACAGAGCAGAAGAAACCAGAGAGATGTGAACTCCTCCAGGAACCAAAGACAACTGTCAAGGATTGATCCACTTCAAACCATTATATGCTCCAAGAACCAGATTGCCAATCATCACCATCACCTGTGAAGCCCACACAGTCAGCTGCATCACCAGCAATAACCACCAGAGGGAGCTCCAATGAATTCACAACATTACCCCCCCTTGAGGAGGGGTCACCGAACCCTCAATAGAGACCCCAGGCCTATCAGGATGAGCCAGATGAAAAGCATGAACCAATCAGGGACATGAACATCCGAGGCCGAAATCCAAGAATTATCCTCCTGGCCATAACCCCGCCACTTAAAAAAGTACTGGAGCCACTATCTCGAAAGATGAGAATGCAAAGTCTTCTCAACCACATACTCCAACTCACCATCAATCAGGACCGGGGCCAAAGGGGCCACAGCAGGAACCATGGGCTCGACAAAGCGCCTCAACAAGAACTTATGAAAAAACATTATGAATCGCAAGAGAGCTCGGAAGTGCCAACTGGAAGGAGACAGGATTAATAACTTCAGGAATCCTGTACGGACCAATGAACCGAGGCTTAAATTTATGAGAAGAAAGCCTCAAAGGAACATAGCGGGAAGACATCCAAACCAAAACACCAACATGAAGCCGAGAACGGTTAGCAAAACGCTGAGCAACTTCCTGAGGAAGATGTAAGTTGGCAACCGCACAATCCCAAATCTGCTACAAGCGCTCAACCACAGAATCCACACCCAGACAGGCAAGAAGGCGCAACCTGCCCCGAAGAAAAATGAGGATGAAAACCAAGTTTACAAAAGAAGGGCGAAACAAACGTAGCTGAACTCGCCCGATTATTAAGCGCAAACTCGGCCAAAGGCAAAAAGGCAACACAATCATCCTGATCCGCAGACATCAACAGACAACTAAAGCATCTCAAATAAGTCTCCAAAGTCTGATTATTTCGCTTCATCTGACCATTAGACTGCGGATGAAATGCAGAAGAAAAAGACAAAGCCACACCCAGCTTAGCACAGAAAGACTTCCAAAACCGAGAAACAAACTGGGCACCCCTGTCAGACACAATATTTTCCGGAATACCATGCAAACGAACAAAATGCTGAAAAAACAACGGAACCAAGTTTGAAGAAGAAGGCAATTCAGCCAAAGAAACTAAATGAACCATCTTAGAAAACCGGTCACAAACAACTCAGATAACTGTCATCCCCTGGAAAACAGGAAGGTCCGAAACAAAATCCATAGAAATATGCGTCCATGGCTGCTCAGGTACAGGTAATTGCAAAAGCCACTAGGACAGGAAAAACAAGGCATGGCCAATGCACAAGTCCCACAAGCTTGCACAAAGGAATGCACATCCCGGGAAAAAGAGGGCCACAAAAAGATCGGCTAACTAAATCATGGGTACCAAAGATGCCAGGATGATCAGCCAACACAGAACAATGAACCTCTGAAATCACTCTAGTAGTCCACGGGGCAGGAACAAACAATTTCCCCACAGGGCAGCGCTCAGGCTTATCCGCCTGAAATTCCTGAAGAGCAAGCCGTAAATTAGGGGAAACAGCGGAAAGAACAACCCCCTCCTTCACAATGCCGACGGCTCCGAAGGTTCAAGAGAATCAGGCAAAAAACTGTGAGAGAGATCATCGGCCTTAACATTCTTAGAACCAGCAAGATCGGAAACCACAAAATCAAAACGTGCAAAAAACAAGGACCACCGAGCCTGCCTAGGAGTCAGCCTCTTGGCAGACTCGAGATAAACCAGATTCTTGTGATCAGTCAAGACAACCACACGAGGTTTAGCCCCCTCCAGCCAATGACACCACTTCTGAAATGCCAACTTCAAGGCCAGCAAGTCCCGATTGCCGACATCATAATTATGTTCCGCCGGCAAAAATTTACAGGAAAAGAAGGCACAAGGGTGCATCGCGCCCTGCACCAATCTCAGAAGCATCAATTTGCACCTGAAACGGAAGGGAAACATCTGGTTGGCACAACACTGGAGCAGAGGTAAACCGTCTTTTAAGCTCCTGAAAGGCAAAAATGGCCACAGGAGACCAATGCTTCACATCAGCACCCTTCTTAATCAAATCGGTCAACGGCTTCACCACACTGGAAAAATTGGCAATGAACCGACGATAAAAATTAGCAAAGCCCAAAAATTTCTGAAGACCCTTCACAGACGTGGGCTGAACCCAATCATGAATAGCCTGAACCTTAACAGGATCCATCTCAATAGAAGGAAACAAAATGAAGCCCAAAAAAGAAACCTTCTTTACACCAAAGCAACACTCAGACCCCTTAACATACAAAGCATTGTCACGCAGAATCCGAAAGACCAACCTGACCTGATCCACATGAGAATCCCAATCATCAGAAACAAATCAGAATATCATCCAAATATATAATCAAGAACTAGTCAATCAACTCCCGAAATACGTCATGCATTAAGGCTGAAAAAACGGAAGGAGCATTAGCCAACCCAAAAGGAATCACAAGGTATTCAAAATGGCCTTCAGGTGTATTAAACACCGTTTTCGATTTGTGTCCCTGCTTGATACGAACCAGATTGTAGGCCCCCCTAAGGTCAATTTTAGTAAACCGACATGCCCCCTTAACCATGGAAAACAAGTCAGAAATCAAAGGTAGAGGGTACTGAAACTTGACAGTGATCTTATTCAAGAGGCGATAATCAATACAGGATCTCAGGGAAAACCATCTTTCTTGGCAACAAAAAAGAACCCCGCCCCCAAGGGCAAAGAGCAAGGGCGAATATGGCCCTTCTCCAAAGAATCCTTAATATAACTCTGCAAGGCAGCATGTTCAGGCACAGACAAGTTGAAAAGTCGACCCTTAGGAAACATACAGCCTGGCACCAAATCAATAGCACAATCGTATGCCTGATGAGGCGGAAGAAAACTGGACTTGGGCTCAGCAGAAACATCCTGAAAATCAGACAGAAACTCCGGAATCTCCTGGGCGGAGATGATATAGACATCAAGGAAATGTCATCATGTACCCCCTTACAACCCCAGCTAGTTACGGACATTGACTTCCAATCCAAAACAGGATTATGGACCTGCAACCACGGAAAACCCAGCACCACTGCATCATGCAGGTTATGCAAAACCAGAAATCGACAATCCTCCTAATGAGCTGGTGCCATGCGCATTGTCAACTGCGTCCAAAACTGAGGTTTGTTCTGCGCAAGAGGTGTAGCATCGATGCCCCTTAAAGGAATAGGGTCCCGTAACGGCTGCATAGGAAGCCACAACGACTAGCAAACTCAAAATCCCTCAAATTTAAGGCGGCACCTGAATACACAAATGCCATAACAGAAAATGACGACAAGGAACAAATCAGAGACACAGATAATAAGAACTTAGGTTGTATAGTACTGACGGTAAAGGAACCAGCAATTCTCTGTGCCTGCTTGGGACAAACAGAGATGACATGAGAAGCATCACCATAGTAAAAACACAACTTATTACGGCGTCAAGTCGTTGTCGGTCAGTGCAAGATAGAATCCTATCACACTGCATCGGCTCAGGAATCTGCTCTGAGGATGACAATTCCCGAGACATAGAATCGTTCAAACCCGAAGGTGTAGGAAACCCCACCATAACATCCTTAACAGCATCAGAAAGACCTTTCTGAAAAGCGCGCCAAAGCATCATCATTCCATTTACTCAGCACAGACCATTTCCTGAATTTCTGACAATACAATTCTGCCGCCTTCTGACCCTGAGACAGGGCAAACAGGGCCTTCTCAGCTTGATCCACAAAGTTGGGTTCATTATAAATTAAAGCCAAGGCCTGAAAAAAGGAGTCCACATTAAGTAAAACCAGATCCCCAGAGGCGAGAGAAAACGCCCAATCCTGCAGATTGCCCCGCAGCAGGCAGATAACTATTTTAATCTGCTGAACTGAATCACAAGAGGACGAGGTCTCAGAACAAAAAAACAGTTTACAATTATTTTTGAAACGCAAAATTTGGACCTATCGCCATAAAACAAATATGGAGTAGGAATTTTTGGTTCCAAAACTGGACTCTGAACTATATACTCAGAAATTCCCTTTCCCCTTGTAACGAGTGGTCTAAATGAGAAGCTAGTTCCTGGACACTCATACTTGCACAAGACTCCACAGTCACCCAAAGAAAAAGAGGGAAGAAAGAAAAAAGAAACAACAGCCTCAACACTTCTCTTCCCTTCTTCTGAGATGCATGTATCTTGATTTTAACTCTTTTGGTCAGTTGTACTGTTATGAACGATAACTCAGGAGTAACATTCAGATTCCACAGATGTCGTTGGTGACTATACTGACCAAAATCCCTGACTACACACTGCAACTAGAAGTAGCCGTGGGATGTAACTAACCAGACCTAGACACCTCTGCACAGCCGGAAAACTAACTGCTCCTAAAAATGATGCAGGAAAAGCTATCTTGCCTCAGAGCAGAACCCCAAAAGAATAGCAAGCCCCCACAGATATTAACTGGGAATCAAGAGAAAGAAAAACAAACACAGGCAGAGTAAAAGGTTTAGCAAGTAGGAAAGACAGGATAGAAAACTATTGCGGTCAGTATAAAACACTATCAAAAAACCACCAACAGCAGATAGTGACTCAGGGTAATTTTTATACTAAGACTTGGCGCCCTCTATATCTGCAGACTTCTATAAATAAAATGCCAGCAGAACTGGAAATAACAAATAATAGTGAATGGTAAAATTCCTAGGAAGAAAACTTCCTATCTGAGAGCAGATAAACAATATACAGACTAAATTGCAAACCCACAACTCAGAATAAGACAAAATATAAGCAAAACCTTAAGCACACAAGTGTGCCACAAAATATCAAAAAACCATCCACTTAGCTTGCAAAGAATTCCACAAAGCAGAAGAAACCAGAGAGATGTGAACTCCTCCAGGAACCAAAGACAAGGATTGATCCACTTCAAACCATTATATGCTCCAAGAACCAGATTGCCATTCATTACCATCATCTGTGAAGCCCACACAGTCAGCTGCATCACCACCAACCACCGTAGGGAGCTCCAATGAATTCACAACAATGCACATGATGAACACATTGGTTTAAGGTACTTTATATGTTATCACTGTCTCCTTTTATGTTGCTTGAGGAGTGATACCAGTACAGAAAAGAGTGATATGTGTGCTCACACCTGCCCAGGTACTGTAAAAGAGGTAACAATGCTTTATCATCAGGCAGGACTAGATCTGAGGAAGCCAGCACTATAAATAAATATAGAAGGGTTCATCATCAGTGTTTTCAAAAGTGGGTGGAATAGTGCACTAAGGTGTACAACCATGACAAGGTTGCAAGGGGAACCCTAACTTCCATATTACAATTGTCATTGTTCCTTCATGAAAAGACAAGGATATACGGTTTCTTTGAAGTGTAAATTTGTATCGACAAAGTCCCATTATTATTTGAGCATCCCAAGACAATTGTAGGCTTCCAATTTTGTGGGAACAGATTAGTGAAAGCCCTTTTCTGCTCCAGTAGATGGTTTATTGGATGTGGTGAAGAAAAACTTACAAAACTAACATTTCTTTCCTAACGAAATTCTTCATTGATTAACAATGTAGATGTACAGATAGTTTGAAGCAGCTTGTTTTCATTGTGAAAACGTATTGGAAAACAGTTCTTAAAGAGGTGCCAAAGTGAGTCTGTAAAGAAGTTTGGAAGTCGAATTCTGTCATCCAAACTGTGTATTCTGTCATTGTTAAATAAGCTGAAATGTACAAAAACATTACTGGAAAACATGATGGTGTACACCTGAAAATGTCTGAGGAAAATAAAGATGGAAAACAGCAACTTCTTGCATATCGATGTAAAACACTGGCTTTCCAAAGAGACAGGTCATGTTCGCCTGTACTGAGTCACTGTCAGAAATTAAAAGGGCTCAAGAGAAAAAAAAAATGTTACAGTCAGTGGTTCAAGACTTTCACTGCTGAAAAAGAAAACATATTGGACTGTTCGTGCTACACTGACGAAGCCTGCTTTCACCTACAGCCAGGGGTGGGATGTGCCCGGTTCGCTGGAGTCGGTTGTTAAAACAGCAGCTGGCTCCCAGAACCAAGAATATAAAGAACCATGATCCAGTTCTGTCAGCCGCAGCCCATGGAAACTATGGTCTCATCACTCCCCGGTGTCCCCGCACACTGTGAGGAGCAGAGGTGGTGCCGCAGTCTGTGACTGCAGAGAGCAAGGAGGAGCAGAGTGGCAAAGTGCAGCGGCCATTGCATCCATGGCTGCTCTCTGCTTACAGGACCTGTGATGATGTCACATGGAGTAGAGAAGTCAGGGGTCACATGATCAGCTCCTCTGTTTATGCAGGACGCTGCTGTGCTAGTTGTCATGGTGCTGAATGAGTTGAAGTTTATATGTGGGGTCAGAAGTTTTTTACAGTGTGGATGTAGCAGAGCCGAGTCTGTACAAGGTGTACAGAGTGAAGACGCGTTTGAATGAGGTGTTCAGTGCTGAGCCGCGTGTGCACGAGGTATACCGAGCAGAGCTGCATGTGTACGAGGTGTACGGAGCAGACCGCATCTATAGGAGGTGTACAAAGCGGAGCCTAGAGTGTACGAGGTGTACAGAGCGGAGTCGAAAGTGTACAACATGTACAGAATGGAGCCAAGAGTGTACGACAGGTACAGAGTGGAGCCAAGAGTGTATGACGTGTACGGAGAAGAGCTGCATGCGTACAAGGTTTGCGTACCAGTGCACTATACTTTATGGAGGACTATGGGGGTGCACTATACTATATGGAGGACTATGGGGGTGTATTATACTACAAGGAAGGATATGGGGCATACATTATATTATATGGAGGACTATGGGGATACACTATATAATAATAAATCTTTATTTATATAGCGCCAACATATTCCGCAGCACTTTACAATACAATGGTTCGTATACAAATGGTCATAGGAAACAATAAAAAATATACAATATAGTAAGTAGAGAGTCAATGTAAAAAATCCAAAACATTAAGCAGAGAATCAATGTAAAAAGTACAATACAATAATTAAAGCAGGCGGTGGAGGACTATGGAGGTGCACTATGCTCTATCGAGGACTATGGGGGTGCATTATAATATATGGAGGGTTATGGCAGTGCATAATATATGAAGAACTATGGATGATGTATTATAATATATGGAGGACTATATGGAGCTAATTATACTACATGGAAGCCAGTATAATATATAGAGGGCTCTGTGGAGGGGCACGAGGGAACCTCTGTACTTTATGCAGGGCTATTTAAGGGCTGTGTTGGGGCCATTATACAGTGTGAAGAGGTTTAGGGGCCGCTATACTGTATGTAGGTCTATTAAATTATATAAAGGGCTGTGTGGTGGTCACAGTTGGAGGTCATAGTGAGTCAGGCTAGTTGAGGGGCTTACAATAGTGTCATCATACTGTGCGCATGGAGGAATTCACTGTGGGGGAGCATGCAATGTTTGTGAGGAACTTCTGTTGGCATAATACTTTATGGGGGCAATGAAAAAACAATCTAGGGCCTTCAATAGGAGAAGAATTACTTTGTAAGGGCAGCAAAGTTGTGAGATAGGTATGTATCTATGTGACCCAGCCAAATATTTTTATGGGATAAAGCCCAAATAGAACTTCGGCTATGGGGTCCCTTGATTTCTGTGTGTGCCACTGGTGCAGGATACACTGTCCCTTTCACATGCGCCTCTGCTGCAGGACTAATTGGCCATAACTTACACACCACCTCCAATGCCGCCACCGGTACATACAGGCATCCAGCCATGTTTCTCTCGAGCGGAGGTTGGTCAGTGGCGCTTGTCCCCTTCCTGATCCCACATCTTTTGCTCAAACCAATTGGAAGGCCCCTGCTATTAGCTCCAGACAGCCCCGTGTGTGGTGCTTGTGATTGGGTAAGCGTTTTGGGAGGAGGCGTGGTCTGTTGGGGAAGGCATGCCATTTTACCAGCTTTAGTGCAGTGGTAGCTTGTTGATGCTCAGACTGCGTTCATTGTATGTGATGTGTGGACGGTGCGGCATGATGGACATGTCTGACTAGTTAGTGCCAGGCAACCGCCACATTGGAGCCGCCCAAAGTTTTGTAGGCATGTGCCATAGATAATAGTTTGGCAATCAGTGCTGCCTCCTGTGTGCATGTGATAAGGAAGCAGGACTATGTCTGACTAAGGACCACAGCTCTGCCGTCATCATTGTGTGTCTGTACGCTTGTGCCAAGCCTACCATTGCCTTTAATGAGCCTTGCTCTGGATTCTTCTGTGTGGTTCTTGAATGTATGTGTGATGGTGCTGACATCCTTGTGTTTGGACAACATTTTTATATTTCTTTAAATTAAAATGTCCACTATTGTCCTCATTTTTACAAAATAGATACAGATCTGTATGCACCAGATTTATTTCTACAAATTTAAAAAACTTACTAGATGGGCACCGTTTTGCAGTTCACCTCAGGCAGCAGAGAAGCTAGGTTCACCCTTGGTTCCAATATCGCTTTGATGTTTAACAACAGTCCTATTGCAACCTTATTCGTATATGTTTCATCCATGGGTTTGGCTGCAAATGGGTGTGGTATTTATATTAAAAGGGGTGTGGTTTAAAATAGGCGTGGCTTTTAAAATGGGCGTGGTTTCCCTACACAGAACCTGTTCTTAAAAATTTGAATCCCACCCCTGCCTACAGCTATGTCATTTTACAAAATTTCCATACTTGGGCAGCTGAAAAATCGCATGCACTTCAAGAGACGTCACTTCATGTAGAAAATGTTGGTGTTTAATATGTCATTTCCAAATGGCACTTAATTGGCCTTATATTTTTTGTAGCTTCAGTGACAACAGTGGGGTACATAAAAATCTTTCAACCTTCATCAATCAGATGGACAATGAGAAACATAAAATGGGCTACCTCCAGCAGGATGTTGAGTGTGTCATATATTGATTGTCAGCATGGCAGAGCTTGAAGCCCTCTTTGATGACGGAGTAATCTTTGAAAGACTGTGACCACCAAGATCGCCAGATTTAACACAACCAGACTGTTCCCATTGGGACCATTTGAAAGTTTGAATGTACATTAACAAGTCACAAACATTACAGGCACACAGAGAACGTACAGCAAGAAATTCTGACTATGACCCCAGACGTCCTGCGGAATACATTCAAAATAAGGATCAGCATGTAGAGGCGTGCTTGGATGTGGATGGTGGACATTTTCAACGCCTGCTTTAAAACATCAGTTTCTTATGAACCAAAGTATGTACAATGGTACCTTGATTTACGAGAAACTTTATTTGCGAGCATTTTGATAGATGAGCTACCATTTCTGAAAAATTGTAACTTGCTTAATGAGCAATGATTTGGATTACGATAATCTGGTCTTCCGGCACTGCACATACTGTGCATGTATGATGCTGATTAAATGTGTACTGTGCATGTGTGATGCTGGTATAGTATTTACTGGACGTTCGCAGCCACTGTCCGCCCCTGTGTTTACAGTATTCTGGCGCTACTCTGAGCTTTCTCTGCTGCTGGTGGCTTCTCGTACTTGTACAGCAACAGCGAGAGCTCAGAGTGCCGCTGTCCGCCTGCCACTCTGAGCTCTCTCAGCCACTGAACAAATAACAGTGCCCGGCAGCCTGGAATACAGCGGTGCAGCGGCGGATCAGTGAGAATGTGTGAGAGAGTGAGAGAGAGGGAGAGTGTGTGTTTTAATGGGGATATTGGGGACTGCATGGAGATGATGGAGGCTGCATGGGATATGCTATTGGAGCTACAAGGGGATGAGAATATTGGAGGCTGCATGGGGATGATGGAAGCTGCAGGGGAATGATGAGGGCTGCAAGGGGATATTAGGATCTGCAAGGGGATATTAGGGGCTGCAAGGGAATGATGGGAATGATGGGGCTGCAGGGGGATGATGGGAATGATGGGGGATGCAGGTGGATTATGGAGGCTGCAAGGGGATGATGGTGATATTGGGGGCTGTATGGGGTTAAGGGGCTGCAGGGGGATGATGGGGGCTGCAAGGGGATATTGGGAGCTGCAAGAGGATGATGGGGATATTGGGGGCTGCATGGGAATGATGGGGCTGCAGGGGGAAGTGGGGATATTGAGGATGCATGGGATGATGAGGGCTGCAAGGGGATATTGGGGGGCTGCAAGGGGATATTGGGGGGCTGCAAGGGAATGTAATAATTTTACCGTTCTGTATGTGCATATATATGAATATAGTAAATATTTTGGGTTGTGGAACGAATCGGATGTTTCATTTATTTCTTTTGGGAAGATTTGCTTTGATATACAAGCAATTTGATTTACAAGCAAAGTCCCAGAATGCATTATGCTCGTATATCAATGTTCCAAATTTCAGTACAATAGTCTCTTTTAGAAGTTACAGCAATTATTTCAGGTAAATTAGTGAGTGAATTACCCTGTGCTCTTTTGGAAGCATTCTTTCTTCATAGACATAGGGCCATCACTCTTGGTACATGTCAAATTTTTGTTACTTTGTATCGTCTCAAATTGTCTGTGCATGTCCCCTCTGAATTATAAAGTGCTCTGGAATATGTTTGGCATTATATAAATAAAATTATAATTACCGTATATACTCGTGTATAAGCCGAGTTTTTCAGCACAAAAAATGTGCTGAAAAGTCCCCCCCTCGGCTTATACACGAGTCACATACAGGCGCCCCCCCCCCACCGGTATACAGGTGCCCCCCCATCAGTAGTATACAGGGCCCCCCTTGCTGCCGCACACCTGTAAAGTAATAGATCATTATACTTATCCCTGTCGCTGTCGCCGCTCTGCCACCGCGCTCCTCTGGGTCTTCATGCTTCTTCCTGATTCCTCCTCCGGGGCACAGGCAATGAAGTCATTGCCTGCGCCCGCCGGAGGAGGAAGCAGGAAGAAGCATGAAGACCCGGAGGAGCGCGACAGCGACAGGGATAAGTATAATGATGTATTACTTTTCAGGTGTGCGGCAGCAAGGGGGGGCCCTGTATACCACTGATGGGGGGGGGGGGGGGCGCCTGCATACCACTGGGGCCTGTATACACCACTGGGGCCTGTATACATCATTTGGGCCTGTATATACCACTGGGGCCTGTATACACCACTGGGGCCTGTATACACCACTGGGGCCTGTATACCACTGGGGCTGCAGTATATACTGCTGGGGCCTGTATATACCACTGGGGAGGCTGCTGTAATACTGCTGGGGCCTGTATATACCACTGGGGAGGCTGCTGTATACCACTGGGGCTGCTGTATATACTGCTGGGGCCTGTATATACCACTGGGGAGGCTGCTGTATACCACTGGGGCTGCTGTATATACCACTGGGGAAGCTGCTGTATACCACTGGGGAGGCTGCTGTATATACTGCTGGGGCCTGTACATACAACTGGGGAGGCTGCTGTATACCACTGGGGCTGCTGTATATACCACTGGGGAGGCTGCTGTATACCACTGGGGAGGCTGCTGTATATACTGCTGGGGCCTGTATATACCACTGGGGAGGCTGCTGTATACTACTGGGGCTGCTGTATATACTGCTGGAGCCTGTATATACCACTGGGGAGGCTGCTGTAGACTACCACTGGGGAGGCTGCTGTATACTACTGGGACTGCTGTGTATACTGCTGGGGCCTGTATATACCACTAGGGAGGCTGCTGTATACTACCACTGGGGAGGCCTGTATACCACTGGGGGACCCGTATACCACACTGCTGGGGGCTGTATACCTGTGCTGGGTCTACCTTCGGCTTATACACGAGTCAATAGGTTTTCCCAGGTTTTGGGGGCAAAAGTAGGTGGGTCGGCTTATACACGGGTCGGCTTATACACGAGTATATACGGTACTTCGCAGCTTTTTAAAAAAAATACTTTTGCACAATACTGCATATACAGTCATGGCCAAAAGTATTGACACCCCTGCAATTCTGTCAGATAATACTCAGTTTCTTCCTGAAAATGATTGCAATCACAAATTCTTTGGTATTATTATCTTCATTTAATTTGTCTTCAATGAAAAAACACAAAAAGAATTGTCCTAAAGCCAAATTGGATATAATTCCACACCAAACATAAAAAAGGGGGTGGACAAAAGTATTGGCACCCTTAGAAAAATCATGTGATGCTTCTTTAATTTATGTAATTAACAGAACCTGTAACTTACCTGTGGCACCTAACAGGTGTTGGCAATAACTAAATCACACTTGCAGCCAGTTGACATGGATTAAAGTTGACTCATCTCTGTCCTGTGTCCTTGTGTACCACATTGAGCATGGAGAAAAGGAGACCAAAGAACTGTCTTGAGAAACCAAATTGTGAGGAAGCATGAGCAATCTCAAGGCTACAAGTCCATCTCCAAAAAACTGAATGTTCCTGAGTCTACCGTGTGCAGTGTCATCAAGAAGTGTAAAGCCCATGGCACTGTGGCTAACCTCCCTAGATGTGGACGGAAAAGAAGAATTGATGAGAGATTTCAACGCAAGATTGTGTGGATGGTGGATAAAGAACCACGACTAACATCCAAACAAGTTCAAGCTGCCCTGCAGTCCGAGGGTACAACAGTGTCGACCCGTACTATCCGTCGGTGTCTGAATGAAAAGGGACTGTATAGTAGGAGACCCAGGAAGACCCCACTTCTTACCCCGAGACATAAGAAAGCCAGACTGGAGTTTGCCAAAACTTACCTGAGAAAGCCTAAAACGTCTTGGAAGAATGTTCTCTCTTTTTGGGAAAAAGCATCAACATAGAGTTTACAGGAGAAAACAAGAGGCATTCAAAGAAAAGATCACGGTCCCTACAGTCAAACATGGCGGAGGTTCCCTGATGTTTTGGGGTTGCTTTGCTGCCTCTGGCACTGGACTGCTTGACCATGTGCATGGCATTATGAAGTCTGAAGACTACCAACTAATTTTGCAGCATAATGTAGGGCCCAGTGTGAGAAAGCTGGGTCTCCCTCAGAGGTCATGGGTCTTCCAGCAGGACAATGACCCGAAACACACTTCAAAAAGCACTAGAAAATGGTTTGAGAGAAAGCACTGGAGACTTCTAAGGTGGCCAGCAATGAGTCCAGACCTGAATCCCATAGAACACCTGTGGAGAGATCTAAAAATGGCAGTTTGGAGAAGGCACCCTTCAAATATCAGGGACCTGGAGCAGTTTGCCAAAGAAGAATGGTCTAAAATTCCAGCAGAGCATTGTAAGAAACTCATTGATGGTTACCGGAAGCGGTTGATCGCAGTTATTTTGGCTAAAGGTTGTGCAACGAAGTATTAGGCTGAGGGTGCCAATACTTTTGTCTGGCCCGTTTTTGGACTTTTGTGTGAAATGATCAATGTTTTGCTTTTTGCTTCATTCTCTTTTGTGTTTTTTCATTGAAGACAAATTAAATGAAGATAATAATACCAAAGAAATTGTGATTGCAATCATTTTCAGGAAGAAACTGAGTATTATCCGACAGAATTGCAGGGGTGTCAATACTTTTGGCCACCACTGTATACAGTGTATATAAAAACGTTTTCTGTTTTCCCACTGAATACATTTAGTACCTACCCATAAGATATAGGATAGTTGAGGTGAAGCACTGAGACCCCACTGGACTGGATAGCAGGGTCCCACAGTTTCCTATGTAAATAGAACAAATTCAACGAATGCTCTATGCATTTCCACTGGACTGAAACAACAGCTTTCTCCATCAGGACGATAAAAATTAATTTAGCGTTAGTTATACATGTTAAATTTATTTAGCGGGAAAGTATGTTTAACAACTTTAATGATTTATTGCATTTGACTTTTTAGTTTCATGCTCTCTTGACAGCTATTACTTGTTAGGCTACTGATTTTTGCATCTTAAATTTTAATCTACTCAAAGTGACAAATACAAGAAACCATGAGATACTTTAACGACTACAGAAAAAGTACAACCAAAATTATTTGAATATAATAAAATATACCAACTATAAAAGACTGTTACATATTGTTTAAAAAAAAAATATTTTGACAATATCTCATTATAGGTACCGTATTTTTTGGATTATAAGATGCACTTTTGTTTACCCAAATTGTGGGGAAAAATGGGGGGTGCGGCTTATAGTCCGAATCTACTGTGGGGGAGAGGGGGGCTGCTCTAGAGCAGTGTACTGAGGCTGGAGAAGGCTGGGAGGAGGCTGGATCAGGCTGCAGCTGCAGGACAAGGTCACATAACCCCGCACTAATGTAATATGCACTGTTTCTCCCTGTCCATCACCAGATACCAGTCTGTGCCGGTATCACAGCCAGCGATGTTAACGCTGCGCACATGACTGGATGCCGGCACAGATGGACAGAGGGATGGCGAGGGATGCAGGGAGCGATGGAGATGGTTTATTATTTTTAAGAATGGCTTCACACTGCATTTTTTTCACTGATCAGTGTCTATCTAGTTTGTGAGCCAAAACCAGGAGTGTCTCCAAAACTCAGAACAGGTGTCAACCTTTCAATTATACCTTTTCTCTGCAAGTTCCTCTCCTGGTTCCTCTCCTGGTTTTGGCACACAAACTGGATGGACACTGATCTATGAAAAAACTGCAGTGTGAAGCCAGCTTTGACTGTGTGGCAGTCGTGGAGAGCTATGTATCATCACGGGTACTAAGTAACAGCCTTGGGGGGCTATGTAACAGTCAAGGGGGCTATATTGCAGACGTGGGATGTTATGTACAATCATGGGGCTATTTGGAAACCTTTGTGGGCTATGTGGCAGCTGTAATAGGCTATGTACCATCATGGGGGCTATGTGGCCGACTTGGGGAAGCTATGTACCACCATGGGAGTTATGTGGCAGCTATTGAGGCTATGTGGCAGCCTTGGGGGGCTAAGTGGCAGCCGTGGAAAGCTATGTACCATCATAGGGGCTATGTGGCAGCCTTGGGGGGCTATGTAACAGCCGTGGGGGGACTATGTTACAGCCGTGGGAGGCTATGTACAATCATGAGGCTATGTGGCAGCCTTGGGGGGCTATGTAGCAGCTTTAAAGTGCTATGTGGCAGCTGTTGCGGGGCTATGTACCATCATGGGGGCTATGTGGCAGCCTTGCGGGACTATGTGGAAGCCATGGGGGCTATGTGGCAGCCATTGGGACTATGTACCATTATGGTGGTAATGTGGCAGCCTTGGGGGGCTATGTACCATCATGAGAGCTATGTGGCAGCCATGGGGCAGGGGAGGAACTACCGTGGTGCAGCTGTTTCCGCTGTACCAGGGCCCCGACCGGATAGGGGCCACCAGCACAACCATCCCCCCCCCCCGCTTCTCAACATGGCTGCACTAGGACCCCCGGGGGTTACGGTCCGCCCCTGCCATGGGGGCTATGTATACCGTGATGGAGGAAATATATACTGTTTATAAGATGAACACTGGCATAAGACGGACCCCATTTAACATTGCAATTTGGGTTGGATTTTATAATCTGGTACATCTTATAAAATGATATATATAAACGGTATATAAGGAGCAAAATGTGGAGCACATGTAAAACAATTTACAGAGACAAAGGTTGTTCTGCAACAGGTCAATAAATGTGCAGTTGCAATGGCTATTTAGTTGTTTGCTTAGAAATGTGGTTTGTAGAGGTAAAGTTCGAGGACAGCAGGCTTTGAATCTTGTCGTATTGGATCCATTTAGTGTGTGACAGAGTGTGACAGCTAATGCCCATGTAGACAGAATGTACCATTCAAGCTCACCGACTGCATGCTGCTCGATGAGAGTTCTGTGCCGTAGCCAATACCGCACCACGCAAGAAGTGGCAGAGACTAAGCGCTGGAGACAAAGATGGTGAGTTAAGCCATTTTTTTTACCCTCACCCTTTAAGTCGTCCATGCTTCACTACACTGATCAGTCCTGTTTTACCCCAGAAGGAAAAGAAAGAAGTTTACATTTCAACCCGGCACAGCATTGCTCAAGAATTTTAGTACATGCTTTGGGTTTGAAGACATGTTTGGTTTAATATAAATTTCTACCACCTATGAAAAAAAAAAGCCTGCAGAAGAAGGAGTCTGCCGTATTACTTGCTTAACTACTACAAAACCTTGCATCTAGAAATGAGCAGATCAGTCCACGGAAGATCAAATGCGAGTTGAACGATTATAAAACTTGCAGCTTAATGTGAATTCAAACTGTTTTAGAATCGGATCACAAAAAAAACTTGGCTGGCACAATATCCCACACTGCTTCATTAAAGAGTGGGCTGACATCATTTTACATTGATGTAGGGGCCTCCCTATAAGGCCCTGCAGCTGATGCAGTTTGTATGGCAAAATAATTTTCCATCTACAGAGTCACTGCGTAGGCCTCCTTGTATAGTGTAAGCACTTAGGGTCAGTAGATTCCTCTTTTCATCTCGATCAGCAGGGTCCCCTTGCTCTCTTCTGTAGAATTAAAGCACTTATCGTTCTCTCCTATAGAGTGTATAGTCAGCAAAGTTCCCTTTCTCTCCTGTAGAGTGAAAGCTTTTCTGGTCAGCAGGGTCCCATCTCTCCTGTAGAATAAAAGCTCTTTTGATCAGCAGGGTCCCCTCTCTCCTGTAGAGTGTAAGTTCTTATGGTCAGCAGTGTCCCCTCCCTTTCCGGTATAGTGAAACCTCGTATGATTAGCAGGGTCCCCTCTCTCCTGTAGAGTGCAAGCTCTTATGATCAGCAGGGTTCTTTTGTTTCTCTCTCCTGTGGAGTGTAAGCCCTTATAATCAGCAGAGTCTCCTCTCTGTCCTTTAGAGTGTAGGTTTTTAAGATCAGAAGGGTCTTGTCTCTACTGTAGAATTAAAACTCTCATAGTTAGCATAGTCCCTCTCTCTCCTGTAAAGTAAAAGCTATTATGGTCAGCAGTGTTCTGTCTCTCCTATAAAGTGAAAACTCTTATGGTCGGCTAAGTCCCCCCCTCTCTCTCTACTGTAGAGTATAAGCACTTATGATTAGCAGGGTCCCATCTCTCCTGTAGAATAAAAGCTCTTTTGATCAGCAGGGTCCCCTCTCTCCTGTAGAGTGTAAGTTCTTATGGTCAGCAGTGTCCCCTCCCTCTCCGGTATAGTGAAACCTTGTATGATTAGCAGGGTCCCCTCTCTCCTGTAGAGTGCAAGCTCTTATGATCAGCAGGGTTTTTTTGTTTCTCTCTCCTGTAGAGTGTAAGCCCTTATAATCAGCAGAGTCTCCTCTCTGTCCTATAGAGTGTAGGTTTTTAAGATCAGAAGGGTCTTGTCTCTACTGTAGAATTAAAACTCTCATAGTTAGCATAGTCCCTCTTTCTCCTGTAAAGTAAAAGCTATTATGGTCAGCAGTGTTCTGTCTCTCCTATAAAGTGAAAACTCTTATGGTCAGCTAAGTCCCCCCCTCTCTCTCTACTGTAGAGTATAAGCACTTATGATCAGCAAAGTCCCCTCTCTCTCCTGTAGTGTAAGCTCTTATGATCAAGCAGGGTCCCTTCTCTCTTTAGTTGAGTGTAATTTCTTATGGTCAGCAAGGTACCCTCTCTCCTCTGTAGAGTGTAAGCTCTTATGGTCAGCAGGATCAGCTTTCTTTTCTGCTGTAGAGCGAATGCTCTTATGGTCAACATATTCCTCTCTCTCTATATCATGTAAAGCGTAAGCTCTTTTAATCAGCATAATCCCCTTCTATCTTCAGTAGAGTGTAAGTTCTTATGGTCAGCAGTTTCCCCTCCCTCAATCTTTTGTAAAGTGAAAAGTCTTATAGTCAGCAGGCTCCTCTTTCTCTTCCACTGTAGAGTGCGGTCAGCTGGTTGCTCTCTCTCTCCTCTCCTGCATTCTCCGAGCAATTAGAAGCTTTCCGGTATTGAGATTCATGCAAATTTATCTGATGCAAATGTAATTTTTGGGAAAAATTGAGCAAATTCGAATTTTCATCACTATTCAATTTGACACAGATGACGCACAATCAGTGAATGACAGATGCTACGGACTGTAAGGTATGGAGTATAGCAATAATAATCAGAATTCTTACTAAGAAAACTCTGTTGTTATGTGGCAAAAGGATTTAAAAATAAAAAAAATAGGGAACCATTCATGTAATTTTAAACAAAATATCTTAATCACAAAACTTTAAATGACTTAAATGCAACTGATAATTTCCCTTTCCCCTGTGAAATGTAGATAAATAGAGCGTTGCTGGGAAATCACTATATCAGTAAATGACAATCAAAGCACCCATGCATTAGAAGCTTTTCTACTTCTATTGAAGGGATTTAACTTTTGATTACAGCATCTTAAACAGTTTCTCTGCATCATTGAACTGTGTATATCTTAAATACATAATTACACATCCAACATTTTACTAGCTTTGTACAGAACTTATTTAAATGCTCCCATGTATGAACCGGAAAACTTTGAACACAAAGTGTAAACCAGAAAACGTTTAAAAAAAATAAAGGAAAATCTCGGAAATCGTTTAATTAATCCACAAATCAAAATCAGAATCTGTGAGAGACATCTCTCAACTATGTAAATTATGGTGAGCAACCAAGGAGAAGGACAACCAACCAGAGACAGAAAAATGATTATTATTACACTGTGTAAGATGAAAACCTTATTCTTAACCAAAGTTTCACTCTCCGCCACCTCTTCATTTCCACTAGCACTCCAGGTCACCGTTTAGGGCTCTTATTTATTTACTCTATCTTTAATACAAATATATAAAAATAACAACTATTTGATTAAAAAAATGCATAATATAATGTCCATACACAGAGACAGACAGTGACATAAATAGAATACTAAGGAGACCTTCAAAGCAGAACTCCAGGCGTATCTATGGATTGAGCACTCGGATATTGAGGCGTGTAACATCTCGCCAAGGTCTGGACTTATTAATACAGGATTTCTCTTTTGCTTTAAGTGTTAAGATACAGTACTGGGAAAATTAATCTCATTTCATATTTATAGAGCCATTAATCCCACACCACTTTACAAACATCATTAACACTGTCCCCATTGGGGTTCAAAATCTACATTCCCTATCAGTATGCTTTTGAAACATGGAAGGAAATCAGAGAACCTGGAGGAAACTCACACAAACACTGGAAGAACATACAAACTCCTTGTAGATGTTGTCCTTGGTGGGATTTGAACCCAGGATCCCAGCGCTGAGCCACCGTGCCGCTTATGTTATGAAAACAAACAAACTGGTTATTAAAATTATATTTTAAAGTCAAGATGACTCTTTCAATGCAGACCATGTATTTGATAATATATACAGAATCAATTGTGTCAATCATAGCTTTGTTTTCCAAATATATTTATTAGGTTTTGCAATGAGGGAGGGAGGAGGGGGGAAGGAGGAAACATAAATAGAAGGAAGAGAAGGGGGGAACAAGGGGGAGGGGGGAGGGGGTATAACAATACACAATAACATACAAACAAGGGACTTAGATATATGGATAATACAAGCAGATTATAAAGTACAATACAATACCACTTTGATAAACACAAGTAAATGGAAAGGTAATAAGCGCTGTTGTTGTTGTAAACATACATTCTGAGCCTTAAGAGTAGACATAAAGATAGGAGGTTGTCTGTGTAGGATAAGTCGAGTTACGTTATACTGTGACATCAGGCCTTAGTCAACAAAGATGGGGGAAAAGCTGCAGTCCACATTTCCCACCTTTGAAGGAATTTGTAAATTTTGTTTGTTCTTATAGCTATGTTGTATTCATAAATACTGTGCTGTGTTATTCTATTAATTAAATTATCAATGGTGGGGGAATCATAGCTTTGTAAATCATTGGTTTTTATTAAAAAAAAAATAATAATAATTGGGAGATGCAAAAAGTGAAAGCAATTTATTTTTGGGGGGGGATTCGGCTTCTTGATATTAGGGGCTTACTCTATAGTGTAAATTACATGCACAAGTAGCTTTAACCAATTAACGACCACGAAGATTACTTAAAACTGACCTGGCTTGAGATATAAATGAATGGAATCCCTGAATGGTGAAAGTGCAGCTGCTGTCATCTGTACACTTTAGTTGAAATCAGTCACAGACCATCCCCTTACCTGCTTCTGTCAGTAGTGATTATGGCTTCTAGATGGTGTGGGGCCTCCCTCTTTATAGGGAGTATGTTAGAAGGTTTTTGCTACCTCATCTGACAGCAACATAATGCAGGCCCAGCCAGAGCCCTGACCTAAGCCCAATTACGTATCTCTGAAGAGACCTGAAAATGGCTGTCCACCAACGTTCACCATCCAACCTGACAGAACTGGAGAGGATCTGCAAGGAAGAATGGCAGATGATCCACAAATCCAGGTGTGAAAAATTTGTTGCATCATTCCCAAGAAGACTCATGGCTGTACTAGCTCAAATGGGTGCTTCTACTCAATACTGAGCAAAGCGTCTGAATACTTATGACCATGCGATACTTCAGTTTTTCTTTTTTAATAACTTTGCAAAAATTTCTGCATTTCTGTTTTTTATTCAGTCAAGATGGGTTGCAGAGTGGACATTAATGAGAAAAAAATGAACTTTTTTGAATTTAGCAAATGGCTGCAATGAAACAAAGAGTGAAAAATTTAAAGGGTCTGAATATTTTCCGCACCCACTGTACAAGGGCTTATTTTTGAACAATGTGTTGATGTTTTATTTGATATCACTTTGGGCCATTTATGACTTTTTGCTCAGTGTTTATTCTATTTTTTTGCAACATGCGAGGAACAAAGAAATAGCAATTCTACCACTTTTTACAGTTTTCAATGTATTAGATAATTTTACCGGTTTAAATAACAAATTAAGAAAAAATGCTTTTTTGTTTTTTAATTTTTACACTTTTTTTATGTATAAACTTTTTTTTTTCAAGTTCTTTCCCCTTAATTTCATATTGTAACCTAAACATTCAGGAAACGGATCACTCATACAATGAGTGTATTATGGTACACATGAAGGACAAAGTTAGGCCCCAAATGCCAACGCTACCTATAAAAGGTAGAGAGGGGGTGACGAGGTGATAGAGGGAGCCTTCTCTCTCCTTCTAAAAACTTAAATGCCAAAGTCACTATGGACTGTGACATCTGAAGTATGAATTGTCAGGATCCTGGCTCGGAGCAGGGATAAACTCACAGCCGTGCTCCTGCCGCTCATGTCACTGGTGTGTCTCATGAGATCAAACCACTGAAAATTTGTATCATGATGTGTATTAGAATCTGAGAGTCCTCAGTGATTGATACCTTTTAATGGCTAACTGAAAAGATGGTAAGCAAAACAAGCTTTCAGGACACTATGGCCTCTATATCAGGCTAATAATAACGAATAATGATCATTATTAGCCTGATGAAGAGACCTGAGTTGCCTTGAAAGCTTGTTTTGCTTACCATCTTTTCAGTTAGCCATTAAAAGGTATCAACCACTGAGGACTCTCAGATTCTAATACACATCATGATACAAATTCTATGATTCTATTATTTTTCTATTTACTGGCTAACACAGTATAAACACTTTTTACCTTATCATGATGCAGTAAGCAGCACCCAACCATGACATGCTTATCAAAGTTTGCATACTGGTTTAAATGCATAGCTTAGTGGATTTATGTAAATAAAAATTAAGGAATGCTTAGAAACAATCTTATCAATATATGTGATCTTTATCAATCTATTAAATTTGTTGTTAAATACACTGCACACCATAACACTGGATGCCCAAGTAGAACTTTATTCCTTAAAGGGAACCGGTCACCAGGTTTTTCTCAAATAAAGTGCGGCCATAAACAGTAACCCCTCATATACAGCATTCTAGAATATTGTTTATAAATCTCCAAGCCGATCTGTAGATATATAAAAAATAGCTTTTATTATACTCACATATGAGGTGGCCTGGTCCAATGGGTGTCACTGTTCTTGATCTGGTGCCTCCTTTCTGCTTGCAATTGTCATCCTCCTTTCCAGCTTAGTGTGGACAAGGCATCTTATGCTATCTACACTGTCTCCTCCTTTGCGCACTTGTGGACGTGTCTTTCTCTCTGCCCTGCTGAGATCAGAGCAAAGTATTGCAATGTGCAGGCATTGGGAAGGGTTAAAAACTGCCCACACATGCACACTATACAGGCATTATATGACGTTTCCTTATGCCAGTGCATTGCAACACTTTGCTCTGCCCTCGGCAAAGCAGAAAGAAGTGCGCACGTGCAGGAGTGCAATGGAGGACATCGTGGATGACACAGGATATGTCATCCACACAAAGCAGGAAAGGAGTATGG
This sequence comes from Allobates femoralis, assembly GCA_033576535.1. Classification (NCBI taxonomy): domain Eukaryota; kingdom Metazoa; phylum Chordata; class Amphibia; order Anura; family Aromobatidae; genus Allobates; species Allobates femoralis. Next base: position 298,721,286 of record JARQOC010000004.1, on the reverse strand, counting down.
TTGGTCACAAGCAGAGGGTAGGCACTGGATCAAAATCAGTGATGCCCATCAGACTGGACCGCCTCATAGGTGAGTATAATAAAAGCAATTTTTTATATAAATAAATTGCCTTGGGGACTTATATACAGTATACTAGAATGCTGTATAAAAGGGTTTACTGGTGATGACTGCAGTTTATATGGGAAAAACCTGGTGACAACTTCACCTTGAGACATCATGTACAGAAGAACTTGGTACTCCAGAAATGTAGTTAAAAACAAGAATGGTTTAATTTCCAAAATCCACTGACAAATTTATGAAGTGATGTTTCGGTTAAGTATAACGCTTGGATTATGAAGCAATAGGTACAAGTAGCTGCAGGCTTTGTCTGATTTTGCTACTATCCTTGATTGATAATGCGCATTCCCTGAGGCAGATATGTTCCATTATATATACATAAGCTCTACACCTTCATAGAGGGCAGTAAGGACAGCCGATCTCACCTATAGGCCTCATTTTCTATTGGAAAGGTGTTTATTCTGCACAATGTATACAATGACTGTATGTCAGATGGTCACAAGATATTATTCTCATTGTTTTGCACAGCAAATGTTTTTGCACCAATGTCTCATGCAATATAAATGTATCATATTTTATGTTTTAGAAATACTTAAAAATTCCGTCACGAAAATGTCAAACTCCCAAACTGGCTACCACCTCTGCTGAAAACAGAAAATGTAAATTTTAAAGAAATCTTTAAATCTGAAGCCCAGGTTCCGTTATAAAAAGCAGTTTCGAATAACTTTGGAAGATTGTATCACCAAAGTTTAGTTCCAGTTTACCAGCATGTCTTTGTTATCAAACAAAAATCGACAGGAAAATTCCCATTTTCAGGCACCAAAATATACTTAATTGTGTTTCATTTTTTTAGACAAAGACAAGACAAAGATGACAAAGTAGCAAACAATGTATCCTGAAACTGACTGCTAAACAAAGTGAGATCTGCAGATAAATACATCTTGCTTGTCATTTTAAACATGGAAAATGTGACACATCCAACAGAACGACATGGGATATGTGATTGTAAATGCCTGTGAAAACTGAGACGCTGACAGGAAGAAAAACCTCTAGAACAAAGCACAACTTGGACAGGAAAATACAATGGAGATCATTTTGTATCTAACCATTTGATGCATGGGTTTTATTCTTTTCTGTTTGATCCCTTGAATAAAAGCAAAGTGAAAATAGATCACCCGATGACCCGTGAAGCGCATTGTAGCGCGAAACGGTGCGTCGTCCCCTCAGCACTGTCCCCTCCCTGCACCAAGTAATGTGCGATCGGAAATAAACGCACGAAAACTACACCGGTGAGTGCCGTCTTTCTTCTATAAGCTGGATTACGTGTTGTGCTACTAGGCTGGCACCGCCGGGCTTCTGGACTGTTGCCTCCCTTGTTTGCTGCTGCTCCCGGGAGCTATTGCGCTCCGGTGCCCTGTTCTGCTGTTGATGAATAGATCAATAACTAAGACATAGGAATGAAAAATAGAATTGGGAAGACACAATTCTTGTGTATTTATTGGGTGACCATGAATTCTTTCAATACTAGAATATTTTTTTTTATTAGGACTTCATCGAGAGTTCAGAAAATAGACTAATAACTGAAAATATAAGCTTATTTTAAGGTTCAGTGTCAAGTCTTAAGAGGAGTTGTCCACTATTTGGACCACCCTTTATGAATCCCTACCTGTAGCACCTTTTTCGCACCCACCGGATGTACGATTTGACGGCTAATTGGCCGCAGGGTTTATATAACAAAGGGCCACGTCACACACACAGATATTTGTGCAGATATTGTTCACATATCTCTGGTTGCAGTGAAATTATGGACACATTAATCCATTTATATACAGCCACAAAATGGATCATTGTGTCCATGATTTCACTGCAACCAGAGATCTGCGAACAATATCTGCACAAATATCTGTGTGTGTGACATGGCCCAAAGTCACATGATCCCCAGGAGAACCAATGCCGATAATGTCACATGATCCCTGGGAGAAGCAGTGCTGACACTTTGGAACAGCGCTGGAATGGGATGCTGTATGTCAGCATTTGCAAGGCCAAAATAACATGAAAAAAGGACCACCCCTATGGATGTATATTCAACATGAATTTCAGTTTTATCAAATAAAGATTATTTATTACAATTAATAATACACATTTCATATCAATTGCTCTACAGTATTTAAGATCTTTGCAGCTTGTCAATAAATTTACTTATTGCTGGATTAAGGCCCTGATTCATTAATTTGCCATTTCCTACACCAGTATCAATGATAGGCATGCAGGAATAGGCTGTGCCAAATTTATTAAGAGGCGTGTGCCCCTGTAGCCATTACGTGGAGTATCATTTATAGTGTAAAGAGCACCAACACTTTTTCATGAATTTCAGATTGCAGAGATGTGTGGTCCGGGCACTACGGCTTGCATTCGAGTTCAGCTGCTTCCCATTTAGGGCAATCCCCCGGTGCTTAGGTGTTGCACGCCATATAGACAGTATTCAACATATGAAAAATAGAAAAAATAGAAAAATTGTATAGGTGGCACTCACCGATAGCAGGGTTTCAGTATTATTTAATGCTTGTCTTTCAATACATTAAAAGTTCCAGTGCAGCGGGGAGAGGGAGTGAGGTGAAGGCGAAACGACGGCACCGTTTCGTGGTGGGTAACCACTTCGGCGGGTTCCTAAGACAGGAAAGAATACGGAAACCCTGCTATCGGTGAGTGCCACCTATACATTTTTTCTATTTTTCATGAATTTGTTGAGCAGTATTGCCATCTCTGATCCCACCCTAACTCCTCACACGTTCAATTCCAAAACGTGCAACTTAATGAGAAACTGAAAAATGGACAAAAATCACATATAGGGCCTTACCTAGATATGGCCATGTTTGCATTATTGGGTCAGCATTTTACATCGGTATTTGTAAGCAAGAAAACCCCAGAGGGTGCAAATATAATTTTCATTTTAAGGATAAATGCACAAATACCATTTTTTTTCATTTATTTTTTATTACCAATGGAAATGTTATACATTGCTAAAAAAAATGTGCCCCAGAAATTATTTCAATTAAATAAGTGAAATTATTGGTATAAATTACATTTAGTTAACAAAAAAAAGAGACACATGTCCAAAACATTTGTGTCATAGAGCTGGAAAGCTAACATAATTACCAGATACGCTTCAATCAGCTGACAAATGTACAGATGGAGCCAACAAGGACATCGCCAAATGTCTAACATCTGCACATCTTGGATACAAGAGTCCTCAATGGATTCCAATTTTTACAAGAGCCAATTTGCTACACGGAGCTTGTGCAAAGTGCAACATGTTTGAAAGAGTAAAAGACGGAAAGAGGAAGGTTAAAGCATTAGTTAACCTTCCTGTTCGAGAAAAATAAGAAATCCACGGGCATGGCCCTTGTTATAAAGGACAACAACAGAAGGATATCATCACTTAAGGCTTGTGGACTAACCAGTTCATTTGTCCTTGATGCAGCATTCCCTATGCTGACTTTAAGAAATTATTTAAAACCGGAATGCTTTGCTAAATGAGAAAAAGGCATTCGGCTATCAATGTAAATAAAGACGCTGCTGAACATTTCGAGACTGAAAACAGTTGTTCACTGCTAACAAGCGCTTTAAATACTTGATTGAATTGCTTGTTTGCTAGTTAATGGAATATCTGACTGGCAACGTTTTATTTGACTGGTTCAGCTGGGTGTCATTTAAGCACAAACAGCTCCAGTGCTCTTTCTGAGCTCCAAGTCTGTGACTCCACTAACAGGGAACTAAGCATATACGATCGGAATACAAAACACACAAGCCGAACCCTCAGAGGACCTCCTAAAAATAAGAGAAATGTAGAAGCCAAGGTAAACGTTGAGGCTATATTAGGCTGCCTTCACACTTGCAGATGCATCTGCAGCGTTTTGCAGATGCATCTGCAAGTATCAGCATGCAGACCGCGGTCCCTATGTTTATAATAGGGCGCACCGCGGTCTGAATGCTCTCATTCATTCCTATATGTGAGCCGTAAGCAGGCGTATGCCTGCTGACAGATCACACTCTCCCGCCCCGCACCTTGGACGCAACATCTCGCGTCCATAGTGCGGGCGGGAGAGTGTGATCTGTAAGCAGGCATACACCTGCTTACGGCTCACATATAGGAATGAATGAGAGCATTCACACCACGGCCGCCGTCTGCATGCTGATACTTGCAGATGCATCTGCAAAACGCTGCAGATGCATCTGCAAGTGTGAAGCCAGCCTTAGTCTGGGTTTACAGTATTTCAATTCTTATGTCAGTATCAATCTTGGAACTATTCTAGAAAGAGTCGTGTAACATCTCTCCTTTATAAGAACGGTGAAGTTCTTGGTTTTTTTCATTTTTCATTTGCACCTGTCCTGTAGTTTATACTGAGAACATGAAATAATTGGGTATAAGAATTTGGTGTCAACGAGCAGGGTGTAATTAAAAATCAAATATTTGCTGCAATCAAATAGAGTGAATTCTACTTATAGGCTTCCATTATTAGATTAACAGAGAGGGCAATCTGTCCCAAAGACTATGATTGTCGTATAACAAGCTATCTTCCTGGATATCGAGTCCAATTTATCAGTTCTGGTGGTTGAGTTCAATATATGGATCATGATATATTACTGGAGAAGGTGACAAGGACCCAAGTGGTCATGGTACAAAGTGGTACCAATGACAATGGTAAAAGTAAATGGAGGGTCATTAAAAAGTAGTTCAAGATTTTTTTCTTAAAAGGGAACCTGTCATGAGGTTTTTGCTATGATATCTCAGAGTTGCATGATGTAGGGGCAGAGAGCCTGATTCTAGCAAAGTGTATGCTTGGTGCAGACTTTTTTATGCTGTAGATGTAGCAGTGGTCAACTGAGGTCTGTATGATTTCACCCACACCCCTGGATTGGCAGCTTTCTGTTTACACTGTGGATTGTCAGCACATTGCTAATCAGTGGTGGGATTAGCTGGATTAATTTGTATGCGACCTAGGCAGTGATAATCTCTTATTGATAAAAAAAATTATTTCATTGAAGCTACAGCACACAGCCTAATAAGTGACATGTGACACATTGCTGGAATCAGGCTCTCTGCCACTACATTTTACAGACTAAGGCGGCCGTCACACGCATCAATTTCTTGCACGATATCGCTTAAGCGATCTGCTTTTTGATCGCTTAAACGATATCGTTTGTGCGTCGCGGCGTGTAATCAAGCGATTTTACAATGTAAAATCGCTTGATTGCTTGATCGCAGATTTGTGAGCCGGAGCTCATATCAAGTGATAATCGCTTGATCAATCTGCATCATCGTGGTGTGTGACGTGACGATGAACGATCTCCCAGCGGCAGAGCCTATGCTGGGAGATGGTATCTATGGTAAACGTCGGGTTACTAAGCGCCGCGCGGCGCCTAGTAACCCGATGTGTACCATAGTTACCAGCGATCTCGCTGGTCCACATCGCTGGTGAGTCTGTCTGTGTGACAGCTCACCAGCGATGTGAACGATATTGTTAGCGATCGCGCGTGCATGTGATCGCTAACAATATCGCTCAAAACATTGAAGCGTGTGACGGCCGCCTCAGACTAACAATTTTTTTTTCTTGAACCTTTGTCTTCCACCATCTCTCCTTGGCCTTCTGTGCATCTAATTTTGCATAATAGAATTCATGTCTGCTATAAACACATTTCCCAGCAGTACTTGCTTCTCCCTCAGTACTGAAGATGTCATCCCTCTCTTCAGTGTGCACCTGACAAGTCCCACAAGTTATCAAGCTAAGCTAAGTGTAGAATTCACTTTTATATTCATTGCACTTTCTACTACAGTGGTACAGGGGTACAGTGCCCCATTTGGCAGATTTGATTTCTGGCATCTATATCAGTAATGTTGCAGAGTGGTTAGATCATTGTTAGCTGTTTTATAGCAGACTGAAATATCATGAACAGGGCCGGCCTTTGGCATGTGCGAGTCGTGTGGCCGCACAGGGCGCCACGCTCCAGGGGGCGCCGCAGGGAGACAGCTGTCATTGTTATTTGCTGCCCTGCTCCCGCTCCCAGGGGCTTTGCTAGATCTGTGCGGCTGCTAGTAGACAGAGGACGGCATCCGCAGGGGCGCCCGGTGGTAGCGCGGGCTCCCTGCTGATGCCACTCTCTCTACTATAGTCCTGGCCGCTGCCGCCGCGTTATCCCTCCCCCCCCACCCTGCAGTGTGAGCCCACCTGTGGAGCTGCACAGGCCTGTGCTTACAGGACCTGTGATGATGTCAATGAAGGGGGAGGAGTCAGGGATCACATGATCAGCATCTCCGAGTATGCAGGGCAGCTTCCACCAAGCAGGAAGTGAAGAGGTGAAGAAATGGATGAGGTGAGTTTGTGATGGATCAAGAGGGATGTATAGTGTGAATGTAGCAGAGCTGCGTGTGTATGAGGTGTTCGGAGCGGAGCCGAGTGTGTATGAGGTGTATGAAGCGGAGTCGCGTGTGCACGAGGTGTACGGAGCGGAGCCGAGTGTTTATGAGGTGTACAGAGCGGAGACGTGTGTGTACGTGGTGTACGGAGCGGAGCCGCGTGTGTACGGAGCAGAGCCGCGTGTGTACGGAGCAGAGCCGCGTGTGTACGTGGTGTACGGAGCGGAGACGTGTGTACGAGGTGTACAGAGTGGAGCCCAGTGTGTACGAGGTGTACGGAGCTGAGCCCAGTGTGTACTAGGTGTACGGAGCTGAGCCGAGTGTGTACGAGGTGTACGGAGCTGAGCCGAGTGTGTACGAGGTGTACGGAGCGTAGACGCGTGTACGAGGTGTACAGAGCGGAGCCCAGTGTGTACTAGGTGTACGGAGCTGAGCCCAGTGTGTACTAGGTGTACGGAGCTGAGCCGAGTGTGTACGAGATGTACGGAGCTGAGCCGAGTGTGTACGAGGTGTACGGAGCTGAGCCGAGTGTGTACGAGGTGTACGGAGCTGAGCCGAGTGTGTACGTGGTGTATGGAGCGGAGCCGCGTGTGTACGGAGCAGAGCCGCGTGTGTACGTGGTGTACGGAGCGGAGACGTGTGTACGAGGTGTACAGAGCGGAGCCGAGTGTGTACTAGGTGTACGGAGCTGAGCCGAGTGTGTACGAGGTGTACGGAGCTGAGCCGAGTGTGTACGAGGTGTACGGAGCGGAGCCGAGTGTGTATGAGGTGTATGGAGCAGAGACGCGTGTGTACGGAGCGGAGCCGCGTGTGTACGTGGTGTACGGAGCAGAGCCGCGTGTGTATGAGGTGTACGGAGCGGAGACGTGTGTGTACGTGGTGTACGGAGCGGAGCCGCGTGTGTACGGAGCAGAGCCGCGTGTGTACGTGGTGTACGGAGTGGAGACGTGTGTACGAGGTGTACAGAGTGGAGCCCAGTGTGTACTAGGTGTACGGAGCTGAGCCCAGTGTGTACTAGGTGTACGGAGCTGAGCCCAGTGTGTACTAGGTGTACGGAGCTGAGCCGAGTGTGTACGAGATGTACGGAGCTGAGCCGAGTGTGTACGAGGTGTACGGAGCTGAGCCGAGTGTGTACGAGGTGTACGGAGCAGAGACGCGTGTGTACGTGGTGTACGGAGCAGAGCCGCGTGTGTATGAGGTGTACGGAGCGGAGACGTGGGTGTACGTGGTGTACGGAGCGGAGCCGCGTGTGTACGGAGCAGAGCCGCGTGTGTACGTGGTGTACGGAGCGGAGACGTGTGTACGAGGTGTACGGAGCGGAGACGTGTGTACGAGGTGTACAGAGCGGAGCCCAGTGTGTACTAGGTGTACGGAGCTGAGCCGAGTGTGTACTAGGTGTACGGAGCTGAGCCGAGTGTGTACGAGGTGTACGGAGCTGAGCCGAGTGTGTACGAGGTGTACAGAGCTGAGCCGAGTGTGTACGAGGTGTACGGAGCTGAGCCGAGTGTGTACGAGGTGTACGGAGCAGAGCCGAGTGTGTACGAGGTGTACGGAGCAGAGACGCGTGTGTTCGTGGTGTATGGAGCGGAGCCGCGTGTGTACGTGGTGTACGGAGCAGAGCCGCGTGTGTACGAGGTGTACGGAGCGGAGCCCAGTGTGTACTAGGTGTACGGAGCGGAGCCCAGTGTGTACTAGGTGTATGGAGCAGAGCCGAGTGTGTACGAGGTGTACGGAGCAGAGCCGAGTGTGTACGAGGTGTACGGAGCTGAGCCGAGTGTGTACGAGGTGTACGGAGCTGAGCCGAGTGTGTACGAGGTGTACGGAGCTGAGCCGAGTGTGTACGAGGTGTACGGAGCTGAGCCGAGTGTGTACGAGGTGTACGGAGCTGAGCCGAGTGTGTACAAGGTGTACGGAGCAGAGCCGCGTGTGTACGAAGTGTACGGAGCGGAGCCGAATGTGTACGAGGTGTATGGAGTGGAGCCAAGTGTGTACGAGGTGTACCAAGCAGAGCCGTGTGTGTACGAGGTGTACGGAGCGGAGCATTATACTATATGGAGGAATGTGGGGGTGTATTGTACTATATGTCATGCTTTAAGTGTGCAATATACTTTACGGAGGACTGTGGCGTGCATTATACTGAATGGAGGACTTTGGGTGTGCATTCTAGATAGAGAACTGTGTGGGTGCATTATTCTATATGGAGAAATGTGGGGGTGCATTATTCTATATGGAGGTCTGTGGGTGTGCAATCTTGTATATAAAAGCCGGAAGGATTTGTGACCTCACATCCGTCACTTTGTCCCAACGTCCGGCAGAGCTACACCCGCTCAGGGTGAGCCAAGATGGCGGCCGTAAGCGGGAGCCGGGACTCATAGAGCCCGCTACGCTTATGGCAGCCCCTAACACATACACACACCACACACACACCACACACACAACACACAGTCGCCTATACTTACCACCTCTCCTCCGTCTTCTCCACTGCCGACATGTCGTCGCCCCTGGAGAACTGGATCCAATACGGCGTCCGGGAAGTCTCGCGAGACTTCCCGGACGCCATATTGGATCCATGGCTCCAGGGGTGGCGACATACTTTCTCCAAGATGGCGTCCGGGAAGTCTCGCGAGAGTTCCCGGACGCCATATTGGATCCAGTCCTGGGTGCAGCGACATGTCGGGACTCAGGAAGACGCAGGCGCCAGGGAAGAAGCAGGGACGGTGGTAAGTATATCGGAGTGTGTGTCCGTCCGCCCCACCGCTGACCACTCTGCCCACCGCTGACCACTCTGCCCTGCGCTGACCATCTTGCCCTGCGCTGACCACTCTGCCCACACAGCGCCGCTGCGCTGACCACTCTGCCCACACAGCGCCGCTGCGCTGACCACCCTGCCCACACAGCGCCGCTGCGCTCACCACCCTGCCCACACAGCCCCGCTGCACTGACCACCATGCCCACCGCGCTGCTGCGCTGACCACCCTGCCCACACAGCACCGCTGTGCTGACCACCCTGCCCATACAGCGCTGCTGCGCTGACCACCCTGCCCACACAGCGCCGCTGCACTGACCACCCTGCCCACACAGCGCCGCTGCGCTGACCACTCTGCCCACCGCACTCGCTGCTAACCACTGAGCCACCGCGCAGTGCTAACCACTGAGCCACAGCCCAGTGCTAACCACTGAGCCACCGCGCAGTGCTAACCACTGAGCCACCGCGCAGTGCTAACCACTGAGCCACCGCGCACTGCTAACCACTAAGCTGCCTTACAGTGCTCCATCCTCCCTCACCCCGCCGCTTTGTCCTCCATCATCCACCTCCCACCGCTCTGTGCTCCGTCCTCCCCCTGCCTGTACCATTCCATCCTCCTCCATCGCTTCCTCCTCCTTCCTTTGTCCGCCTCCTCTCCACCACTCCATCCTCCCCCTGCCTGGGCTGCTCCATCCTCCTCCACCCCACCGCTTCGTCCTCTGTCCTCCTCCTGCCGCTCTGTTCTCCCCCTGCCGCTCTGTCCTCCCCCTGCCGCTCTGTCCTCCCCCTGTCGTTCCGTCCTCCCCCTGCCTGTGCCGCTCCATCCTCCCCCACCGCTTCCTCCTCCTTCCTTTGTCCTCTTCACCTCCGCCACTCCATCCCCCGTCCTCCCCCTGCCCGTGCTGCTTCGTCCTCCCCCACCTCGCTGCTTCATCCTACACCCTCCTCCCTCCCGCCACTCTGTGCTTAGTCCTCCCCATGCCACTTCGTCCTCCCCCTGCCTGTGCCACTCCATCCTTCCCCACCCCACCGCTTCCTCCTCCTTCCTTTGCCTTCCTCACCTCCGCCACTCTATCCTCCGTCCTCCCCCTGCCTATGCTGCTCCGTTCTCTCCCACCCCGCCGCTTCATCCTGTTCTCCACCCCCCCGCCGCTCTGTGCTTCATCCTCCCCCTGCCGCTCCATCCTCCCCCTGCCTGTGCCGCTCCATCCTCCCCCACCGCAACGCTTCCTCCTCCTTCCTTTGTCCTCCTCCCCTCTGCCACTCCATCCTCTGTCCTCCCCCTGCCTGTGCTGCTCCATCCTCCCCCACCCCGCCGCTTCATCCTCCGTCCTCCTCCCCCTGCCGTTCCTTCCTCCCCCTGCCTGTGCTGCTACATCCTCCCACACCCCGCCGCTACCTCCTCTGTCCTCCATCCTCCTCCCCCCTGCTGTTCTGTCGTCCCTCCTCCCCCCTGCCACGCCGTTCTTCACCGGCCGCTCCTTCTTCAAAGTTCCTCCCAATTCAGCCCTCACTGCCTTCCCCATGCAATCTCTATTTCTATATTCTAAAATACCCGATGCGTTAGAATCGGGCCACCGAGAGTTCCCGGACGCAATATTGGATCCAGTCCTGGGTGCGGCGACATGTCGGCAGAACAGAGGACTCAGGAAGACGCAGGTGGCAGGGAAGAAGCAGGGACGGTGGTAAATATATCGGAGTGTGTGTCCGTGTGTGTGTGTCCGTCCCCCCCACCGCTGACCACCCTGCCCACGGCGCTGCGCTGACCACCCTGCCCACGGCACTGCGCTGCCCACTCTGCCCATGGCGCTGTGCTGACCACTCTGCCCACGGCGCTGTGCTGACCACTCTGCCCACGGCGCTGCGCTGACCACTCTGCCCACGCACTCACTGCTAACCACTGAGCCACCGCACTCACTGCTAACCACTCAGCCACCGCGCAGTGCTAACCACTGAGCCACCGCGCAGTGCTAACCACTGAGCCACCGCGCAGTGCTAACCACTGAGCCACCGCGCAGTGCTAACCACTGAGCCACCGCGCAGTGCTAACCACTGAGCAACCGTATACTCTGCTACCCACTGAGCCACCTGTATACACACAATTCATTTCACCGCACTCCCCTAACTATTAGTAAATAAAATATATATGGATTCTAGACTACCCGATTCTTTAGAATCGGGCCGCCATCTAGTATACTATATGTAGGACTGTGGTGGTGCATTATTCTATATTGAGGACTATGGGGGTGCATTATATTATATGGAGGTCTATTGGGGTGCATAATATATGGAGGAATTTGGGGGTGCAATATACTATGTGGAATACTATGGGGGGGGGTTCTGTCAGGGATCAAATCTTGCTGGAGACTAGTCAGAAAGTCTGTTCCCTGAAGGCTTCTCCCTGCTGACTGCCTTGAGGGATCGGTCTCTCCGTATACACGCAAATGGGGTGAATTCACCAGGGACTAGCCTTTCTTGCTACTCTCCTATCTGTCTCGGTCCCAGAAGCTTTTGGAGTATGTTCTTATTTGAAATGCTGCATTATTTAAGAGTCAACACCTCTATATATAGCAGATAAAACAGGATCCACCATTCACAATAGATGATGTCACAGCTCACCTCCTCCTCCTGTACAATGACTGATAACACCTCTATATACAGTAGATAACACAGGATCCACCATTCACAATAGGTGATATCACAGCTCACCTCCTCCTGTATAATGACTGATAACACCTCTATATACAGTAGATAACACAGGATCCACCATTCACAATAGGTGATATCACAGCTCACCTCCTCCTGTACAATGACTGATAACACCTCTGTATACAGTAGATAACACAGGATCCACCATTCACAATAGGTGATATCACTGCTGACCTCCTCCTGTACAATGACTGATAACACCTCTGTATACAGTAGATAACACAGGATCCACCATTCACAATAGGTGATGTCACAGCTCACCTCCTCCTGTACAATGACTGATACCACATCTATATACAGTAGATAACACAGGATCCACCATTCACAATAGGCGATATCACTGCTGACCTCCTCCTGTACAATGACTGATAACACCTCTATATACAGTAGATAACACAGGATCCACCATTCACAATAGGTGATATCACAGCTCACCTCCTCCTGTACAATGACTGATAACACCTCTATATACAGTAGATAACACAGGATCCACCATTCACAATAGATGATATCACAGCTCACCTCCTCCTGTACAATGACTGATAACACCTCTATATACAGTAGATAACACAGGATCCACCATTCACAATAGATGATATCACAGCTCACCTCCTCCTGTACAATGACTGATAACACCTCTATATACAGTAGATAACACAGGATCCACCATTCACAATAGGTGATATCACAGCTCACCTCCTCCTGTACAATGACTGATAACACCTCTGTATACAGTAGATAACACAGGATCCACCATTCACAATAGGTGATATCACTGCTGACCTCCTCCTGTACAATAACTGATAACACCTCTGTATACAGTAGATAACACAGGATCCACCATTCACAATAGGTGATGTCACAGCTCACCTCCTCCTGTACAATGACTGATACCACATCTATATACAGTAGATAACACAGGATCCACCATTCACAATAGGCAATATCACTGCTGACCTCCTCCTGTACAATGACTGATAACACCTCTATATACAGTAGATAACACAGGATCCACCATTCACAATAGGTGATATCACAGCTCACCTCCTCCTGTACAATGACTGATAACACCTCTGTATACAGTAGATAACACAGGATCCACCATTCACAATAGGTGATATCACAGCTCACCTCCTCCTGTACAATGACTGATAACACCTCTATATACAGTAGATAACACAGGATCCACCATTCACAATAGGTGATATCACAGCTCACCTCCTCCTGTACAATGACTGATAACACCTCTGTATACAGTAGATAACACAGGATCCACCATTCACAATAGATGATATCACAGCTCACCTCCTCCTGTACAATGACTGATAACTCCTCTATATACAGTAGATAACACAGGATCCACCATTCACAATAGGTGATATCACAGCTCACCTCCTCCTGTACAATGACTGATAACACCTCTATATACAGTAGATAACACAGGATCCACCATTCACAATAGGTGATATCACAGCTCACCTCCTCCTGTACAATGACTGATAACACACTCTATATACAGTAGATAACACAGGATCCACCATTCACAATAGATGATATCACAGCTCACCTCCTCCTGTACAATGACTGATAACACCTCTATATACAGTAGATAACACAGGATCCACCATTCACAATAGGTGATATCACAGCTCACCTCCTCCTGTACAATGACTGATAACACCTCTGTATACAGTAGATAACACAGGATCCACCATTCACAATAGGTGATATCACAGCTCACCTCCTCCTGTACAATGACTGATAACACCTCTGTATACAGTAGATAACACAGGATCCACCATTCACAATAGATGATATCACAGCTCACCTCCTCCTGTACAATGACTGATAACTCCTCTATATACAGTAGATAACACAGGATCCACCATTCACAATAGGTGATATCACAGCTCACCTCCTCCTGTACAATGACTGATAACACCTCTATATACAGTAGATAACACAGGATCCACCATTCACAATAGGTGATATCACAGCTCACCTCCTCCTCCTGTAAGATGACAGGTAACACCTCTATATATGGGAGGGTTGGTAATGACAGGTGGGAGAGGATATAGGTCTTGGGTCCCTGATTTTTTCTGACCCTAGCATAGCAACGCCCCTCCCTGCTCTCCTTGAAGACCTGAAGACCATGAATAGATCATGTACAAACATGTATGCTCATGTGTTCTGAGTAAGTAATGGCGTGGGGGCGCCATAAGGCAAATTCGCACAGGGCACCATTCAACATAAGGCCGGCCCTGATCATGAACTTCTTCACAAAAGAGTCAGAGATTATTAGGCAGTGCAGCGTTGTTTTTTTCGGATACTGGAAGATCAGTGATGTGAAACTGCAAATACTGCTCTGCTTATGCATATGGAAGAAGATTATTTTCTGTCATATGCATTGCGACATTTGAAGTTTCACATCCCCGATTCCTCTGCAGTAACAATAAGCTCAATTCCTTTCAGTCCATTCATAAACACCCAAATACTGCAGTACATCACTCCTCTCAACACAATAAATCTTACAGCTTATCACACATTTGAACACAGGTGCTATATCATTCCACCTAGCTCTCTCTATATAGCCCATCCTGCACACCTTTCAACCCCTCTATATACAGCGGTGACTTGCAGTATATATCTTCTTTCAATAGTACTTATCCTGCAATTTATCACTACTCTCCTCTATAACTCCAACCATCATGCAGTAACTTCTTTCAGGTGCTCTAGATAGAACCTCTGCCTCAAGTACATTCCTACTTTTATGGCCACTTTACACGTCCCGATATCGTCGTCCAACTTCGATAAAAAGTCACGTGGTTCGTGCGTTGGCGACGATATCGTTCGTGCGTTGTATGGTGTAAATGACCAATTCGATGCAAGAACGATGCCAAAACGATATCGGGGGAGAAATGAGCAGGCTCTCCAACAGCCCGATATTGGATGGACGATCTGGCAGGATCATTCTGTGTGACAGCCCAACAACGATTTGGAGAACAACTTCCCCTATTCACTCCCATGTTAAATGGTCGTTCCTGGGTCGCTCGTACAAGGGGGCGTAGACATCGCAGTTGTGTTGCCTGCCGATATCGCCCTGTGTGACATCTCCTATGCGATCTTGGATTTCATCCAAAAAAATGGGTGCTCCCGTGCCGTTGTATCCAATATCGAAAAGATGTTGGGACGTGTAAAGTGGCCATTAGACAGGCAATAAATGCTGCGTCCTGGCATTTATTTTTTATTTACTTTAATCACAATAATTCACAGAGATTTGCAGATATCATCAATGCTGTCCTAATTGGATCTTACAATCGTCATGCACTATTACTACATCTTTGCAGTGTGGTAGAAAACTGGAGTGCACAAAGTACTGTGCAAACAGAAAGAGAATATAAACACTCCTACCATATACAAAGTCCTTGCAGATCTTGTCTTCGGTGGGATTTGAAATCAGGACCTCAGTGCATCAAAGCAACAGTGCTAACCACTGAGTCACCATGCTGCACTACCATGGCATGACTTCTGCACTAGAAAGAAGGAGACTCTGCTCTTTTATATTGCATCATCCCTCATTTGAGCAGCTCAGTTCAGTTCAAATGTATGTCCTAGAAGAAACCTATTGTCATGCAGTGTTCTGCCATCTTCTAACTCTGTTCACACTGTGGTGTCCGATTAACAACCTTGTGCTATTTTTTGCTCAGCCTGGGTTTGGGCATTGACTGTTTTGTGCTCACTGGTCATCAGTCTTGAAGGAGTTAACTTCCTGATGGCTGGTAATGTGATGCTGGAGGTTCAGGTTGCTTCTGTCCTATCATAGCTGTCTCCACCCTTTAAATATGGTGGAGCTTAGTCTCCTATGCTGCTTATAGCTTCAGTGAGACCGGTCTGTGGTGTGGTGGTGGTCCAGTTTCTGGGAAACAGTTGTAACTTGATTGGTGTATGGTGGAAACTATACTGTTGTATTTTTATCCCCCGTATTAGTTTCTCCCAAATCACATATTGTATCCTTCCTGTGTGTGAGTGCTGAGAGCTTGTGTTTTGGTTCTGCCTTTATCTGTGGGTTTCATTACTTCCCTGCTCTGGGGGAGTGGGATCAGCACAGAGCTGAGCAGGAGCAAAGCTAGGGTGGCGACTCAGGCCTCTCCGCAATCAGAAGAACCCCTAAAATAGGGTTAGTTCAGGGTTTCCTAGCTTGAGGAGCAGTTCATGCGCAATAGTTCCCTTTTACACTAAGTCATCCTGACACCTATGCTGGTGGGAAGAGACTGCATTGCATTGACCATGATGATTCCAATGGAAACTGGAGCGTAAATAAAGCCTTGAAGGGAATTCTTTGTGGTGTGATATGAATGAGACAGGGAAGATATAAAATTAGATTATGTAACAAATAGACCCAGCCGCAATCAATTTGTGCCTACACAACTTTTTGTCTGGCTAAAAAAAAACTGCGGTTGGATCCATTAGTTACACCTCTGAAGTCAATGTGAAAGATTAGTTTGATACTGCATCAGTTCTTCTTCAGTGTGAAACTGACCCAGTTTTTTTCTTTATTAGATCCATTTAAAATGGATGATTACTGGACATCTGAACTCAGCTTTAGGGGCAATCTAATTGCAGTGAAAAAATATATGAATAAACATTACAGAGATCGTTCTAATGATTTTATTTACACATTGACCGTCTATAATAAAGAAGACTTTATTATCATGACAGAGTGATTTTGTTACTGAAGAGCAGTGAAAACACTGAATTCACTGTCATAAAATGTTGTGATGGTCAGTTTATTAAATGCACCATGATGCCATTCCTGAAAAAAATAATACAGGTTATGAGTATTACATTTTTATGGAGGGAAATAATGTATTTTTCGCTTTATAAGACTAGTTTGGTGGAAAAAGGTGTGTCTTGTAATTTGAATAATACTGTAGATTCAAGGAACTATTCTGATTGCAATATTTGGATATGGAAGAAATTTTCTTCACAAATATGGGTCAATTAGCTCATGCTTTAAGGGGAATTTGTTTTCCTTTGGAGCAACAGATTATGATTATAGGTTAAACTTGATAAACTCTTGTCTTTACTCAACCATAGCAACCACAATTTGTAGACAATCAGGGCTGTTGAACAGAAAAGACCTGATCTTGACTGCAACACCACAGTCAATATAAATTTAAATTGAGTGTATACACAAAGCCGACATTTTTCTTTTTTTATGACAGAATATAAAAAGGAAATAAAAAAAATGCATTAGAGTGATAATATTAATAATAGTTTTAGTAGGAAGAAATGTCACGCAATCTACCCCAACAAATGTCCCATTAATATTCTTCAGAAGTAAAACGTTGCTTGCACAATGCCTGCAGTGACAAACATGGTTCACATCTGTATTTCAGAGCAATCCAGTGAATCCAGCACAGGGATGGTTTACATCAGAGGTCCCCAACTCCAGGCCTCAAGGCCGCCAACAGTGCAGGTTTCAGGATTTCCTTAGTATTGCACAGGTGCTAATGTGATCATCTGCACAAGTGATGATTCCAACACCTGTGCAACACTAAGGAAATCCTGAAAACCTGCTCTGTTACCGGCCCTCAAGGCCTGGAGTAGGGGACCTCTGGTTTACACAGTAGAGTTGTCTTTAATTTTTCAAGACATTTTTACATGTCCGACAATCCTGATCTAACTACGGACAATGATGTCTGAACTGACTGCAGGTCTCCCCATCCAAATTAACCGGCTTTAAAGGCTTATATTTAAATTTGTTTAGTTCAGGCCGGTAAATTCAAGGCCAGTACAGACATCACTGTCTGTATAGAGGTTGTGAATGTCAGGTGTGTGAAATTGGCCCCTTGTGAACTGACACCTCCTTTCATATGTCCTAACGTTTCCTAACTAACACTTTCCTAATATATTTCTGCCTCCTACTCTGCTTCTGTAACCTGAGCTTTCTGTGGTACGTATATTCCTCTGTTGATGTTCTAGCTTTGCCACTTCCGATCTGGGGACCGTAATTGGACAAGCTGAGCAGGGCACGTGACTGGTGGGGGCGGGGCTGCTTCTCTGTGAGTGACAGCAGTCTGGGCATGCATGCCCTCATCAGACTGCACTATCCTCTCAGCCTGGTCTACAGTGCGGTGATTTTGTCTGACAAGCGCTGCGATGAGCCAATCCTTGGATATTATATCACAGGCCTTCTCCTCACATTGGAAGTAGCAGAGCCAGAACTGCTACAGAAGAAATAGGAGCTGCAGAGAATTCAGTTTACAGGTCAAGGAAAGGTAGCAGAAGTATATTAGGAAAGTGTTAGTTACGAAGCATTAGGATAAATACAGGAGATGATTTTAGTAGTGGAAAACATCTCTACAGCACCACTCCACCGGGTTTATTACACCACCACTAACCCCTTTTTAACCCAGTTTTCCAACAGCACCAGGGCAACTGGAAGAGTTGGGTACAGTGCCAGAAAATGGCACTATGATGAATGCGCCATTTTCTTGGGCGGCTGTACTTCACAGTGGAGGGTTGAAACCTTGGGCCTCCCCACACTGGGGATTCCAGCCCCCAGCAGCCTATTTGTATCTGTTTGCAACCCAAAAATACCATGAAGCCCAACGTTGTTTTTTTAATATTTCATGAAATAATTAAAAAAAAGGGCTTACATATATTTTTGATTACTAACCAGGTAAAACTAGGCAGGTGGGGGTGTGTGGCAGCCCATACTTGCGTGCTGTACCTAGACCGTTGTTCAAAAATACAGCAGAGCCCCACATCACGATATGACATCTTGAAAAATTATTTTCTCAGCTTACACCGGCTTTATTCACAGGCGCAAATGCTTTACAAAAAAAAAAAAATCACATCAAAATCCGCATGAAAATTCACAGCAAAAACGCACCATTGGCTCTCCATTTTTCTGCTGCTGATTTTTCTGCAGGTGCGGATTTCTGGAAGCACAAAATCGACACCACTATTTTGTAGTCAGCACATAGCCTTAGAGGACCTGAAGCTGCATCATCCAGTCACTTGTGCTGATGCACTACTCTGTACACAACAAATGCTGTCTTCCTATGAACATCAATGCACAGCCAGCGTTCACAGGAAGTACATCATCACAGCCACAGGGGTCACCAGATAGGTAAGTCAAAGGTCATGAAAGGGTTAAATGTGTTTTATTATTTCACTTATGAGCAAGAAATGCAGCACAATAATTAAAATGGTTGTCTAAAAGTTTTTAACTATTTATAGGAAAACTATGAAAACTGACACACACTCTATTGTGCTGCTGGTTACATGTGGAAATGATCTCTCTTTCACACACATTCTCTCTTGTGTATATATTGTGGACGGCACAGAGATGACGGAGAGGAGGGACAAGAGAAGACTGTGGATAGATTGTGCATGTAAGATCAATCCTCAGCTCTATGGCTATGTGCACATCTGACATTTGTGCATCTCTGCAGTCCGTCCAAAAACCTGGGTTTTTTTAGCAGAAACTGAGTTTTCTGTGCTCAGCAGTGTCCCTCGTTTTTTGCTCGTTTTCCGCCCGGTTTTACAGCGTTTTTCTCGGCGGTTTTCTCGGCGGTTTTGAAAACTGAGTTTTTTGTGCACTTGATCAGCTGAAACCGCTGGAAAAACGGAGGAAAGAAGTCACTTGCTCTATTTTTGGAAAACCGGTGGAAAAACTCAGTTTTGACTGAGAAAACTCAGTTTTGACTGAAAACGACCAGAAGAAAACCGTTCTAGTGAAGACAGAGTTTTCTAAAATCCATTGACTAGCATGTTAATCCAACCGGAGGATAGGATTAACATAAATTAACATAAAACTGAGCAGAAAACGCCGACGGAAAACGTCCAAAAGCAGCCCACAAAACGACTGATTTGCACATACCCTATCTGCTCTGCCCTCCATAGTTCACAGCATGTAGAAGTAAAGCCCTGTCCCATTCCTTATACAACATTTCTCTGTTAGGGTATGTGCACATCAGTCGTTTTGTGGGCTGCTTTTGGACGTTTTCCGTCGGCGTTTTCCGCTCAGTTTTATGTTAATTTATGTTAATCCTATCCTCCGGTTGGATTAACATGCTAGTCAATGGATTTTAGAAAACTCTGTCTTCACTAGAACGGTTTTCTTCTGGTCGTTTTCAGTCAAAACTGAGTTTTCTCAGTCAAAACTGAGTTTTTCCACCGGTTTTCCAAAAATAGAGCAAGTGACTTCTTTCCTCCGTTTTTCCAGCGGTTTCAGCTGATCAAGTGCACAAAAAACTCAGTTTTCAAAACCGCCGAGAAAAACGCCGAGAAAACCGCTGTAAATCCGGGCGGAAAACGAGCAAAAAACGAGGGACACTGCTGAGCACAGAAAACTCAGTTTCTGCTAAAAAAACCCAGGTTTTTGGACGGACTGCAGAGATGCACAAATGTCAGATGTGCACATAGCCTTACTAGAAATGGATGTAACCGATCAGATGGTGGCCAGTAGTTTAAGGCATTTTTCACAGAGATAAGTTAACATTTACTGCTAATCAACCAATGTATAATGTTCCTATGTAGTACACTTCCTATTCAATGACATTTAATAAAAATATAGGACTCTTTTCAAGGTTCCCATTTAAAATCCTGCTGTTCTGTTCAGTCAAAAATGACCGAATTTGAAGTTTTTGATTTCATTTTTCATTTCTTTATGAACCACCATGTTCACATACAGTAAATTATGCTACAGGTATTCAAATAAAACACTAAAATTAGCTAAAAATCAAGACTTATAATGTTCCAGTCATTTTGACTGGACCTATTAAGTATAGTAGACCCAAACACAACAGCAGGGTTAAGGGAATCCAGTTTCTCGATGTGCAAAACTGATAGAGACATACCCAGACAAGTGACTTGCAGCTGTAATCGCAGCAAAAGGTGGCGCTACAAAGTATTAACTCAAGGGGGCCGAATAATATTGCACGTCCCACTTTTCAGTTTTTTATTTGTTAAAAAGTTTAAGATATGCAATAAATTTTGTTCCACTTCACGATTGTGTCCCACTTGTTGTTGATTCTTTACAAATAAATTAAAATTTATATCTTTATGTTTGAAGCCTGAAATGTGGCAACAGGTTGAAAAGTTCAAGGGGGCCAAACACTTTCACAAGGCACTGTAACTCCAGCGATGTATCACTTAGTATACAAGCAGCAGCTGTTATGATAGTGTCACAGTTTTCTCTTCTGCAAATTTATCAAAACTCAGTTATTAAGCTGTGCATACAACAGCTTATTGTGTACATTGTATAGTGACAGAGAGCTGGGTAATCATTGGTGGGGGAGTTATTGGCCTATCTTTCATGTTCCGAATTGTTCTGTAATGATAACCTCCTGCTGATAAAGCATCGGTTGTATTGAAAGAGCAAAACGAAGTCCAGTGACTTATCGTTGTAATCAGGGTGTCTGCTCCTACTTTATAATGGTCTCAAATTATCCAACAAGAACCCACTAAAAGATTACTTTTAGGCATTTAATGACCATGTGTAAGAAGGTACACAATGGATCCATTAATTCTACCGTAAAAATATTCACAATTAATAATGCAAAATTGCTTTCTAGGCAAACGTTAAGAGGTTTTCGCTTCTTTATATCTGATGGCCTATATTTAGGACAGACAATTACTATGAGATGAGTGGAGGTCCCACTACTGGCACATGTCAATCAGCTGTCTGAAGGAGCTACAGTGCTGTAACAGGTGGGGTAACCCATGTATTGTTTACACTGCCTGGTACAGTACATCTCCATACTTTTATCAGAGGCGAGTGGGATGAAGCTGTATTCCTAAAAAGTACGAAGCCTGGTAAACAATGAACACTAGACACAGTCATTCCTAAATGTACGAAGCCAAGCCTGGAAAACAATGAAGGGTATGTGGAATCCCCCTGGTCGACAAGAAGACGTGAAGAGCAGAAACCCCTTTATAAGCTTTCTTTATTACCCCAAACAGCTTTATTTTTCTCTCTGCATCATTTGAACTCAATATTGGTTTACCATTGTCAACACTAAAAATATCATAAAGGGGGGTGGAAAAATATAGACTTGTGTTGGTATCCATTCTGCATTATTAGACTCAAAGAATAAGGGTGCATCTCATGATCAGGAGACGCAGCGCTTTGGACGCAACGTCTTTGCGCTGTGTCCAAAACCCTGCGTAGTACAGTACTAGCATAGTGGATGGGATTTCAAGAAATACCATCCTCACTATGCGTAACCCGCCCGCAGCGTGTTTGGAGCTGCGGTGCGGGTTGCCGGGAGTCCGCTCCTCCGCAGCATGTTTATTTCATGCTGTGGAGTCGGAAGCGGCTCCCATCAGGTGACTGCAGAGAGAAGCCGCCCTGCACCCGCCGTACATGGTGAGTACAGGGCGACTGTGGTCTCCCTGCGGCCACCCGCGGCTTCACTCAGGTCCGGAGGAGCTGCGTCCAACACGCAGCTCCTCCGGACCGTGTGCACGCACCCTAACACCTTGTCAATAAGAAGTTGCTGAGGCCTTGTGTTATTTTTTTATTCTCCAACAGAAAAAGTTACATGTGATTATGAAGATTTTGTTTTCTGATGTTTTTCCTTTTGTTCGTTTTCAGGACATAAAGCCCTTTGTATTCATGTGAGCTCTAAAACATGCAAGTCCTTTAGAGTGGGATCTGGCATTTTAGACTGAGTAACATAAAAACAGATGGAATTAATCTTTTAACAAGATTCTTTTAAGCTATTTTTGGAAGAAGGGGAAAAAAAATCATTTTTTGTTTTCAGTTCCATCATTCACAAGTATGTGTCACAAAAAGCTTAGTTCTGCTTGGCATCATTTTGTTAATGCCCTGTTCATTAATTTAACAAACTATCCAGAGAATATGTTAAGAATGGCCAAGCATTATCTGTAGAATTTCTTTTAATTAAATTTTGCAATGGCATGATGACAGTCAGCATCTCACAAAGGGAATTCTTTAAAGAACAGGGAGGTCCAAGTACAAATCATATTTGCACACATAATTCATCTCAAACTTTCCTGACACTTTCGTATTAGTGCCTCAATAGAAAATGTATAAACTGAGAAGTAGGTGTAGGAATAAACAGAAAACCTCACAATCCGGCACCATAAGCAAGGGGAGACTCAAAAGAATCACCGAGCTTTGCTTAAAATGGATGATGTTTTGTTGTATCTGCTTTCTCTATTGCTGCAAGGAGATTGCAATTGAATTTTTATTATGGAAGCTTAATACAAATAATGGAGGGTGCTCAGGGTCTATTAGCTTCCTTTAAATGATGCATAGAAGTAGTAATTCAAGCACCACTAAGCACAATGCTGATTGAGGACGACATGCCATATGAGAAGCTGAGGAAGACTGGCAGAGCACATAATTGTACTGATAGGAGTAGCACCATCACCTAGTCCTGTATGTATACCTTCCAAAACAGCTTTAAGCTACTCACCATCAATGCGGCTAACCAACTCCTCCAACATCTTCACTTTTTTCTGAATTTCCTGGTTGTGCAAAAGTGTAATTATCCTAAAAACAAAAGAGTAGAAAAGGGCAGAATTAAATGAATGTAAACCAAGTAAAATTATTAGTTGCTATTACTTCACACATTTGACCATGTTAGATTGTAAGCTCCAATATATGAACTCCCTTTTTCTTCTTTGATACTTTGCCAGTTTCCCAAAGTGCTATAAAATATGGCACTCTACGGCTGGGTCACATCTGAATTAGAAATGCTGCTTAACCCAGGCAATTTTCCATTTTTCCCTCCCCTTCTTCCAAGAGCCATAACTTTATTATTTTTTCGTCAAAATAGACATTTGAAGGCTTATTTTTTTGCGGGATGTGTTTTACTTTAAGAAGAAATAATTTATTTTACAATATAGTGTACAGGAAAATGGGAAAAAAAATTCCAAGTGTGGTGAAATGGCAAAAAAAAGTGCCATTACATGTTTGTTTTTTATTCACCAAGTTCACTATATGGTAAAACTGACATGTTGGTATGATGCCTCAGGCCGGTATGTGTTCGTAGATACAACACATGCATGCTTTTACAGTTATCTAAATGGTGAAAAATTCAGAAGTTTAAAAAAATGGTGCTTTTGCCTCCCTTTTCCACAACCGTAGCGTTCTCATTTACAGGATCCCTGGGGCTGTGTGATGGCTTATTTTTTGCTTCTTGAGCTGACATTTTAATACCATATTTGCGTAGATATGTTGTTTTGATTGCCCATCATTGCAATGTTGTGGCAACCAAAAAAAACACAATTTTGGCGTTTGAACTTTTTTTATCGTTACGCAGTTTACTAATATGATTACCGTATATACTCGAGTATAAGCCAACCCGAGTATAAGCCGAGGCCCTAATTTTACCCTCCAAAACTACGGAAACTTATTGACTCGAGTATAAGCCTAGGGGGGAAATGAAGCAGACCCTCATCACGGTATACAGCCCCTCTCATCATGATAAATGGCCCCCCATTACTGGTATATAATCCCCCATCACTGGTATATAGGACCTCCATCACTGGTATACAGTTCCCCCCCATCAGAGGTTACAACCCCCATCAGTGGAATACAGCCCCCCATCAGTGGTATATACAGCCCCCCCCCTCAGTGGTATATACAGGCCCCCTTCAGTGGTATATACAGGCCCCTTCAGTGGTATATACAGGCTCCCCTAGTGGTATATACAGGCTCCCCCAGTGGTATATACAGGCCCCCCAATGGTATATACAGGCTCCCCCAGTGGTATATACAGGCTCCCCAATTGGTATGTACAGGCTCCCCAAGTGGTATATACAGGCCCCACCCCCCGTTTTATATACAGGCCCCCTTCAGTGGTATACACAGGGTCCCCAGTGGTATATACAGGCCCCCAAATGATATATACAGGCCCCCCAGTGGTATATACAGGCCCTCTTCAGTGGTATATACAGGCTCCCCCAGTGGTATATACAGGCTCCCTTCAGTGGTATACACAGGCCCCCCAGTGGTGTACACAGGCCCCCCCAGTGGTATACACAGGCCCCCCCCAGTGGTATACACAGGCCCCCCCCAGTGGTATACACAGGCCCCCCAGTGGTATACACAGGCCCCCCCAGTGGTATACACAGGCCCCCCAGTGGTATATACAGGCCCCCCCAGTGGTATATACAGGTCCCCCCCAGTGGTATATACAGGCCCCCTTGCTGCCGCACACCTGTAAAAGAATAGCTTATTCATACTTATCCTCCTCGCTCTTTCCCCGCGCATCCTCCAGTGTTGTTCCTGCTTGTACTCGGCGTCATGTGACGGCGCAAAGCAATGACGTCATTGCTGCTGCGCCCGCCGGGTACAAGCGGGAAGACGACCGGATGGATGGGCGGGGAAAAGCGAGGAGGATAAATATGAATGAGCTATTCTTTTACAGGTGTGCGGCAGCAAGGGGGGGCTGTATATACCACTGGGGGGAGCGCTGACAGTGCAATGTAATATGCACCGCTCCCCCTGCCACTGATGGACAGGGGGATGCAGTGCATATTGCATTGCACTAGTGAGCGGCCCCACGTGACCGGCCGCTCCTATTACAGCCTCCCCACCTCCTCCAGCCCCCGGACACCGCCCCCCCCCCACACTGACCGTCACTGACTTGAGTATAAGCCGAGGGGGACACTTTTCAGCACAATTTTTGTGCTGAAAAACTCGGCTTATACTCGAGTATATACAGTAGTTGATTTTATATTTTGATAGATCTGGCATTTCTGAACGCGGTGATACTTGTTTTGTTTCAATACTTTTATTATGAATGAGGCAAAAGGGGTGATTTGAACTTGGGTATTTTTTTCCATATTTTTAAATACTTTAAAATTGTTCTTTTACACTGTCCAATCGCTTGTACTATGTAGAGATGAGCTGCAGCTCATCTCTGTACAGCACAAATGATCACTTCTTGTGGATGATGGCGCTAGCCAGCCATCCACAGGAAGTGATCCTGATAGCATCCAGAGTCACCACAGGATCCCAGGCTATGCAGGTATCACAGCAAGATCCCATCATCGCATCGCATGATCTCAGATCACAGCTGGGAATAGCGTGATTCCCACTGCAGTGCTTTGGATCACGCTGTCAGTGAATGACAGCACAATTCAAAGGGTTAATACCAGCAATCGCATCTGATTGGCGGTGTTAGCCATACTTCTTAGCTGATGATATCAGCTGAGATGTGGGGGGAAAGATGTGACCTCACCACCACCGCTCACATCAAAGACAGGGAGCCGACATATGATATACCCATTATTTTCTTTACCTCTGCACCTACGCCTGCCTTCTGTTTTTACTGCAGAGACTGAGTCCTTGTTGAAATTCTGCGCTGTCACCATGATTGCGGTGGGCAGCGTGTGCGCTGTGTGATTCTGCTGGCAGTCTAAAGGACTTCAAAAATGGCGCCATATTTGGTCCATGCACAGACCAAGATTGCAGCTCCATGACATCTTCATTAAGCCAAAATTTTGATCTGCAAATGTGCCGTCAAAGGTGCCTTTTTATTAAAATCCACTATAAAATGACATGGCAAATAGTCTTCAATAAAATGGTGCCATATGCGCAGATCACGATTTTGGATTAATGAAGAGGTCATTGAGCTTGTGTGTGTGCATGCGCCACATCTGGCGCCATGTTATTGAGCACCTGAAAGGCCCCCATAGAATCACACTGCACATGTGCTAACAACCACACTTAGCATCAGGGCGGAATTTCAAAAAGGAGGCAGGCAGAAGGACTGAGAAGAAGCAGAAACAGATGAGGCAGGAAGAGAGTCAGAAAAGAAGACTCAGAGCAAAGTCTGCCCAGATACAATCTGCTTCATTCTATTTGCATAGGCGCTGTTGCACTTACCATTTCTGTCCACCTAACATCTAGGCATCTATCCTTCATCCATTGATTATGGTGGTTTGCCATACAGGTTCTCCACCTCATTTCTTGAGACATTTTGATACAAATGTTCACCAACTATTGAAAGACCGAGTGAGGGTTGAAACGTGCATTATTGTCCCTTACAATATGTAAATAAACACAACCATCTTATAGTCACTGAGAGTGCAGCATATTTCTACGATATTGTGATCTATTAGACGTCGCCTGAATTTATTCTGCAAGATAGGCATTTGTTCGCATTGTAACTTCATGCATAGAAACTATTATGTAATGTGAACAGAGCTTCAGTAAAAGATTAGTACTGTAGTACAGAGAACTGTTTAGTGTTTTAAGGAAACCTGTCAAGTGGTTTATGCTCCCCCAGCTATCACTATCTGTACCTGTTGCTTTATAATACTTGTCTAATGATTGTGTCTTACACTTACATTGCAGTCTCCAGCTTGGAGGAGGGAGACTGTCTGACTGGGCAATAGTTAACTCACTATTAACTTGCATGGCTAAAGGACCTGTGTGATGTAACGATCATGTGACCATAGTGGGCAGAGGTAAGTGAGCAAACTCATATTATAGGGACTTAGTTCCGCCTATTGTAGTCACATGGTTATGACATCACTTCAGGTCTCCCAACATGCTCTAGCATAAGGCTGAAATGTTAACTATTAACCTGCCAGTCTCCATCCTCCAAGCTGGAGACTGACTACCTCATTACATAAGGAAATGTAAGTGTATAAATGCTTTTTTTTTTTCACCTTTCACAATACAATCTGAGCTCAGACAGGGATGATTAGACTGGTATTATAAAGCTACAGCTACAGACACTGATAGCTGGGGAGGCATAAACTAGCTGACAGGTTCCCTTTAAATTCTACTTTGAATGTTCCTCACAAAGTCCTCAAAGATTCTTGAAAAAAAAAAAAAGAAATAAAGAATGAATGAATGAAAAAGAATTAAAGGCAATCTGTCACAAGGTTTTTGCCATTTCCCGTATATACTCGTGTATAAGCCGAGTTTTTCAGCCCAAAAATTGGGCTGAAAAGTCTCCCCCTCGGCTTATACACAGATCAATACGGGGGTGGGGGCTGTGTCCGGGGCTGGGCAGGCTGGAGGAGGCGGGGGGAGGCTGCTGTATGAGCGCCCATCACGTGGGGCCGCTCAATATATATGCACTGCTTCCCCCTGTCAATCAGCGGCAGGGGGAAGCAGTGCATATCTGGCCCCCAAATGCTGGCACTCGCCCCCCCCTCTGTGTAAGGGCCCCCCCGCTGCTTATCTTACCATCCCCGGTCTTCTACACAGCGCCTGTCCTCGGTGCTCCGTCCTCGCTGCTCCCGTTCGGCTGCATCCGGGATCCCCGGCCGTCGCAGGCATATGACGTCATCGTGCGACGGGCGGGGATCCCGGATGCAGCGAGGATGGGAGCAGCGAGGACGGAGCACCAAGGACCGGCGCTGTGCAGAAGACCAGGGATGGTAAGTTAAGCAGCAGGGGGGCCTTACAAGGAGGGGGGGCGAGTGCCAGCATTTGGGGGCCTGTATACCCCTGGGGCTGCTTTGTACCCCTGGGGCTGCTGTGTACCCCTAGGGCTGCTGTGTATACCCCTGGGGCTGCTGTGTATACCCCTGGGGCGGCTGTGTATACCCCTGGGGCGGCTGTGTATAGCCCTGGGGCGGCTGTGTATACCCCTGGGGCGGCTGTGTATACCCCTGGGGCTGCTGTGTATACCCCTGGGGCGGCTGCTGTAATACTGCTGGGGTCTGTATATACCACTGGGAGGCTGCTGTATACCACTGGGGCTGCTATATATACTGCTGGGGCCTGTATACCACTGGGGAGGCTGCTGTATACCACTGGGGCTGCTGTATATACTGCTGGGGCCTGTATATGCCACTGGGGAGGCTGCTGTATACTACCAATGGGGGGGCCTGTATACCACACTGCTGGGGGCTGTATACCTGTGCTGGGTCCACCCTCGGCTTATACACGAGTCAATAGGTTTTCCCAGGTTTTGGGGGCAAAAGTAGGGGGGTCGGCTTATACACGGCTCAGCTTATACACGAGTATATACGGTAATCTAAAAGCAGCATAAATATCGCCTTGTTTACCTAGAGCAGTGGTTCTTAACCGGAGTGTGATCGAACCCCAGGGGCATGGTGTGTCGGTCTCAGGGTTTCGGCGGAACCTCCGCCACAGAGGTCAACACACTCCCGACGGCTGCATGTAGATTTATCACTAAAGAAGGGTTCGGTGAATGTGCATATGAAACTGGTGGGTTGGGTACCTCAAACAAGGTTAAGAACCACTGACCTAGAGGCATAGAGGCTCTGTCCCCCACCCTTAAAAAGGCCGTATTCAGTGTGAATACGGATTTCCATGACAACGAAAAATGTCTGGTTTCGAAACAGTGTAGGGGGTCATCTTCTAGAAGACTTTTGAAAGGTTTTCCTACAGACTTAAAGGGATCCTGTCACCTCTAAAACGCCACCTAAGCTTCAAAATCATGTCCCTGCACCATCCTATCACTAATCTCACACTCCTTTTGTCTCAGAAAAGCATCCTGTGAAAGTGGAGAAACGTTTTATAAACTACTCATTAGTTATGTTAATTAGCAGGGGCTATATTCCTTAGCCCTTAGGGCGTGCCCTCTTCGTCATAAGATCACGTCCTAATGGACGTGATCTTTTATTCATGTTGTATTCAGCGCCTCCCTGCTCTCCACGGCGCTGCCTGGGCTGTAATGACGCGAATCGCGTCACTTCCAGTCGGGTGACGTCAGTACACCCACGCTGCTGTGTACTGCTTCAAGCACCACATGCGCAATGCGATGCTTGAAGCCTACAGAGTGGCGCGGGTGTACTGACATCACCTGATGCCGGAAACGACGCGATTTGCGTCATTACAGCCCAGGCAACGCCGTGCAGAGCAGGGAGGCCGCCTGAATACAACATAAATAGAAGATCATGCCTATTAGGGCGTGATATTATGATGAAGAGGGCCCGCCCAAGGGCTAAAAAATATAGCCCCTGCTAATTAACATCACTAATGAGTAAGTTATAAAACGTTTTTATGCACTTTCACGGGATGCTTTTCTGAGACAAAAGGAGTGTGAGATTAGTGATGGGATGCTGCAGGGACATGATTTTGAAGCTTAGGTGGCGTTTTGGAGGTGACAGGATCCCTTTAATTTATAAAGTATATTTGAAAGTTTATTATAATCACTTCCTCTACATTATTATTAGATAAAAATTTAAACGGTGGTTACGCATTGAATATACATTTAAATATACATCTTTCACACTTGAGGTTTCATTGTATCATACACATTTCTAATAGGTCCAATGGTGCACTAAAGCTGGATCTGTCTCTTCTTTTTAATAGCTGTGGTACATTAAATAATTTAGCCTTTTGCTGCAAATGAAAGCAATCACACAAATGAACAGATAGTATTGAACTTTACAAGCTTTTCACAGGTGCTTTAGATGCCTAAGGCAGAGAACTAGGAAAAAGATCAATGTTAAGCTCTAATAATTAGAAAGGCTGTGAAGCCACAAAAGAACACATGAACAGGGTCTGGTTATTGTACTATTACAAAGGGGCTGGTATATTATATGGAGAAGAATTCAAGTAGTAAATATTGACTACTACACTTACAACTTTAGTTTTATTTTAAATAAAATGAAAATGGCATTGATGTGAAACTTTCCTAACACTGACAAAGACTGTCACTGTTGTAGGAGGCCGAAGCAAAACACTGAAATTAATGCTGCTCAATATTAATATATTATGTTATTATTTGTATAGCATCACATACTATTGAGCAGAATAAAGTCTACTAACTTGCTGCTACTGCTAAGGTATGGTATCATAGGGGTTCTTGTAACTCTTGTTTTAAATTACATGCTAGTGGTAAAAACAACAGCTAGGCCACACAGTATATCCGCATAGTGCCCCAAACAGTATGACGTCCCCACAGCCTTACTGCACACAGTATGACTGCCCCACAGCCCTACTGCACACAGTATGACGTCCCCACAGCCCTACTGTACACAGTATGACTTTCTCACAGCCATTCTGCACACAGTATGACATCCCACAGCCCTCCCACAAACAGTATGATGTCCCCACAGCCATCCTGCACAAAGTATGACATTCCCACAGCCCTCCCACACACAGTATGACGTCCCAACAACCCTCCCACACACAGTATGATGTCCCCACAGCCCTCCCACACACAGTATGATGTCCCCACAGCCCTCCCACAAACAGTATGATGTCCCCACAGCCATCCTGCACAAAGTATGACATTCCCAGAGCCCTCCCACACACAGTATGATGTCCCCACAGCCCTCCCACACACAGTATGATGTCCCCACAGCACTCAAAACACAGTATGATGTCATCATTGTGCCCCAAACATTATGACATCCCCACAGCCCTCCTGTATACAGTATGACTCCCCACAGCCCTCCCCCACACAGTATGTCTCCACAGCCCTCAAAACCCACAGTATGATGTCCACACAGCCCTCCCACACATAGTCACCCACACATAACATGATGTCCCCATAATCCTCCCACATACAATATGATGCCTAACATAGTATGATGGCTTCACAGCTTCCCAACATGGTATAATGAAAACCACAAACAAAATGGCCTTTCAGCTACACACGTAGTGTGATGGATCTCACAGTCCCCTCACATGGCAGTATGGTGCTCCCAAGCTCCCTATACATGAGATGGCCACCACAGCCCCCCGACAGTATGATGGTCCTCACATACCCGCTCTATACAGTGTGATCCCCCACACAAGCCCCCTCTATACAGTATTGCTCTCCACACAGCCCCCTATAGTACGAGCCCACACAGCCCACCTACATACAGTATAATCCTGAATGCCAGCCCCCTACATATAGTATGATCCCCATTCAGCCCCTCATAAATACAGTATGAGCCACCACACAGGCCTCTATATACATACGCAATGCCTGTCTTAATGAATCTGCCCCTTTGTTTGCTACAGGGTTGGGTATGGTAACATATTATAGAGAATGTTTCCCTTACCAGTGCTTAAAGGGGAACTCCAGTGAGGGAAAAGTTTTCAGTACAGTACCTGCCCTGCTACACGATGAAGCAGAGCTGTATACTGCAGTTCTAGGATCTATAGATCTCTTATAAATTGATAAAATCATACCTGCTCCTCTGCCCTAGCCCCTACCTCAGGGAACCCAGAATCTTCACCCTGAACAGGAGGTGTGTCGGGGGCGTGGATGCTGGGAGCTGCAGGATCAGCCTACATTCCAGTGAGGAGTGATGATGATGATCCACTGAAATATCATCATCACTCCTCACTGGAATGTAAGCTGATCAGGATCTAGACTTAACTTCCTCTGATGTAAGGATAATAGGTTAAACTGTATGGACCCATTTCTTTTTTGCCTTAATAACAACAAAGCCAAACGTTTTTTCACTCACTGCAGTAACATCTAAAGGTGCTGTCACACCGGAAAAGTGACGTACCAGCGATGTTGCTAGCGACGTCGCGCTGTGTGACAGCGCGACGCGACCGCGACCGCGTTTTATCGCTAGTCGCAGGTTGTCAGGTTTACGGGAAGAACCGTAAACCTGACAACCTGCGACCTGCAATTAGGCTGGATCGCGCCGTGTGACATCGCCAGAGCGATGTCGGCGGCGATCCAGCCTATACCGCAGCGTTGCTGCGGATCGCTCGCTGGGCTAAGCCCAGCCCAGCGAGCGATGTCACCGCCCGCCTCGCTGCGGCATCGCCGGCCGCAGCCGTGCTGTGTGACAGCTGGCTAGCGATGTCGGAACCGAGCGGGCACCCGCGCATCGCTTCCGACATCGCTGGCCAGGTTGTGCTGTGTGACGGCACCTTAAAACTGCACACAAAGGTTGACTAAGAAATAGAAGAGATAAGAATTGTAGTCATTATATACAATGCCTAAAATATAAAGTTATCCTTATTGTCTTAAGAAAATCCTTATTGCATTGCGTTTAGATCACATATAAACAAGTTCAATAGCATAATATTAATATAAAAAATATGCTTACCTAAAATATACAGTTACAAAGAAATTTAATTATGGACTGCCTATAGACTATAAATTACAATGCTCTGCAGTGGCATAATGAAACATCACTGTTTACACTGTTTAGTAAGCAGACTGCAGGGCATTATGCAGTTGTGGTGGAGAGTCAGATGTCAGACACAGCCAGATTCCTTACAGAGAAGGTAAAGCAGATTTATATGCTTGCAGGATTACTGTGTAAATAACACTGAACAAGTCCTGTGTATACAGATTAAGGCTGGCTTCAGACTTACGGACCCTCCACAGCGTCCTGCGGAGGAGATCAGCAAGCTGACCGCAGCACCTATGTTTATAATGAGAAAGCACGGTGCTGCGCAGGTCTGCAGGCAGATGCCCGCACACAAATCACACACTCTCGTCCACACCAGGAACGTGACATGGTCGCGTTCCTGGTGCGGACGAGAGTGTGTGATTGTGTGTGATTTGTGCGCGGGCATCCGCCTGCGTACAACTCACATATTGCAGTGAATGAGAGTGCACGGTCATGCGCAGACCTGCGCAGCACCGTGCGTTCTCATTATAAACATAGGGGCTGCGGTCAGCTTGCGGATCTCCTCCGCGAGACGCTGCGGAGGGTTCGCAAGTCTGAAGGCAGCCTAAGAAATTTAAAGTACTGCCTCTTCTGTTCCCACAGATTATGTGGTTGCTGGGTGGAGGGAGGAAGCAGAAGCTGCTGTGTTCTAGGAGACCCAATAAACACTATTATGAATCCTGGAAACTTTATTTACCCTGTAAATGGGGCTGATATACCTTGCCCAGTTACAGTGAAAATAAGGAATAAAAATAATGCATTAATACTTTAAAATGCTTTCTCAAAAGATCTTCTAAAGACATTAAGTGGTACAAAAAGATGGAAGCGTGGTGTATGTTTGGGCGCTGAGGTAAGGAAGATCTCTGATGCTGGCTTCTTTTCCGGACTTTATTAAAATAATTGCAGTTATAATTATTCAAGCTTAAGGCTCTCAAAACCCACGATGCATTTCGACGTGCACACACGTCTTTCTCAAGTGAATAGGATTCCGTTGCTTGATTTTCATAAGCTTATCTACGGGCTGTGGTTTATAACCAGACCAGGTGAGTTTAAACGCAAAAGAACCGCCTGCTAACAACCCCATGTGTACAGGCGCACTATAAGCTGTTGTTGTTTTTCCTTTACAAAGACATTAAGTGGGGCACAGTATGTAAGATAAAGAAACTAAAGAAAAAAAACTAACAAAACAATGCTACAAAAAAATTATATGACAAGTCCGAGTCACTATTTAGAGCCCCAACTCCATTGAAAAAAAGATTATGTCCAATATTTAAGAATAATTTATAAAGGCAGGAGGAACACAATTTGAAACTGTATTTAGAGGCCCTTTGTGGTCGTTAAAAAAAAAAATAGACCTAAATTCTCCAATTGGTTTTTCATTTTCTTGAGATATCTGAAAGAATATATAACATATAAAGATAACATAAAAATTAAGCCCCATAATGCTTTAAAAAAAATGAAGAGAGACTAAATTTAATTGAATATCTGAACAAGAACACATTTTAGAGCGGTTAAAACCTCAAGCACGAGAAAGTTGTGCGAGATCAGGAAAGAGGTAAAATAGCCCATTCATGAACTTGCTAAAGAAAATGTTCATCTTTTAGAACAATTACATTTTTTGCCTAAATGCATGTATTTTGGTCAAAAAATTGTTTTTGCAATTAGGTTTTATTACAAATTTGGCATTTTGATGGATACAGAATCAGCCGAGTATCTGTTCCATCAGACTAACCACCCTAAGGGTACCGTTACACATCGCAACATTGCTTGCAATTTCACTGGCAATTTGCTGGTTGCAGTGAAATCATGGACACATTGTTCCATTTGTACACAGCAACAACAAAATAGAACAATGAGTCCATGATTTCACTGCAACCAGCAAATTGCCAGTGAAATTGCATGCAATGTTGCGACGTGTAACGATACCGTGAGTCTTATTTCTCTTTTATGGAGCTTCTCTCAGCTAATTTATTACCACAAAACACAAAGCAATTGAAGGAGCAAGTACACACACAGCCTGTAATGGTGGGTTTACACGTTGCGATATTGGCGTCCAATTTCAATGAAAAGTCACATGGTTCGATCGTTGGAGCCGATATCGTTCCTGCGTTGTATGGTGTGAACGTCCAATACGATGCAGGAACGATGTCAATGCGATATCGGGGATTGAATGAGCGTGCTATTCAACCGCCCGATATCGGATGCCGGTTGGAGCCGCATCGTCCCGTCTGACAGCCCAACTCCGATGTGTACGCCTACGTCACCCATTCACTACCATGTTAAATGGTCGTTCCTGGGTTGGGGGGTGTACACATCGCCGGGATGTTGTATCCCTATATCGGGCTGTCTAAACCGGCGATGCGATGCAGGGAAAAGCGAGCTCAAAAAGCGCGCTCCCGCGCCATTGTATACGATATCGGAACGATATCGCGACGTGTAACCCCCACCATAAAAGCCAAACACAATTGTTTTAATAAAACCCAATTACAAAATTGATATTTAGCCCAAAATATATGCATAAAACTAAAATGCATTGAAAACAGTCTTTAAAAGGTGGACAAAAACTTTTATTTTCCAAACAAAAATAAAATAATTAATTATAAGCAAGAATTGAAACTACAAACGCTGCAAAAAAAAGGGTAATAGAATGATTTCTAAAATGTACAATTTGTATGTAAGAGACATTGTATCACATTCTTTGACACTCAAATTTCAATTACGTTACACTTTAGTTTGGGTCTTTGCAGAGAACTGTGAAGAAATTATTAAAAAAAATAATAATAATTAATGCAGGACCATGGCTAGCGTCACAGTGCTCTTCTAAGAATACTTAAAGCAAACCAGTCAGGTCCCCTAAGCCCTCTAAACTATCAGCAGGCACATGTGTGGGTCAAAATTCCTTATCTATCATGCCTGCCTAATGATATTCTGCAAATCGAGTTTTAAAAAATGTTTTATAAAGCTAATTTTCCCTATGCTTATGAGGCCAGCCACAAGTCACAAGCAGTTAGCTCACTGGCCTAGTCTGCCCTGTCTCTGTGTTATCATGCCCCTGTGGGTGTAATAAAATAATTACCAGCAGCTGACATCACCTTGATCTCCCAGACATCTTTTGCAGCTTCTATATCTGGATGTAAACATCCAACGCTTAAGAGGCGCACTGCAAATGACCAACAGACCCCTACACTTCCGGATATGCACAGAGTGGCTCTTTATTAGTAGGTCCTGGCTTCAAAGCCAAACTGTGCATAGTCTGAAGTGTATCGATCTTCTGAGCATGTGCAGTGCGCTACTGAAGCGGAAGAAACATACACACGGATACAAAGGCACAGTGAGATGTGTGGGAGTTCAAGGTGACATTGGCTGCTGGTCATTTTTTTTTTTTAGCAGATCATTTTTATTTATTTTCAAAGAAAAGTCAGGACAAATACAAAATACAGTGCCATTGTAAACAGTGGTAACACAATCGCATAGATCAGCATAACCTCATAATGCATTCTAACATAAAAACCATCTGCAAACAACCTGCATCCCTCCCCCAAACTGAGTAGCACCCCCCTATCCGACTAGGAAGACCTCATTTCAGAGTTGTAAACTTTTAGCCTCCCCAATGTGCCTTGAAGATCATTCAAGTACCCCACTGCCTGCACAAATGGTGTCATTATCCATTGTATCTCATTCCAGGAGCATTTCTGTTCAATGAACTTCCGCCACTTATTAAAAAACCGTTCAGTTGGTTTTGTCCCTTTCAGCTTCCCACTGGTAATTATTTTATCACACCCACAGGGGTGTGATAACACGGAAACAGGGCAGACTGGGCAGGTGAACTAACGCCCTTGCGACTAGTATCTAGACTCATTAGCATATGGACACGGAGCTTTTAAACACTTGATTTGCTGAATATTATGAAACAGGGATGGTTATGCAGGGTATTTTGTCCCACACATATACCTGCTGATAGATTAGAGGGTTTAGGGGACCTGACAAATTTGCTTTAAAGGGAAACGGTCAAGTTATTTATTCCACTAAATCCATCAGCTATCCCTGCAGCTTCTTACTAAATCCCTAAACATCCATGTCTGAGCTAAATTTGAAGTATAATGGTTGTAAAAAAATGCTTTTTACAATTTACATTTTCCCCCATTGCCTAGAAGTGTGGGCGTTCACTCCAAGTGCATTCTACCCCCTCGCTCCGTGACATTATGCCCCAGTGGGCGTGATAACTAATTCAAAAGTGCAGTCCCAAATTTCAAATCCATGGCATGCTCCTTCCGGGTGTGACGCCGCAGTCACATCATTTCTGGTCCGGTGCATTATGGGGGATTATTGGCTGTACTAACCGAATTGGGAATGCGCACTGGGCTTGCTCCTTAGCCAGCTAGTGTAAAACTCGGACTGCGCCTCTGAATTATTACACCCACCGGGGCATGATTCCACAAGCAAGGAGAGAAACGGAGACTGAAAGAATGCCCACACATTGCCTACAGGTCGTCCACATGTCTACATAATGGGATAAAATCTAAGTTATAAGAAGCTTTTTTACAACCTTTATACTTCACATTTACATCAGACTGGGATGCTTGGGGATGTAGAAGGCAGTTGCAGCGACAGGTTGTGATGGGTTTGGGGGCATAAATGACCTGACAGGTTACCTTTAAGCACTTTAAAGTGACAGAGACAGCAGATTCATGATGCCCAACTAGTCATCTGAGATGTATGGGCTGTGGACAGTTTTTAATAGAATGATTTCGCTAAAACACTGCAACATTTCAGAGTAAAATATATGCATCTGCACTAACAGATTTTTCTGGTGGTTTTGGCAAAGTGAATTTGCAGTGAGGATCCCTTTAAAAATGTCTTACCCAAAAGAAATGTCTTGAAACATTGGGTGGTCAAAACTTAAGTTATCTAAATTCTAATATTTTAATAGCAGAACAAGCAATTTGAATATAGTCAATGGAGCATGCTATAGTATTAAGTTGTAAACCATACTGATAGTTCTCTATGGTATATACTGTGGGTACAAAAAAGTCTATCCTCCCTTGGTTATATGTGAGGGTTGTTTTAATGTAAAAAAATCATACAAAGGAGAATCATTTCAGAGCAGTCACCTATAATCTGAACAGATTCATTGAGAAACAAAGTGAAATAATTTTTAGGAGAGAAATAAAATAACAAAATTAAGATAATATAAAATAATTTTTCTTAGACAGCTGCCATCATTTAAAGTTATTCTGACTGACCCCATATACAGTGCCTAGAAAAATAGTTTATACATTTTCCACATTTTTTAATGTTACACTCATGAACTCAAATGTATTTGTTGGGGATTTTGTGTGAAATACCAACACAAAGTAGCGAGCATTTATTAAGTATGAAGGATATGATTCATGGTTTCCTAGATATTTAAATACTTTGTAGGACCACCTTACACTGCAATTACTGCTGCAAGTGTTTTGGTGTATGTCTCTATCAGTTTTGCGCATCTAGAGGGTGAAATTTTTGCCCATTCTTCTATGCAAAACAGCTGTAGCTCAGTGATATTGGGTGTACAGCATCTGTGAACAGCTATTTTTATGTCTTACCACAGATTCTCCATGAGATTTAGGTCTGGACACATGAATATGCTTTGGTGTAAAACAGTGTTTCCCAAACTCCAGTCCTCACGGCCCCCAACAGGTTATGTTTTCAGGATTTCCTTATTATTGCACAGGTGATGCCTTGATAATGATTCCATTACCTGTCCAATCCTAAGGAAATCATGAAAACGTGTCCTGTTTGGGAAACACTGGTGTAAACCATTCCATTGTATCACTGGCAGTATGTTTAAGGCCTTCGTTCTGCTGGATGGTGCATCTATGACCCAGTCTCAAAACTTTCGCAGCCTCTAAAAGGTTTTCCTCCAGGATTGCCCTGTGTTTAGCTGCATCAAACTTCCCATCAGCTCTGACAAGCTTCCCTGTCCCACTGAGGTAAAAGCATCCCAATAGCATGATGCAACCACCACCACCATGTATGTTATAGGGATGGTGTGTTGAGGATGTGAAGAGGCAGTTTTCCGCAACACATAGCATTTTGCATTTAGCCTCAAAATTTCGATTTTGGTCTGATGTGACCAGACCGCTTTCTTCCACATGCTAGCATTGTCTCCATACATGGCTTTTTGCAAGCTGCAAATGTGACTTTTTATGGCTTGTATTAAAAAATGGCTTTCCTTTTGCCAGTCTTCCAAAAAGGCCAGATTTGTGGAGTACATGTTTAACATTTGTCATGTGAACAAATTCTGTTCATCTCTACAGCTCTTCCATAGTGCCCACTGGTTTCTTGGCTGTTTTTCTAATTAGTACTCTCCTTGCTTGAGATATTTGTTCAGGTGAACAGCCAATGTCTTGGTAGGTTTGCAGTTCTGCCATATTACTTCCATTTTTGTATGGTGGATGGAAAATGCTCAATGAGATGTTCAGAGCTGGGGCTATTTTTTTTTAATAACCTTCCCTGCTTTATTCTTTAACACAACTTTATCCATGATCTGTCTGGTGGGTTTTGTGGCTTTCATGATACTGTTTGATTTCTAATTCTCAAACACACCCTCAAGACCTTCATAGAACAGTTGTAGCTCTAATGAAAATAAATTACACACTGATAGATTCAATTTACCCATCCAGTGACTTCTGGAGGCAATTGGTCACTCAGAATTTTACTAATGGGTATTAAACTACAAAGGGCTGAATACAAATTCACTTAATTTTCAGATATATATTTTTAAAATACCGTATATACTCGTGTATAAGCCGAGTTTTTCAGCCCAAAAATTGGGCTGAAAAGTCCCCCCCTCGGCTTATACACGGGTCAATACGGTATGCTGTGGGGGGGGAGCTGTGACCGGGGGCTGGAGGAGGCAGGAGGGGGCCGCGGTGACCGCAGATGGTCACGTGGGGCCGCCTCATTAGTGCAATGAATATGCACGGCATCCCCCCGTCCATCAGCGGCGGCGGGGGGATGCCATGCATATTGCACTACACAGCCCCCTCTCCTTAATATGCGTCCCCCAGTAGTAATAAACAGCCCCCCCCTCCTTATCATGTCCCCCCCGGCTGCGGCAGCTGTGAAAATAACAAACAGTTTATACATCACCTTCCGTCGCAGCTCTCCGCTCCTCAGCATCTCCGCTCACCGACTTCTTCTTCCTTGTTGTGCCGGTGTCATGTGACCGGGCGCAGGAGATGACGTCATTTCCTGCGCGCGGTCACAAGCCGGCACATCAAGGAAGAAGAAGCCGGCGAGCGGAGATGCTGAGGAGCGGAGAGCTGCGTCGGAAGGTGATGTATAAACTGTTTGTTATTTTCACAGCTACCGCAGCCGGTGGGGACATGATAAGGAGGGGGGGGCTGTTTATTACTACTGGGGGACGCATATTAAGGAGGGGGGGCTGTGTACTACCACTGGGGCTGCTGGATACTACACTGGGGCTGTATATACCTCTGGGGCTGCTGTATACTACCACTGGGGCTGTATATACCTGTGGGGCTGCTGTATACTACACTGGGGCTGTATATACCTCTGGGGCTGCTGTATACTACCACTGGGGCTGTATATACCTGTGGGGCTGCTGTATACTACACTGGGGCTGTATATACCTCTGGGGCTGCTGTATACTACCACTGGGGCTGTATATACCTCTGGGGCTGCTGTATACTACACTGGGGCTGTATATACCTCTGGGGCTGCTGTATACTACCACTGGGGCTGTATATACCTCTGGGGCTGCTGTATACTAACTACTGGGGCTGTATATACCTGTGGGGCTGTTGTATACTACCACTGGGGCTGTATATACCTCTGGGGCTGCTGTATACTACCACTGGGGCTGTATATACCTGTGGGGCTGCTGTATACTACCACTGGGGCTGTATATACCTGTGGGGCTGCTGTATACTACCACTGGGGCTGTATATACCTGTGGGGCTGCTGTATACTACACTGGGGCTGTATATACCTCTGGGGCTGCTGTATACTACCACTGGGGCTGTATATACCTCTGGGGCTGCTGTATACTACCACTGGGGCTGTATATACCTGTGGGGCTGCTGTATACTACCACTTGGGCTGTATATACCTCTGGGGCTGCTGTATACTACCACTGGGGCTGTATACTACCTCTGGGGCTGCTGTATACTACCACTGGGGCTGCTGTATATACCTTTGGGGCTGCTGTATACTACCTCTGGGGCTGCTGTATACTACCTCTGGGGCTGCTGTATACTACCTCTGGGGATGCTGTATACTACCACTGGGGCTATATACTACCTCTGGGGATGCTGTATACTACCACTGGGGCTGTATATACCTCTGGGGCTGCTGTATACTAACTACTGGAGCTGCTGCTGTATATACCACTGGGGCTGTTGCTGTATACTACCACTGGGGAGGCTGCTGTATACTACCATTGGGGGGCCTGTATACCACACTGCTGGGGGCTGTATACCTGTGCTGGAGTCCACCCTCGGCTTATACACGAGTCAATAGGTTTTCCCAGGTTTTGGGGGCAAAAGTAGGGGGGTCGGCTTATACACGGGTCGGCTTATACACGAGTATATACG
Organism: Allobates femoralis; assembly: GCA_033576535.1. Lineage (NCBI taxonomy): Eukaryota > Metazoa > Chordata > Amphibia > Anura > Aromobatidae > Allobates > Allobates femoralis. The sequence continues at coordinate 298,679,705 of JARQOC010000004.1, read as the reverse complement.
GTAGTTAGAAAAGTGAGTATCATTTGCTTTCCTCTTCACATGCACTTCCTACCTTGTGTTGCTCTATTACATAAAATCCCATTTAAATACATTTGTTTGTGGACTTAAGGTGAAAATGTTCACAGAATATGAATACATTTTCAAGGCACTATAGGCTACTATAAATGTAGCTTTGACTTGAATAAACTGAGCTTGCGTCAGTATAATGCAAGAGACCAAATTAGCAAAGGAGGAATTGTTCTATAACAGAGAGGATGCAAGCATTGCTCAGAAATATTAAAAATAACCAATGTACTTGCTTTTACAAGAATGTCCCAATCTTCAGATATCAGCATGGAGCCAAGCTTGTGTTAAACAAGAAAAAAAAAGTATCATGTGTGGGAATATGAACAGTGTTATGTAGGAAAGGGACTGGCTAACTGGTACATTGTTAAAATAATTTAAAACTCCCTTCCCCTCTTTTTAAGCAAAACAGAGAGGAGGATTACCCTAGTTATTTTCCCATATAGCATTGTTACTTTTATTCTGTGACGGAAGGTCAAAAGCATGCCAGACAAATGCTGCTGGGACTGGAAATCAATGTATATCTGAAGATTGATATGCTTATGTAGGAAGAAATACCATATTTATCAGAATATAAGATTAACTTTTTCCCAAAAAATTTTGGGGGAAGTGAAGGGTGCATTTTATAATCCGGATGTACGATACCTGGCCACCAGAGGCAGAGGCGAATCACAGGATGCAGAAACAAGCTGCAGTAGCGTCTGCCAGTGATCACGTGTGCCCGAAGTTTAAGAAAATGTAATATGCACTGAAGTCAGCACTGAGAGGTGGGCAAAATGATTGGTAGGGGGAGTGGTGCAGATAAAGTTTTTTTTAAACAGCGGGCACATGTAAGCACCTGCCGCTGCTGAAGCCATGGGCGTTCAAGTGTGTCCGCATATTCACTGCTTCCCACGCAATTGAGCAGTGAATATTCTGTCAGTGGAGAAACCATTATCCTCACCGTCTATCTGCTCCTCTTCAGCACGATTTCTTTTTCTCATGCAAGTAGCTGACAACACGTGGGTTGGTGCATGACAGTGACGTCATGCTCTGTGCGCTTACACGTTGGTAAGCTAACAGTATGAGAAGAGGATGTTCTGCTGTGGGGGAACAGATGGATGGTGAGTATAATTATTTATTTGTCTTATGTGTGTGCCGGATGTGGGCCATATACCAGGATGGGTCCATATACCATAATGGAGTGCATATACCAGGATGAAGGATATATTCCAGGATTGGGGCCATATATCATGATGAAGAACATACATGGATTGTAAAAGTAATTGCCATTTTACTGATATCTTATTCTTTTGCATGTTTGTCACACTTAAATGTTTCAGATCACCAAATTTAAATATTATACAAAGATAACAAAGATAGACAAAGATAACAAGTAAACACAAAATACAGTTTATAAATGAAGGTCTTTATTAAGTGAAAAAAAATAAATAAAACCTACAAGGTCCTGTGTGAAAAAGTGATTGCCCCCGCTTAAAATATAAATTAACTGTGGTTTATCACTCATTTGAGAAGCTGCATTCAAATTCCCTAACCATACCCAGGCCTGATTAATTTCACACCTGTTCTCAGTCATGAAATCACCTAAATAGGACCTGTCTAAAAGACATCCTCAAAAGCTAGATATCATGCCGCAAACCAAAGAAATTCAGGAAAAATTGAGACGCAAAGTAATTGAGATTAATCAGTCTGGAAAAGGTTATAAAGCCATTGCTAAGGCTTTGGTACTCCAGCGAATCACAGTGACAGCTATTATCCACAAACAGCAAAACATGGAACAGCGGTGATATTTCCCAGGAGTGGTCAGCCAACCAAAATTACCCCAAGAGTGCAACAACTCATCCAAGAGTCACGAAAGATCCCACGACATCCAAAGACTTGCAGGCCTCACTTGCTTCAGTTACGGTTAATGTTCATGGATCAACCATAAGATTGGGCAAAAATGGTCTGCATGGCAGAGTTCAAAGACTGAAACCATTGATGAGCAAAAAGAACATTAAGGCTCGTCTCAGGTTTGCCAGAAAACATCTTGATGATCTGTAAGACTTTTCAAAGAATACTCTGTGGACTGATGAGACACAAATGTAAAAGTTTTTCTGGCATAGAAGTAACACCCCATTTCAGAAAAGAAACATCATACCAAAATTAAAATATAGCAGTGGTAGTGACTTGCTGTGGTAAATGAAACCATGAATTCTGCGGTCTACCAAAAAATCCTGAAGGAGAATGTCTGGCCATGTGTTCATTACCTCACACTGAAGCGAACGTGGGCTATGCATCAGGATAAGTGATTCAAAATACACCAAGTCCACCTCTAAATGGGTTAAGAAAAATAAAATTAAACCTTTAGAACGGCCTGGTCGATGTCCTTAACTTAATTCAACTGAGATGATGTGGCATGACTATAAAACGTGGCTAAATTGCAACAATTCTGAAAAGTTGAGTTGGCCATAATTCCTCCAAAGTAATGTGAAAGACGCATTGCCAGTTTACAAATGTTTGATTGCAGTTGTTGCTGCTAAGGGTGGCCCAATCAGTTATTAGGTTTAGGCGCCAATAATTTTTTTTTACACAGGGCCCTGTAGGTTTGGATTGCTTGTTCCCTTAATTATAAAGACCTTCACTTAAAAAATAGCATTTTGTGTTTATTTGTGTTCTTTAATATTTAAATATGTTTGGTTATATGAAACATTTAAGTGTGAAAAACATGCAAAAAAAAAAAAGAAATCAGGAAGGGGGCAAACACTTTGTCACACCACTGTATACCAAGATGGGGGATCATATATATAAGGAAGGGGGCCATATACCAGAATGGGCCACATACCAGAATAGGGGATCTTATACCAGGATGAGGATAATATACCAGGATGGTAGATCAATACCAGGAAGGGGAACATATACCAGAATGGAGGACATGTATTTCAGGATGAGAAACATATACAGTTAGGTCCAGATATATTTGGACAGACAATATTTTTCTAATATTTGCTCTATACATTACCATAATTTAAACTACGGTGTTTAAATTTTCAGTTTTAATTCAGTGGGTTGAACAAAATAATTGCATAAAAATGTGAGGAACTAAAGCATTTTTTAAACTCCCTACCTTCATTTCAGGGGCTCAAAAGTAATTGGACAAATTAAATAATTGTAAATAAAATGTTAATTTCTTATACTTGGTTAAAAACCCTTTATTGGCAATGGATGCCTAAAGTCTCATGGACAACACCAGTCACTGTGTTTCCTCCTGTTAATGCTCTGCCAGGCCTTTACAACAGTGGTGTTGTTTAACAAGTGAAATGTATGCTCTATTGGGTTGAGATCATGTGACTGACTTCACCATTCAAGAATATTCCACTGCTTTGGTTTAATAAACTCCTGGGTTGCTTTGGCTTTATATTTTTGGGTCATTGTCCATCTTTACTAGGACACAACGACTAATCAGTTTGGCTGTATTTAGCTCGATTTAAGCACACAGTATGTCTCTGTAAACCCTAGACATTATCTGACTGCTTCTGTCCTGTGTCACATCATCAATAAACACTATGGACCTAGTGTCACTGGCAGCCATGCATGCCCAAGCTATCATGCTGTCTCCTCTGTGCTTATCAGATGATGTAGTATGCTTTGGATCATTCTGATAGAGGTTGATCTTGGTTTCATCTGTTCAAATAATGTTCTTCCAAAACTGTGCAGGTCTTATGAGATTTTTTTTTTTTTTTTAGCAAAGTCCAATCTAGCCTTCTTACTCTTGAGGTTTATGAGTGGCATGCACCTTGCAGTTGGCTGGCACCCTCTACCTTCTTTCACGCAATCTTCTCTCTATGGTAGATTTGGATATTGATACACCTACATCCTGGAGAGTGTTGTTCACTTGGTTGGCTGCTATTAAGGGGTTTCTCTTCACCATGGTAATTATTCTGCAATCATCCACCATTATTGTCTTCCATGGGCATCCAGGTCTTTTTGCATTTTTGAGTTCACCAGTGCTTTCTTTGTCAGGATGTACCAAACTGCAGATTTCGCAATTCCTAATATTGTAGCAATTTCTTGGATGGGTGTTTTCTGTTTTTGAAGATAAAGGATGTCTTGTTTCACCTGCATCAAGAGCTCCTTTGATTGTATTTTTACTTCTCAGTAGTCTTCAAAATGCAAGCACCACACCTCAAATCAACTCCAGTCCTTTTATGAACTTAACGGAGAATAAAATAATGAAGGAATAGCCAACACCTGTCCATGAAACAACCTTTGAGTCAATTGTCCAATTACTTTTGGTCCCTTTAAAAGTAGGGTGGCACATGCAACGCCCTGAGGAAGAATAGTACACGAAACGTACGTTGGCGGTGGAGGTACCAGGACTGAGGCCACAGGCAGCTTATACACCAGGTATGTGAGATCAGAGGGGACAACTATAGTGAAAGCACGGAGGTGGTGCTTTGCACATGTAACCTAAGCTAAAGGGTTGCTAGCACACAGGTGCACAGTGCATAGCATAAGTATTAGAGCCACAGGATCATATATATATAAAAAAAGCGTGCAGTCACATAGTGACAATTAAATAGTGTCCCTTTATTACCTGGTATTACTGGCTATTATATCAAATCATGAATACTGTATAAATGTTTACATAATATTCCAATCCTGGACCTTGTTATGAACTATTGTAGTTAATTGGGTACTTTTTATGTATTATCTTAATGTTTTTATGAAATTAAATGAATTATAACTAATAAAGTGATCACTTAATAAATAAGAAAATGTCCTCATCATTCATCTAAGATCCTTTTTAGAGGGAAGTCTGGGTGATTTGAAATAGTGGAGCTGAAACTCCTAAACCCTACATCCAATTTTAGTGTGGATACCATCAAATGAAAGCTAAAAGTCTGGATTTTATGTCCATGTCCATTATATGACTCCTTAAAGGGGGTCTGATGCTATCGCATTGGAAGGGCAGTGATAGCATGATGTAGGTGGGCTCAGTGGCGTTTGGTGAGGCAGCTATCTCTCCCCAAAGTCTGCGCTCTCTACCCTTTGTGCTGTTTTCTCCCCTCTTTGCTCTTTCCTTTGACATGTCTCCCCTTTGTGCTCTCTTTCGCCCCATGTGTTCTTCCCAGTGTGCTGTTTTCTCCACTCATGTGCACTCTCCTTTGAGCTGTTATCCCCTTGTGTGCTCTCCCCCCGTGATCTCTCCTTTGAGCTGTCTCCCCCTGCGTGCTCTCTTCCCCTGAGATCTCACCCCGCATGCTCCTCTCTCTTCCTGTGCACTCTCTCAGCCCCCAATGCACTTTTTGGTGTCTTGTACACTCACTCCTCCCCCTGTGTGCTCTCTCTGCCCCCTCCCTTGCCTGTGCTTAATCTCTCCTCTCTTGGACTCTCTCCATCTGTGTTGTTTAAAGATGATAGCGATGTAAGTGCACATACCACCAGGCATATGCATGCATACTTACTCAGGTAGTGATGTGTAAGCAGCAGCAGCTGTGGGCAGCATTTTGGGTGACGATTGCAGAGGCTGTGGCACCGCTGCAATGTGCCAATACTACCAGTGGGTGCCATATTTGCACAAACATAACTCAGCCCCCCTGTGCGCCCCCTGTGTGCTCTCTCTGTCCCCCTAGTGCAATCTCCCGCTTTGTGCTGTCTCTCTTCCCCTGTGTTATACAAAGATGGTGGCAGCGTAAGTGCACATGCAGTTGCCGGGTCACGCTGTTGCCATCTTTGCATACCTAGGTGTCAAAAGATGATGGCCACCCGAGTAATTGAGCATGCCCTTGCATTTGCAGTTACTCAGGCGGCGAGGTGCGGTGGGGATGGGGTGGCGTCGAGGATCGGTGGTGATGTGTGTCATTGGTTTCAGGTGTCGGCAGGAGTGGGTGGCATCATAGGCGGTACTGCGCAATGGGCAAGTTCCACCAACGGGGCCCATATTTGGGCATGCATCACTTGGGTGTCCAAATATGCCTGCCGCCGCACTTGGTAGGGGACAACCAGACGGAAGTGGATTACAGACAGAATGGTTAGGTAAGTAGAATAACTTGAATATGTTACTGTAAACAGATAAAAAACTTTATTTGTGTCAGTGCCGAAAAATATATGAACCTAACTATTAGAATCAGGAATGTATCCCCTGAAATGGCCCAGGATGGGGGACATTAGTACAGAATTTGGGTACATTACCCTCATAACAGTGTCAGCAGCAGTCCCCCCCCCCCCCCCACCCCCACCTCCACAACACTGCTTCATGACTACATTTTTTGCTTTAATTTTTTTTCTTTCCATTTTCCTCATCTAAACCTGGGTGTGTTTTACGGGTCAGTGCGTCTTATAGCCCAAAAATATGGTATATTAACAAGTTGTATGGAAGTTTATTTCTAACACCTCTAACATTTTTCTTTTTTAAGCTGAAAAACCCTCTAAGGCTTTATAACTTTCTTTACACATTAGAATATAACTAACAAAAAGAATGTGAAGAAATGTAGCGCATAATAAAACTGATAATAAAAGCACAAGAACATTTGCATAAACACCATTTTTTATAAAATTTATATATTGATCAAATGAAAGTGCCACAATGTTGCTCTTTAGGTCACTTGCCATTAGAAAGCATAAAGCTAGAACTTTAGACCGCAATCTCTGTCTGCTGCAAATCAAATATAAGCAATATTTAAGAAGTGGTGTCCTATAAGTAAAACAAAGTCAAACAGTATGCAGCTATTTAATTGCCATGAAACAATAAAGGAAGAAATGTATAAACTAATTTTCTACATATGAAAATGTGATGCATGACATTTTTAGATTTCTCCATGGAAGCGTTCAGAAGAATCCATTTCCTGGTCAAGCTTAACACCACTTACTTGCCAATCACTAATCCCTGCAAGTTTCACTGTGTCACCTTTGTCGTGGCTTGAAAATTGTTGGTTGTCAAGAAAAAAAAAAAGCTTTTGACAGATATATATGGCCAAGAGATTATTTGTTAAAGTATGAATTAAAAGATTTCCTCAGCTCCCTGGCACCCTGGAGCTGCGTAGGTGACAGCAAATGCTTCAATCCATTTATTATATTCTACCATAAACATGCTTGGAAACATTTCCAAAAATCTGATATCAAATAGGTTTTAAAAGTATTTATTGAAAAGCTGTCTATTGAAAAGTGTTGATTGTAAAGCAAAAATGTGCGTCAAGGAAGCTCAGGACAGTAAACCATATGAGAAATGGTACAGCTTCTTCTGGTAAGCTACATTGAAATCCGCTTCATAAAAATGTTGGTAAGACAACTGGGATAGAAATGCCAACAAGAATAGAATGTTTTACAGCAATAAAAATACATTATTCCCAAGTTAGGCTACTTTCACATCTGCGATTTGTAGCAATTTCGCCAGATCATGCAAAATTGAACTTTAGAACTCAGTTTTCCTGATCTGCTGGAAGTCGGGACACTTGCTCCAAGATCACGGCAAGACTATGTTCTGCCTAAAGCATTTACTATCGGACTTGCAGACACGTGCGGCACTTGTGGTTTTGCTGCAAGTTGGCAAATATGGCACTTGTGGCGAGTTTAAAAACCCCTGCTGGGGTGACATCTGCAAGGAGTTTGTATTGTAAGCCCCATTAAGGTACCGTCACACACAGCAATATTGCTAGGCAATTTCACTGGCAATTTGTTGGTTGCAGTGAAATCATGGACACATTGTTCCATTTGTACACAGCAACAAAATGGAACAATGTGTCCATGATTTCACTGCAACCAGCAAATTGTCAGTAAAATTGCTAGCAAAATTGCCGCGTGTGACGGTACCTTTAGAGACAGCGATGAAGAATTAAAAGGTTTTTCCCACAAGAGAAAAGTTAATTTTTATCAATAGATCTTGGAATAATAATTTGCACAATTGGATGTATTTAAAAAAAAAAAATGTTCCTGTGCTGAGATAATCCTATATATATGTGTCACTACTATGTACTGTGTAATGACCTTGTCTGACTGTGTAGGAACATAGTCTGATTATACCACATCTCCTGTGCTGAGATAATCCTATATATATGTGTCCCTACTATGTACTGTGTAATGACCTTGTCTGACTGTGTAGGAACATAGTCTGATTATACCACATCTCCTGTGCTGAGATAATCCTATATATATGTGTCCCTACTATGTACTGCAGGGACACATATATAAGATTATGTCAGCACAGGAGATGTGGTATTATCAGACCATGTCCCTGTACAGTCAGACACATCCATTACACAGTACATAGCAGGGACAGATATATAAGATTATGTCAGCACAGGAGATGTGGTATAATCAGACCATGTCCGTGTACAGTCAGACAAGGTCATTACACAGTACATAGTAGGGACACATATATATAGGATTATCTCAGCACATGAGATGTGGTATAATCAGACTATGTTCCTACACAGTCAGACAAGGTCATTACACAGTACATAGTAGGGACACATATATATAGGATTATCTCAGCACATGAGATGTGGTATGATCAGACCATGTCCCTGTACAGTCAGACAGATCCATTTCACAGTACATAGCAGGGCACATATATATAGGATTAGCTCAGCACAGGAACATTTTTTTAAATAAGATCTATTGATTAAAATTAACTTTCTTCATGGGAAAACTTTAATGGCACTGGATAAATAAAATAAATAGTGGCAACTAGCAAAAGCGAAGGTTTCAGTATAGGTTTTACATGATGGTTTACATTACCAAACTCAAATATTAAACACCATAGTGATTCTGACCCGCTGTACTATCTAGATTGCCCATAAGCACACAAATTGGAATATTGTATTATTTATCATCCTCACTACCTCAGGACCATTTTTGGTTTATCTATATTTGTGGCACTAAATCTCAACTTCACTAGTTGTTTGTTTTTACATTTTCACTCTATTTGTCCTGTTCCCTATGGCAGTTTATAAAATGAAGTAACTTGCAGGACATTATTTCTTGCCCTGCAGCTGTCTGTAAGCATTAGGGACCTAATACCTAATTGCAGTTAATACAGCAGACTTAGCCCCCTACAGAGCACCAACTCCTTTCCCCATCATTAAGCTCTTAGTGCCTCAGTCCAGATTTCTCAGCAAGACAGAAATGCAAAATCTGTCAATGTTTACAGTGGGTGCCCCAAATCTACTGGCGCCATGTTGATAATACATACAAAGCTTTATTATCTGTGCTCATCATCTTTTATTTCAGGCGTCACAGTGAAGATGCTCTCATTTTACAGAACACCATTGAATATTCATTGAATCATTACCTCATTGCCTCCGTGTGAATGAAGTTGAGGACACAGCTACAGATGATATTTCAGACAATTTGCAGAAGGAGCAGTATATAAACAGAGCGACCTCATAATCTGTCTGTCTGGCACAGAACAACCTGGTGCTCACTGGCTCTAATGAGACCAACCTTACACCTGCAGTGAAAGGTGACAAAGCAGCATAATGTGACGGCCACCTAGGAATGACTGACATCATTTTGGATGCTAACAGCAGGCAATGAACATATTTTCGGCAGATATTCATGTAGGTTTGTCAGAGCTTGGGAAATATAGCGAATTCTCAGCTTTGTACTCGATAAAAATCTTCAGGGTCAAAGATGTTGCCCCAGATTTAAAACAGATCTACTTGCATTGCATTTGCTATATAGTTAACATTGGCAAACCTGTTATCTAAGGCTGCCTTCACATTTGCGTTTGGAGCGCAGCGCACCAAACGCTGCCAAACGCTTGCGCACATGCGTTCCTATGTTTAACATGGGAACGCATGTGCCTGCGTATGGCTGCGTTTGCCGCATTTGCGTTCGGATGCGCATAATTTATGCACCCTCTGACCGCACTCAGAAAGCAGCATGCAGCATTTTTTTGTGTGTTTGCGGCGCTTGTTGTATCCACAAGCGTACAACAAACGCATGGATCTCAATGGATCCGCCGTGTCCTCTGCATGACACTGTAGGAGAACGCTGCGGATCTCATTGAAATCTCTCCCGGTGGCCGCCGGTCATCACCGGCGGCCACCGGGATATCATGCAGAGCCGCCGCTGATCTCCCGCCGGTGTCAGCGGGGAGAAACAGCTGATCTGACAGCTGTTTAAATCTCCCGCGGTGACACCGAATAGGTGATGTCGGCGCGGGAGATTTGAAGCAGCGATCAGCTGTTTCCTATCTCCCGCACCGATATCACCTTATTCGGTGTCAGTGCGGGAGATTTAAACAACTGTCAGATCAACTGTTTCTCCCCGCTGATACCGGCGGGAGATCAGCTGTGCCGGGAGGAGGATATCTCTGCCGCCGATCTCCTCCTTCCGGCCGCCCCCAGAGACAGCTGATTGGCTGCTGGGGCACCATAGTAATGTGAACGCATGCGGAGATTCTCCGCTGCGTTCACATTATTATGGGCTAAGTTTGCCTGCGTTTGCGTCTGCATGCCCTCTGCATGCAGACACAAACGCAAATGTGAAGGCAACCTAATTCTTATTTTCCACTTTTCCCCATTCAATATATGAATTGCATGTTACATTTGCGGTAATCTGGGGGTCACAATGTGACCCCATTAACCTGCATCACTCTGTGCTGTAGTAGTGGCACAGAGACATCTTTCACCATGTGACCTGTTGCTGCATAGTTCCAGCCATAAGGCTACTTCACACGCTACGATATCGTTAGCTATGTCACGTGACCGCGATCGTTTCAACATCGTTAGTGCCTAGTCACATGCATGGATATCGTTAACGATCTTAAATGTGGCAACGCGCCAGCTACCTTGAGAAGAACTAGTGAAAGATGATACAAAATGGCAGGAATAGGAGAATTGTGAACAACATCGTTCAAAAAGGTGTCACCCTGAACGATGTTGCTTGGTCCCAGAACGATAATTGGACGACGAACGATAGATTTGAGGTCAGGGTCTCACATTTTGGATGACCGATCCAACGATTTGTCGTTTCAAGATCGTATGTTTACACGCAACGACGCACAAATGATATCGTTCAAACGATCGAAAAAGTGTGACGTTTCAATGATATCGTTAATGATATCGTAGAGTGTGAAGTAGCCTTTACAGGGGTTATCTCACAAACAAATATCATTTTAATCAATAGATCTTGGAATAATAATTTCCACAGTTGGATGTGATAAACATAGAAAATGTTCCTGTGCATCTTGTAAGATCATCTCAGCACAGGAACATTTTGTAACACGTCCAGTTATGGAAATTATTATTATTCCAAGATGTATTGATTATTTTTGTAGTATATTCATTAACTAACAGATCGGTTGTATTCAAGTGTGCACTAGTCCGATATATCTGTATATCCCTACTTTCCCCTGACAACTACTTAATAGCAGCGATAGGCATGGGGTCTGGGCCTCCCTCACTGGTCTTATCTAAATGCCTATGTCCTGCCTGCTCTATAGGTTTGCCTTATACATAGATGTATATGTGATCTATTCTTATTTAAGGTATCGTTACACGCTTCAATGTTGTTAAGATATTACTAACGATCTCATGGGTGTGCGGATGTTAGGACATCGTTTTGACATTGCTGGTGAGCTGTCACACGTGTAGATATCGTGGATGACGCACCATTTGATGTGGCGAGCAGCTATCGTTCGCACAACCCAGCGAACGATACTTGTTCATTGATGTGAATAGGCAAAGTCGTTAATGACATCGTTATCACGGTGTCACACACAACGATCATGTTCTCAAATCTGCGATCAACGATCTAACAATTTATTGTAGTCGTATCTTGGTGTTACACGCAAAAACGCACTAACGATGCCGTTTCAACGACTCCAAACCTGTGATGTTTAAGTGATATCATACACGATATCGTACCGTGTAACGGGGCCTTAATTACGGACAGATTTACTAGATTAGATTAAGGGATATCTTTTGGTGAATTACATCTTGCTAATATATTTTTTCTGCTTATATCTCTGTCCAAGCATTAGGGGTTCAATACCTCTGTCAAATCTCAGCGTGGATGTACTATAGGCTTAATTTAGACTATTTTAAATAATATTTTAAACATTCTGTGTATATTGATCTGGACAGATATTATAGTGATACATATGGGGTTATTTCGGCACAACATTACAGGTGCATCTCAATTAATTAGAATATCATAAAAAAGTTACCGTATATACTCGCGTATAAGCCGAGTTTTTCAGCCCAAAAATTGGGCTGAAAAGTACCCCCCTCGGCTTATACGCGAGTCAGTGCTGTATACCGATGTATACATCGGTACATACCGATGTATACATCGGTATACAGCAGCCCCCGTAATCCAGGGCCCCCCCAGCCTCTCTCCGGTCACCTGGAAAGGAAACTATACTTATCAGTGTCCGCTGTCCGCGCCCGCTCGCATCTGCCGACATCGCGATCCTCCATCTTCATGCGGCGTCTTCCTGTTTCTGTGCTCGTCGCAGCAATGACGTCATTCCTTGCGACGCGCACAGGAAACAGGAAGACGCCGCATGAAGATGGAGGAGCGCGATGTCGGCAGATGCGAGCGGGCACGGACAGCGGACACTGATAAGTATAGTTTCCTTTCCAGGTGACCGGAGAGAGGCTGGGGGGGCCCTGGATTACGGGGGCTGCTGTATACTACGCGGGGGCTGCAATATACTACCACTGGGGCTGTATACACTGCTGGGGCTGCCTGTATACTGCTGGGGCTGCCTGTATACTGCTGGGGCTTCCTGTATACTGCTGGGGCTGCCTGTATACTGCTGGGGCTTCCTGTATACTGCTGGGGCTTCCTGTATACTGCTGGGGCTGCCTGTATACTGCTGGGGCTGCCTGTATACTGCTGGGGCTGCCTGTATACTGCTGGGGCTGCCTGTATACTGCTGGGGCTGCCTGTATACTGCTGGGGCTGCCTGTATACTGCTGGGGCTGCCTGTATACTGCTGGGGCTGCCTGTATACTGCTGGGGCTGCCTGTATACTGCTGGGGCTTCCTGTATACTGCTGGGGCTGCCTGTATACTGCTGGGGCTGCCTGTATACTGCTGGGGCTGCCTGTATACTGCTGGGGCTGCCTGTATACTGCTGGGGCTTCCTGTATACTGCTGGGGCTGCCTGTATACTGCTGGGGCTGCCTGTATACTGCTGGGGCTGCCTGTATACTGCTGGGGCTGCCTGTATACTGCTGGGGCTGCCTGTATACTGCTGGGGCTTCCTGTATACTGCTGGGGCTGCCTGTATACTGCTGGGGCTTCCTGTATACTGCTGGGGCTGCCTGTATACTGCTGGGGCTGCCTGTATACTGCTGGGGCTGCCTGTATACTGCTGGGGCTTCCTGTATACTGCTGGGGCTGCCTGTATACTGCTGGGGCTGCCTGTATACTGCTGGGGCTGCCTGTATACTGCTGGGGCTTCCTGTATACTGCTGGGGCTGCCTGTATACTGCTGGGGCTGCCTGTATACTGCTGGGGCTTCCTGTATACTGCTGGGGCTGCCTGTATACTGCTGGGGCTCCTATATACTACCACTGGGGCTGCTGGGGCTCCTATGTACTACCACTGGGGCTGCTGGGGCTCCCATGTACTACCACTGGGGCTGCTGGGGCTCCTATGTACTACCACTGGGGTGGCCTGTATACCACACTGCTGGGGGCTATATACCTGTGCTGAGGTCCACCCTCGGCTTATACACGAGTCAATAGGTTTTTCCAGATTTTTGGGGCAAAAGTAGGGGGGTCGGCTTATACACGGGTCGGCTTATACACGAGTATATACGGTAATCTATTTCAGTAATTCAATACATAAAGAGAAACAAATATATTATATAGAGTCATTACAAACAGAGTGATCTATGGCCCCTTTCACATCTGCGTTTCTGTCCGAATCGGGGAGATCCGGACAGAAAACCACATCTGCACTTGCAGTACACTTGCGGCAAGCCCCATGCATTGTCTATGGCTCTTGCGGCAAGTGCAGTTTTGCTGCGATCCAGCACTTGCGGCAGCTGCAACCGTGGAAAAAAACGCTGTCAGCTGTGGGTTTTTTTTTGCGTCCGCAAATGCCGCAAGAGCCAGATTGCGGTAAAACCACACTTGCCGCAAGGCCCATAGAGAATGCATGGGGCTTGCAGATCCGGACAGAAACGCAGATGTGAAAGGGGCCTATTTTAAGTGTTTACTTCTCTAAATGGTGAAAACCTAAAGGTCATTATCTCAGAAAATTAAAGTAGGGAGGATGAACGGTTAAAAAATACACTGCCATATTTCACGAGGCATCAAAAGGTGAATATGATATTGATTTATTAGTCAACGCGTTTCAGGACTCCCTGGCCCCTTCCTCAGGACAAATTAATATTATATTGCCATGTTTCAGGGTGTTTCAGGCAGCCTTGAAGCATATTGACTAATAAGTCAATATTATATTCACCCTCAAATGTCTCCTAGAATACGGCTGTGTGGTTTTTAACCCTTCATCCTCCCTACTTTAATTTTCCAGGACCTGGCACCATGTTACTTAGTCATATGGGGCACAGGTTCTAAGGTACCGTACCCAACTACTCACAGGTTCTGCCAATGCCCGGAAGGTAAACATCACCGGATGTCACCGTGGGGAGGGTAAGAAAGTGTGCGTGTCAAAGTGAGTGTGTCTCTCTGTCTGAGTGTCTGTCTGCATCCCCTGAAAACAAAGCAAAACAGAAGCACAAACAGATGATGCATTTATGATGCTTTTTTGCCGAAACAGGATGTTTTTCGTGCAGTTTCTGGATCAACACAAAATGGAGCACAAACACTCTGTCTGAATTCAGCCTTATACTCCTAATACAATGCCTACAACTACTCCAACCCAAATAATACCGCTATGTAGATTAGTGCAGTGAACAGTGTGGTTGTGATTTACAACCCTGCAAGTCTCTATGTGGGGCAGTTTCTGCCTCAGCGAGTGCCATCCTCAGTCTTTCCTGTTTCTACTGTGAAATAACATAATCCATTTTGTTACTCTGGTATTCATATTTTCATATAACTTCTAATGTTATGCGGATCAAGTGACTCTTAGAGGTGTGGAAGTTTCATATTTATGTTCTCGCCCCTACATTTTTTTAAAAACAGGCAGAGAATGTTTTACACCAAAAAAAGAATAAGCTGCGATCCCGTGCTTTAATATCTGTATACTCTTTTACTTCCCCCTCCCCCTTCCCAGGACATGAGGTATGATCAGACCATGTCCCTGCACAGTCAGACACGGCCATTACACAGTACATAGCAGGGACACATATATAAGATTATCTCAGCACAGGAGATGTGGTATGATCAGACCATGTCCCTGTACAGTCAGGCACGGCCATTACACAGTGCATATCAGGGGCACATATATAAGATTATCTCAACCCAGGAGATGTGGTATGATCAGACTACTTCCCTGCACAGTCAGACACATCCATTACACAGTACATAGCAGGGACACATATAAAAGATTATCTCAACCCAGGAGATGTGGTATGATCAGACCATGTCCCTGTACAGTCAGGCACGGCCATTACACTGTACATATCAAAGGCACATATATAAGATTATCTCAGCACAGGAGATGTGGTATGATCAGACTATTTCCCTGCACAGTCAGACACATTCATTACATTTCCAACAAACTTGCCACCAGTGAATGAACACTGTGGCTGCTTCTGTCAAACTTTTCAAAGTTTGCTACAGCTGCTTTTGGAAGCAATAGATGATTAGCAATATGGCCCCAATACCAAGTACATTGGCATTGTCACTATGCCTCCCAATAGTGGTAAATGTTAATTAAGACTACTTATGCTGTACAACATATTGGTAGGATAAGAGGTTTATTATATCTGATATATTTAAGAGTCTATTACCCATAATTTCTAGTACTCAAGATTTCTGGTCTCATTATATTCCCTTATAAAATAGAACTCCATCTGCTTAGAAACAAATTAGCTGGTGTTCTGCATTTAATAGGCTGGAACATTTGTATTTACTCCGGCTTGCACTGCACAGTGATATATGTGGATATCTTATGTTCTCATAAAAAACACAAAATCTTGTGTCACATGATTTATGATTTGTTTCTCTTTTCCAACAGTGCATGATGACATCTATATAAATTGTGCATCTGGCTCTTAAATAATATTTTAGATTATAAAAAGCAATTGAACAAGATGTGAATATTCTTGTTCAAACTTTATGTAGTCTCGAGCAGAAGTAAGGTAAAGATGCATGCACTAAGGAGAATATCTACCATATCGAAGTCAGCCCAGAAAAAAGAAACTTTATGCATTCTAAATACCGTATATACTCGTGTATAAGCCGAGTTTTTCAGCACAAAAATTGTGCTGAAAAGTGCCCCCCTCGGCTTATACACGAGTCACTATACGGCTGAGTGTGGGGGGGCCGGTGTCCGGGGGCTGGAGGAGGCAGGGGGAGGCTGCACTATGAGCGGCCGGTCACGTGGGGCCGCTCATTAGTGCAATGCAATATGCACGGCATCCCCCTGTCCATCAGCGGCAGGGGGAGCCGTGCATATTACATTGCTCTCCCCCAGTAGTTTATACAGGCCCCCCGATCCCCCCCCCCCCGTAGTTTATACAGGCCCCCCGATCCCCCCCGCCCCGTAGTATATACAGGCCCCCCGTAGTTTATGCAGGCCACCCGATCCCCCCCCCCGTAGTATATACAGGCCCCCCGATTCCCACCCTCCCTGTAGTATATACAGGCCCCCCGCGCTCTATATACAGGCCCCCGGTTGCAGCCACGGACCTGTAAGAGAATCGCTTTCATACTTACCCTCCTCGCTGTTACCCGCGCTCCTCCGGTCTCCTTCCCGCTTGTACCCGGCGCGTCCACAATGACGTCATTGTGGATGCGCCGGGAAGAAGCTGGAAGGAGACGAGGACGCGCGATGACAGTGAGGAGGGTAAGTATGAAAGCGATTCTCTTACAGGTCTGTGGCTGCAACCGGGGGCCTGTATATAGAGCGCGGGGGGCCTGTATATACTACAGGGAGGGTGGGAATCGGGGGGCCTGTATATACTACGGGGGGGGGGGGGATCGGGTGGCCTGCATAAACTACGGGGGTGGGTAATCGGGGGGCCTGTATATACCACACTGCTGGGGGCTGCTGCCTGTATATACCACACTGCTGGGGGCTGCTGCCTGTATATACCACACTGCTGGGGAGGCTGCTGTATACCACACTGCTGGGGAGGCTGCTGTATACCACACTGCTGGGGGCTGCTGCCTGTATATACCTCACTGCTGGGGGCTGCTGCCTGTATATACCACACTGCTGGGGGCTGCTGCCTGTATATACCACACTGCTGGGGGCTGCTGCCTGTATATACCACACTGCTGGGGGCTGCTGCCTGTATATACCACACTGCTGGGGGCTGCTGCCTGTATATACCTCACTGCTGGGGGCTGCTGCCTGTATATACCACACTGCTGGGGGCTGCTGCCTGTATATACCTCACTGCTGGGGGCTGCTGCCTGTATATACCACACTGCTGGGGGCTGCTGCCTGTATATACCACACTGCTGGGGGCTGCTGCCTGTATATACCTCACTGCTGGGGGCTGCTGCCTGTATATACCACACTGCTGGGGGCTGCTGCCTGTATATACCACACTGCTGGGGGCTGCTGCCTGTATATACCACACTGCTGGGGGCTGCTGCCTGTATATACCACACTGCTGGGGGCTGCTGCCTGTATATACCACACTGCTGGGGGCTGCTGCCTGTATATACCACACTGCTGGGGGCTGCTGCCTGTATATACCTCACTGCTGGGGGCTGCTGCCTGTATATACCACACTGCTGGGGGATGCTGCCTGTATATACCACACTGCTGGGGGCTGTATACCTGTGCTGGAGTCCACCCTCGGCTTATACACGAGTCAATAGGTTTTCCCAGGTTTTGGGGGCAAAAGTAGGGGGGTCGGCTTATACACGGGTCGGCTTATACACGAGTATATACGGTACATTTTTATTCATGAATGGAAGACCAAATCCCTTTTAAATCACATTTTCTCCCCTTTAACTTTCTCTCACAAACCTTGTCTGAAAGTCACCCTAAAATAACTATACACATCCAAATTGTTATGGGAAAAAAAGTAGTATTCCATAGTAAAAAGTAATGCCAAACACATCACCTGAAGGGCAGCTAGACAGTACAGTAGGGAATGCACTCACAATAATTATACAAAGCATCATTTATTTCAGCCCGACCTCCAATGCCAGAAATGTTTTCTGGCACACCCGAGTAATCATGCATCAATGGGAAACAAGACCTGCTTAAATAGGCAAATATATAGGCTGACAATCACCCTATAAACAAGCAAATGCTTATCTTTTGGGCAAGATTATGTCTAAACTAGCTTAAAAAATAATGATTCTTGACAGAACTTTGTTCTGTGCTGCTAATAACAATATACTATGTGTACAGAATGATTGTTTTGTAGAAATGTAGTTGGCTTGTCTAAACAGGTCAATAAATGACCACTAATTGGCTTGCAAGTAGCCTACAAGCGGATGTAGATGTTTAACAGCCATACCTAGCCTGTCTCAAGGGCCGGTTACACACAACGATATCGTGAAAGATATCGTTGCAACGTCACTGGTTTGGTGACGTTGCAGAAATGTCGAAACAACATCGTTGTGTGTGACACGTATCACCGATCAACAATAAGTTGTTGATCGTAGATTTATGGTCCTGTCCATAAATCTATCGTTGGTCTCCTGCTGGGCGCCCAGCATCGGCGCGTGACAGCGGGAGACCAACGATGGACGAGCTCCCAGTGCTGCACAGCAAGCGCTGGGAGCTGGTAACCACGGTAAACAGCGGGTATCTACGCAGCACCTAGTTATACATCGGGTAACTAGGCGGTGGGCGCTGCCTGGATACCCGCTGTTTACCATGGTTACCAGCCTGCTCCCGCTTACCGCAGCCTGGTAGCGGGAGCTAGACATCGTGGAAAGAATATTTTATTCTTTTCCACGATGTCGCTGGTCCACTGGTCTCTGGTGAGTCTGCCTGTGTGACAGCTCACCAGCGATCAGTTCACGATGCGGCAGCGATCCACATCGTTGGCCGAATTGCTGCCACATCGTAGCGTGTAACAGGGCCTTAAGAGTGCATGGCCATTCAGACAGATATATTATTTAAAATTCCTTTACCAACATAATCCATTGAAGCACTGAACCTGTGCCTTCTTCAAGTACATCAAGACTATTTGCATATTTAAATTCCCAGAGGAGCATTGCATGACCTAAAGGTTTCCTTATTCCTTGACACTTCTTACAAGGAGAAACATTCCCTCTTAGACCCTCAGTCAAAGGCCTCTAACTTAGCCAAATCAGATCTCCTGCTTTGTACTGAGGAGTGGCAACATTTCAAAACACAGGTCTGTAGGTTTAGTTTCTAATCCTATGTCAAGTGGCATGGATCATTAAAGGATTGAGATTGCCATTTTGGATTGCTATATGCAATAGGTGGCACCAGAGATCAAGTCCTCATCCTTCTAAAGAGGATTTTATATATACCGTATTTTTTGGACTATAAGATGCACTTTTTTCCTCCAAATTCAATGGTAAGTGAGGAATACGTCTTATGGTTCGAATGTAACATGTGGGGAGGGGGCAGTGGTGGATTGGGATCGCAGGAGGCAGGAAAATATCTCCGCTGCTGGATTCAGGCACTGGGGAAACCACGTCTGCGCGATGCTTAAAGTGAAGGAATATTCATTAGCCGCTTCCCCGCCCACCTGTCAGCACCAGCTTCAGTGCCGAGCAGTTGGCAGGGAATATTCCTTCAACTTAAATATCAGACACACATGGTTTCCCCAGTGTCAGATTCCTACAACAGCTGGGGAAATCGTGTGTCCAGTGGGGAATGACGTGACAGGAGCAGGGTGCCACATGGAGGGATCACCACAGTCATGCCTGGCTCAGAGGGAGTGCAGATCACAGCAGTCACAGGGCCAGGCATGGCATACCTGAGAGCACAGCGTGGTCTGTGCTGCTGAGTGATTCCGTCATTGTAGGAGCTGTGGTGAGGTAATGCAGGGCTGAAGCATCACATGACAGCAAAGGGCCCTCCCTCTTCATTATGTCACCACAGGTCCTGCAGACACCACACTTAAAATAAAGAAACTTTCTACTACACGACCTGTGGTGAGGTAATAAGAGGGAGGGCTGTGTGCAGTCATGCAATGCTCCAGCTCTTCATTACCTTACAACAAGTCCTGTAAGCTGTAGAGAAAGAGATACTTTCGGGTTTCTAACGTGGCTGCAGGACCTGCACTGTACAAGTAAGTGTTAATCAAAAGTTTATTTTATTTATGTTATTAAATATTGTACTACACGTTTTGCTTCAAATATTTTTCCCCTATTTTCCACCTCTAAAATCTGTGTGCATCTTATAGTCTCATGCATCTTATAGTCTGAAAAATATGATATTGAAGATTAGGTACTGAATATAATTTACCAAATTAATCTCCATTATAATATTGTCCATTATGCCCCCAAAGGTCTGTTTTTTTGCTGCTGTTTCTATCATCCATGAGAAGAGATGGATTGGGCATGTTCTAAGGTAATGCTATAAATGCATAATAGGTTCTATCACTGGGATCCCACCTTTGAATAATACGGGGTCTCCATGTGCATGCATGGATAATTTATTATAAAAAGTTAGGGGAATGCCTGTAGCACAGAACCAGTTAATGTATGTTATGAGGCTACTATACTATTAATAGTTGAGGATCCAAGGGATGGTATAGCGTATTTATGGCATATTGTATACATTTTTGAATAAAGCAAATATAAAATACTAGCTGTGAGCCCGATGCAAATGCATCGGGATTCTAGAACGTGCATTAATTTGATTATAGTAGATAGCTATTTTTTATTTTATTTATTTTGTTTTGTTTTTTTACTATTTTTATTATTATTAAATTTATTTATTATTTGTTATTTTAAGTGAATTTATTTGTATTAAAATTATTTTATTTTATTTAAAAACCGCATCTGCGGCGCGGTTGCGGTAATCCCCATAGAAAGTATAGGGGGACTTGCGGCAGTTGCGGCAAAACCGCACTTGCCGCACCTGCCGCAAGTCCCCCTATACTTTCTATGGGGATTACCGCAACCGCGCCGCAACTTGCACTTGCGCGCGGTTGCGGTAATCCTTATGGGGATTACCGCTACCGCGCCGCAAGTGCTCGCACTCAGCCAGCGACTCGCAATGCGGCGCGGTTGCGGTAATCCTTATGGGGATTACCGCAACCGCGCCGCAAGTGCTCGCACTCAGCCAGCGACTCGCAATGCGGCGCGGTTGCGGTAATCCTTATGGGGATTACCGCAACCGCGCCGCAAGTGCTCGCACTCAGCCAGCGACTCGCAATGCGGCGCGGTTGCGGTAATCCTTATGGGGATTACCGCAACCGCGCCGCAAGTGCTCGCACTCAGCCAGCGACTCGCTGCCGCACCTGCCGCAAGTCCCCCTATACTTTGTATATGGATTACCGCAAGCGCGCCGCGGCTCAGGCAGCGACTCGCAATTGCCTCGCGGCCATTGCTCGCGCTACCTGACCGGTAAATCGTTAACTTTGAGGCCGAGCCTCTGGTTCGATTTTCGGCCAGCGACTCGCAATGGCCGCTTCGCGGCCATTGCTCGTACTCAGCCTGCGCGAGCAATGGCCTCGCGGCCATTGCTCGCGCAGGCCAGCGACTCGCATTGGCCGCTATGCGGCCAATGCTTCGCCATGGTGACGTCACAGTGTGACATATCCACGGTCTACTCGGGGTCCGACACGGAAGTGCCTACGGCAATTATAGAGTAGATGTGATACTACTGTGTGTCTATAAGTTAGTAAATAAAGAAAATGTACTTATGAAAGATCTCATTGTAAAATATATACCGTAGTATATTTTATTTCCAGTTTCTTAATTTCAGCATAGGATATTTCAACACAGTCACTATTCATTCAAGTTTTAATGTACTGACAGTAGACCACTTTTCTTCAAGTTTAATAAAGAACTTGGTGAATGCCTCTGCAGTTAGTAGTGTCCAATTATGAAATCTCTAGAGCTCTATGCCTTTCTAAATGTCTATATTTCAAGTGAAAGCTAAAAACGCGCACATTTCATTATTCTATTCTTACTGCAGAAAAGGTTACTAATTAAACAGAATTGCATATGTGCAGCCATATACAGTCCTAAGTGGAAGTACAAGATACGATGTAGAACGGAAGGAGTTTACGCAAGTCCGTCAGAAAGGCTTTATAGTCTGCTTTCGTACCAATTTACTAATGCCTCGGTGAAGAAAAAAAAAAGTCTTTTAAGTCTTGAGCTCATTAGACCAAGTAAATGGAACAACATTTAATAATGTGCATTTGGTTAATTCACAGCACTAAAGAGAAATCAATACTGGATTGTAATGATGCTGCATGGAACCCTGTTTAACCTGATCAAAGGGGAGAAAACCATGATCGTTTCTGCTAGGACAGGTACACAGATGGTAGATTCTAATTATCGGCATTATTCAGCCATACTTGTAGCTATTAAAGTAAACAAAGCATAGCACAATCATAAACAAGCTGGCGGCAAGATCAGATTCCTTATCATAAGCGTAGCTTAAATTAACAGTAAATATTTGTCCACTTTATTTCTTTCTTATTTACCATATAGGTTTATTAAAAATATTGACCAAATATGTAGTCTTTTTAAACTCTTTTTTTTTTTTTATAATTCTTTATTTAGAATATTACAAATTTATCTCCAACAAAATATAAACAACTGTAGAATCGTATATTGATTACATATTCCGCATGGACATCCAATGGAGATTCGTTCAAGGAAATGTACATTTGAAACCCTATACTGAAACAACCTATGATCCTACTTATAGCAGTGGCGAGCCAGTAAATCCTGGCAAGCCAAAATTATTATATATTTTTTTTTTCCCCCCTTAACACCAGAAAGGAAAAAATATAAATCATAAGGAAAACGAACAGCGATGGTATGCAATCAAACCATCGAAAATAATTAAAATTAACTCGTATAGAGAAAAGGAAAGCGAATCAGCTAATAAGAAGACCTATATAGAAGTTAGATAGATAGGGAGTAGTAGTAGAAGAATCGCAGTGATCACATGCTCACTGCGAACAGAAAGAGGAGAAATAAAGAAGACGACGGGGACTAGGGAGAAAAGGGGTGGAAAGTCAAGGAGGGGATGTGGGGAGCCCCCCCCAGGCCAGCCAGCGTCCACCTCCAGTATTCCGTTAAACATATTCCGGTAGTGGATCTCTGCCCAACAGTGTACTGTAAAGCTCAGATTGTTGGAAATCCATCCAAGCCATCCATATGGATCCGAAATCAATTTGAGATTCCCGTATGGAAGATGTCAACTCCTCCATATACATCAATTCGTTGACCCCTCTGAGGAATTGTGGAATAGAAGGTGTCGTGACCCTTCCCCACAGCGCTGGTATGCAGGCTCTGGCTGCCATAATGAGGAATTTAAGAAGGGAATTTTTATACGTGATGGTGGGGACCTCGCAATGGTGTAGGAGAATCAAAGCCGGTGTGAGAGGTATTTGGATAGAAGAAACCCGCCGAATGATGTTCTCCACCTCTAGCCAGAAGGGTCGAATAGCCTCACAGTCCCAGAAGATATGCGAAAGGGTACCCCTACCCCTCCCACACCTCCAACAATCCGTGCTGTGTGCTGGGTACATTGTATTGAGTTTGACCGGTGTTCTGTACCATCGTGACAATAGCTTATAATTGGCCTCCTGATATTTAGAACTGATAGAGGTGCTATGAGCGAGG
Source organism: Allobates femoralis (assembly GCA_033576535.1). Lineage (NCBI taxonomy): Eukaryota > Metazoa > Chordata > Amphibia > Anura > Aromobatidae > Allobates > Allobates femoralis. The sequence continues at coordinate 298,655,815 of JARQOC010000004.1, read as the reverse complement.
CGAAACATCCTCGTTATTTGATCCTCTGAAAAAGTGATATTTAGCTCCCGTTCCCAATGCGAGATGAAGCTTGGCGATCCCAGGTCGTGCAAAGAGCCCAACAGGGCATATAGGAGAGACAGTGCATGTCTGAGTGGGCCTTGGCTCAGACACAATGCTTCAAATTGCGTCCTAGGACGTTTGTAACAAGACCGAGGAGGCAATGATTGCAGGTAATGTCGTAGCTGGAAACATCTCCACCACCCTAACGCAGCTGGCTCCTCCCAGGATGACAGCTCGCTCAGAGACGGCCACTCCTCGCCATCACCCATCGCCCCCGCCCTGTCCCTCCCGGCCTCTATCCATAGAGCAAAGGTTTTATCAGAGCTTGCTGCTGAGAAATCAGGATGGCTTATAATGGGCGTGAGCGGTGAGCAGGGAGGGAGAATGAACGACCTCAAAGGTAGAGAGTTACAGACCCGGATTGTTGACCCAATGGTAGGATGATTCCGAAGAATGGAAGGGGCCGACGCCATCACCCAGGGCAATCTGTCCAGTGGAATCGGGCTGAAGCTTTGTTCTATTTGCACCCAGGTTTTCTGCCTGCCGTTCCTGCACCAATCAAGAATTCTGGACAGATGTGCCGCTGTATGGTAACGTTTAATGTCTGGGAGGCCCACTCCCCCCTTCACCTTTGGTCTGGTGAGAATAGCTTTACCCACCCTGGCGGATCTGCCATCCCAGATGAACCTACGCTGAATAGAGGAAATCTGGCGGAAGAATTCTTGGGGAATTTTAATCGGAAGGGTTTGCAGCAGATATAGGATTCTAGGGAGAATGTTCATCTTCAGAATCTGGCACCTGCCAAACCAGGAAAAGGAGGACCTGGCCCACCCCACACAGTCAGCTTCCACCTTTTGTAAGAGCGGGGGGAAATTAATCCGATATAAGTCTTTCAGGTTCTTGGACAGCTTGATTCCCAAGTAGGAAATAAAATGATGTGCCCATTTAAAATTAAAAGAGGAACGGAGTGAATTGAGGGAGCGGGGCGGCAAATTGATATTTAGCGCTTCAGATTTGCTGAAATTAATTTTAAAATTGGACAGGGTAGCAAAGGTTTGGAATTCCCTCATCAAGTTTGGCAAGGAGATCATTGGATTCGAAATGAAAAACAATAGATCGTCAGCATAAGCGGCAACCTTATGAGACTTATGTCCAACCACAATGCCGGTAATATCAGAATTTGCTCTTATATGCCTCAGGAAGGGTTCTAAGGTGAGAATAAAAATTAGTGGTGAAAGTGGGCAACCCTGGCGCGTGCCGTTGTGAATAGTAAAGGAATCTGAGAGCACACCATTCGCCCGAACTCTGGCAGTGGGACCAGAATAAAGGGCTAGAACCCAACGCATCATGTTCTCCCCCAGGCCTAAAGAGCGAAGAGTCTCCCCCATGAAGACCCAGTTGACCCGGTCAAACGCCTTCTCGGCATCAGTGGATAACAGCATAGAGGAGACTGAGCCCGAGATTGCACGGTGGATGAGGTTTATGGCTTTAGTAGTGTTATCACGAGCCTCCCTCCCCGCCATAAAGCCCGCTTGATCCGGGTGTACAATGTCAGGGAGTAAGGGGGAGAGCCTCGATGCCAGGACCCTCGCAAAGATCTTGATGTCCTCATTGAGGAGAGAGATGGGGCGATAACTGCCGCATTGAGTCACATCTTTGCCAGGTTTCGGGAGAACCGTAATGTGTGCCCTCAGAGTATCAGTGTGAGGCGGTTCGAACTTATTCAAGTTGTTGAAGAATTGAATTAGATTTGGAATGAGACACTCTTTAAGTTTCTTATAATAAATGGCTGGAAACCCGTCTGGGCCAGGGGCTTTACCATTTTTGGTCACAGCAATAGCCGCAAGGACCTCTGCCTCTGTGATGGGACGCTCCAGGGCCTCAACTTCCACCGGTCTCAACCTGGGTAGACCCGAAGAAGTGATGTAATCTACAATTTTTGGTATAAAAGAGTCTGACTGTGTGAGGGGATTGGTGCCATCCACCTGATAAAGCGAGGCGTAATATTGTCTAAAGGTTTCTGCAATAACCGATGAAGACTGGACTGCCCCCCCCCGGCCCCCCTCTCCAATGCCCGGTATGAAAGAGCGAGACCTTTGCTGTCGTAGGGCTCTTGCTAAAGATTTGCTGCATTTATTCCCGTATTCATAGAAATTCCTTCTACATTTGGCTAGCCAGCATTTAGCTTTGGTATTCAGCATTTTCCTTAATTCTTCCCTAGCCTTGGCCAAATCCACTGTCGCCCCATCCCCGGGTCGCCTCTTATGAGTCGTCTCCAGAGCTCTTATTCGGGCAAGCAGGGCCGACAACTCCAAGTCTCTCCCCTTCTTGATCCTCGAGCCGTGTTTGATGAGAATTCCACGGATCACACACTTATGGGCCTCCCAAATAGAGCCCGGAGACGAGTCAGGCATAACGTTGGTCTTAAAAAAATCCCTCAAGGTCGTCTTCACCTCCCCGAGGGTCACAGGATCCTCCAAAAGAGAGGTGTTTTAAACTCTTTTAAGAGTAAAGATCACTTATGCATTTTAGAATAATGCACTCCAGATGCGCAAACACTTGGCCTTCACAGGAAGATGTGTTCTCATTGGGTTACAATGGATGTGGCTTGGGGCTAAACAGAGGAATAGTGTGTCAAAATTCGCCAAAAAACCGAGCATAACTCGGGTGGTGTGTCACCTTGAGAAAAAAAAAAACTAATTTTACGATATTTATAGTTTAAATAACAAATATGTATAATTATTTAACTTACCTACTTAGTGACTTCTTTGTTAATCTGTCAGTTGGTTTCTTTTGTTGGTCTTGCTGTTACCGTATTTTCCGGCGTATAAGACGACTGGGCGTATAAGACGACCCCCAACTTTTCCACTTAAAATATGGAGTTTGGGATATACTCGCCGTATAAGACTTAGGGCTGGGCGATTAATCGAATTAATTCGCCCCCTGCTGTGGCCACGATTGTGGTTTTATTAACAATCGTGTAATTCGATTTAAAATGGCGCCACTTTGCATTGTGGGTGTTGTAGTGTCTTAGGAGGAGCAGCCGTCACTATGTACAGGGAAAGAACTTCAACTCCCAGCAGACGTTGCCTGTGTTGGCCGGGTCGTAAGTCCCGCACCCTCATACACCGTCCCCGCCCCCCCCCCCCCCGTCATCATCAGGCCCGCTCATTAGCCCGTGCTCTTGCCCTCCTGCACTGCGCGGGAAGAGAAGAAATGAGAGCCGATGAAGAGGATTGTGCTGGAGGAAGGAGAAGCAGCTGAGAAGCAGCTCCAACCTTTGGGTAAAAAGGTGAAAGACCTCCTGCTGTGACTGTGCTGTGCAGGCAGAGAGAAGGAGTGAGTGGGGGAGGGGCTGCCCGGGGACAGCTGCTGGGAGCAGGAGAAGCTGGGTATGTAGCCCCTTCCTGCAGCAGAAAGAAGTGTATGTGTGAGGTATCTGTAAAATGTGTGTTTGAGTGAGTTGTGTGTCTGTATGTGTGTGAGTTGTCTGTGTCTTCTGTGTGAGTTGTGTGTCATGTCTCTGTGTCTTCTGTGTGAGTTGTGTGTCATGTCTCTGTGTCTTCTGTGTGAGTTGTGTGTCATGTCTGTGTCTTCTGTGTGAGTTGTGTGTCATGTGTCTGTGTCTTCTGTGTGAGTTGTGTGTCATGTCTCTGTGTCTTCTGTGTGAGTTGTGTGTCATGTGTCTGTGTCTTCTGTGTGAGTTGTGTGTCATGTGTCTGTGTCTTCTGTGTGAGTTGTGTGTCATGTGTCTGTGTCTTCTGTGTGAGTTGTGTGTCATGTGTCTGTGTCTTCTGTGTGAGTTGTGTGTCATGTCTCTGTGTGAGTTGTGTGTCATGTGTCTGTGTCTTCTGTGTGAGTTGTGTGTCATGTGTCTGTGTCTTCTGTGTGAGTTGTGTGTCATGTGTCTGTGTCTTCTGTGTGAGTTGTGTGTCATGTGTCTGTGTCTTCTGTGTGAGTTGTGTGTCATGTGTCTGTGTCTTCTGTGTGAGTTGTGTGTCATGTGTCTGTGTCTTCTGTGTGAGTTGTGTGTCATGTCTCTGTGTCTTCTGTGTGAGTTGTGTGTCATGTCTCTGTGTCTTCTGTGTGAGTTGTGTGTCATGTCTCTGTGTCTTCTGTGTGAGTTGTGTGTCATGTCTCGGTGTCTTCTGTGTGAGTTGTGTGTCATGTGTCTGTGTCTTCTGTGTGAGTTGTGTCATGTGTCTGTGTCTTCTGTGTGAGTTGTGTGTCATGTCTCTGTGTCTTCTGTGTGAGTTGTGTGTCATGTCTCTGTGTCTTCTGTGTGAGTTGTGTGTCAGGTGAGTATCATTTTTTTTCTTGCCTGTCACCTGCCACCGCTCATTTTCGGGGGGAGGGCCCTTATATTATGCACGGCGGGCCGATGCCGGCATTTTTTTCCTCAGCCTCAACCTGTACCCGGCGTATAAGAGAATTGGGAGGAGAATTTTAGGGGTTAAAAAGTCATCTTATACGCCAGAAAATATGGTATTTAACTTGTGTGGGGTGCCATGAACTAAGATAAGTGAGAGGGAGGGGGAATTCTTCCAGTGATGGCGAACCTGTGGTAGTCCAGCAACAGCTGGACTGCCACAGGTTTGCCATCACTGATTTAGTGACTTTTTTGTTGCTGAATTTCATTGGCTAAATCTTCAATTGAAGGTTGGTATTTTGTACACTTCAAGGCCAAGCAAGCGCTACTAAGGTTATCTGTCAAAATGTCTATTTATATTCCATGTTCTGCTTACTACCGTTTCACTACATAGAACGCAAAATGATCTGCCATTTTTTACTATAATGCCATACATCTCAGTCCATGTCTCTTGAAAGGGTCGGCTACTGCTACTACCACTTCCTTTACTTAACCTTGGTTAACCTTTGGCTTCTCCATCAGAGGGGCAGTGACAGAAGATTTATAGATAGCCCTGCAGGCAATTAGGGGTTAACTGTCTTTTAGGAAAGGGCAGAGTTAATAAGCAGAAATAGGGATTAATAGGGTGCGCAACAATAATAGTGGTGAAATGGAGTCTGTACTATGTTGCAAGATGGCGTTCCTTATGTAAATTAATGGCGGGAAACGGCACCCATAGCACAGGCCTCTTCCAGCCTCCCCCTCACTTATCTCAGTAATGGCCAATCACACATTCATGACACCCCAGATTCTGCCCAGAACCTTTCACTGGAGGATGGTTGCTGTAGTAATCACTGGACTTCCAGACAGCGATCACAGGGCCTCAGATATGCGTCCCCCACAGCATTCCGCTGCTCCCTGCTGGGCCAGCCAGAAGTTCCGCCTACCGGAAGTCCCAGGACTAGACGCTCTGTGTCGGAGCTCTGCTGTTCTGGCCTACAGACCTCCAGCACATTTTTTTTTCCTCAGCTATTGCACCTGGCCCTGTAGTTAGTGATGGGCGAGTCCTAAATTACTCGGAATCGCTTGACTTTAGCGAGTCCGAGCCCGGGACTCACTACTCGTTGCGAGTCTAGCGAATCCAACGTTAATGAATGGGGAAGCGAGTAATAGCGAGTAATGTGCGATTTACAAATCGCAGATGTCTCGGAAAGCGCTCGCATTGACGTTTTGGAAACCCCACTCGCAACAGTTTTTTGCTGCTGTGTCCGTGTCTGTGGTTTTTATCCAAATAGCGAGTCTAGCGAGTGAGAAAAAGTAAACTCTGACAAAACTAGGATTGCCATTGACTTGCATTGGACTCGTTACTGTGCGAGTAATCGCTGGGAAACTCGCAGAGTACCGAGTCCTACTTGTAGTTTCTCCGGCGGCCGCGTGTCACTGAAAATGGCTACGCGTGTCAGTGCTGACACGCGTGTCATAGGTTTGCCATCACTGGTCTAGGCAGTGTTCCCCAACTGCAGTCCTCAGGACCCACCAACAGTGCTATAGTAAGGAAATCCTGAGAACTTGTCTGTGTGGGTGGGTGGAGGACCATTGAGTAAGTCCAAAGAATGAAGCAAATGACAGGAATTTAGAGGCTGCTGACTGACGGGTGTCTATGGGGTTATTGAAGTCACCCATGATGATGGTGGGGATGTCAGCAGAGAGAAAGTGAAGAAGCCAGGTGGAAAATTCGTCAATGAAGGTAGTGGTTGAGCCTGGAGGTATGTATATATTTGGAGATTGGAGGGAGAGTAGATACGAACAGAGTGAACTTCGAAAGAAGAGAGGATAAGGGAGTGTGGGGGTTGGATTGAGTTGAAGGAGCAGTTTGTAGAGAGAAGGAAACCCACTCCTCCACCAGGTCTGTTACCAGGGTGAGGAGTGTGGGTAGGTGGAGGCCCCATAGCTCAGTGCAGCAGGTGAGGCAGTGTCAGAGGGTGTCAGCCAGGTCGCAGTGATGCCCAGGAAAGAAAGGTTATAGGAGGTAAAGAGATCATGGATCACATGGAGCTTGTTGCAGATGGAGCGGGCATTCCACAGTGCTCTAGAGAGAGGAAGCAGGGGGGTGGGGGTCAGAGGCATAGTTTTACTGTGAAGGATTCGGTAGTTTATCTTAGGGTACTTTCACATCAGCGTTTTTTTTAAATCGCGGCAGATGCGGTGAAAAACTGCATCTGCCGCGATTACCGCATAACGGCTGCACTTGCGGCACACTTGCGGCACAGTTGCGGCAAGCCCCATACAATGTATATGCGGGTTGCGCAGTTGCGGCAAGTGCGGTTTTGGCACTTGCGGCAGGTGCGGCCGCGAAAAATGATAGTGATAGTGAAGGAGAATGAGGATTAGTGGAGCAAAAACTGTGAGGGCAAATGTGAACATGGTGAGAAATGAAAGGAAAGTATGTTTAGTAACAATGATAACTCACCTTCTGACCAATTTCAGGACTATTTCGTAAATTTCTGATGTTACACTATAAAGCTGTCACACTTCAAATCATGACCATGGTCTAATTCAGAACTGCTCTACTCAATTTATACCATTTAAATGCCCAGAAAATGAACCAGGTGTTTGCAGAGGGGAGGAGGCTGGAGCAGGAGGATACCACACCGCAGGGGGACATTAAGACATTGGAGCTAAAAGGAACAGAGGGAAACAGAACAAAATGGAAAGATAGGGGTAGGTGTGAACCAGCACAGACATTTGAATATGCATTCAGTGAATATGCTACATGGGATTATAGTCAGGGAAAAAAGCAGCAATGTACCAGAGGAAACAGAAGAGGAGTAGATGGGGGTTTTGGTGGGTATTCTGAATTAAAAGATATTTCAGACAAACCACTTCAAACAGAGGGAGAGTAGTAGATGGGGGTTCAGTGGTTATTCTGGATTAAAAGAGTCGAAACACTATGTGCAGGGGATTTAAATTTCCACTACAGTGATGCAATAAAAAAAGGAGTTAATGTGAATGTTATAACTTTTTTTAAAATGTCCTTCTTGTAGATAGTGGGTAGAGAAGACAGAAAGCCGAAAATAATGATGTAACACCACGGTGCTCAACTTGTATCCAATCATCTGGATAGACCTGAAACACTGGGCAGTCATAACATTCACAGCCTGATCAAGTCATAATGAAGTAACAGTAGGGGTATTACAGAGTACAGCTCAGAATTTTGGTAGCTCACAATATATTTTTTTAAAGGGGTTTTCCAATCTAAAATGATAATTCTGAAGTAACACTATGTGACTGCAGTCTTATTAATCCTCCCGTAGGAGTAACTTCCTGAAATCCAAAAAGGGACGAAGTGTACACGATCCACGCTGCTGAAATGAGAATGCTGACCCAAGGGTTGATGCAATGATGCTCTTTATTTATTCAGTATTGCTAATCCCTGAGGAAGGAGCACAGCAGGCTCCGAAACACGTTGAAGAAGGAATAAAGAGCATCATTGCATCAACCCTTGGGTCAGCATTCTCATTTCAGCAGCGCGGATCGTGTACACGTCGTCCCTTTTTGGATTTCAGTTGGATACCGTTTACACGTGGAATGTGGATCCTGCAACAGCTGTATACGTGTGTAACACCAGGTTGTGGGGCACACAACCTTACCAAGTGAGCACCCAATACTATAGCAATAGGCCAGCTATCATTGAGATAACACCATATTGCGCTTTGTTGTCTCCTATTATTTAGATTGTAGGAGTAACTTCGGCACACAATAAGCGTTCATGGGTAATTTTCGTCATCAAACTTGTTTTTATTTATGTAATGAAAAATAGTCTCACTTCATTATCAGAAGACATTTTGGCTCATAGTGCCTTCATCAGTATGACGGCTGTTATGCAGTGTGACCCAGAAATAATGTATTAGAGACACTGTCTCCCTCACTCTGAGTTAGCTGCCTTCTAGATCTACCTTGAATGTTATCGTGGAGCATTAGGATGTTTCACTGCTTCACTCCTAGTCTCTTCCTGCATAGATTGCACCGACCACTGTTCGTGCACACACGCGTCATTCTCTGGCTACTAGACCAACACTAATGAGCCATGCACACAGTGAACAGATCAGTAAGACACTGTTCACACACCACCAAAAAACTGAATCACAAAAAACAGTGTTGGTCTAGTTTGTTTCTTGTTTCTGCAAGAGAAGGGAGCTGCCCACCCCTCCCTTTGGGTCCTGCACATGAAAAGCCGTCTTCTGCAGTCAGTCCATGTCAGACACTGGACCTGTCTGGACCCTGCTCATGTAGGTACTAATTCACATGGTCAGGTTTTTAAACACAACAGATAGGGACTGCTCTGATACGAGTTACCTTGACGTTTGGTAGAGCAGCTTAGTATACATTTTGAAAAGTATCAACAATACCTGTTTTTACTACTTTTTTAGTAGCACTGCATTTTTACGTTTTTATCTTTACAACAGAGTATTTTGCACTTGTTGGCTTTTTTTTGATCAGTTTTTGATGTGAACAGTGTCTACAGATCTGTCACTGTGTGCATGGCTCATTAGTGTTGGTCTAGTTTGTTTCTTTTTTGCAAGAAAGGAGCCGCCCACCCCTCCCTTTGGGCCTGCACATAAAAGCTGTCTTCTGCAGTCAGTCCATGTCAGACACTGGACCTGTCTGGACCCTGCTCATGTAGGTACTAATTCACATGTCAGGTTTTTAAACACAACAGACTGCTCTGACACGGGTTACCTTGACGTTTGGTACAGCGCTTAGTATACATTTTTTGCAAAAAATGTATCAACTAAATACCCTCTTTTTACTACTTTTTTAGCAGCACTTGCTTTTACTGTTTTTATCTTTTACAACAGAGTATTTTTGCACGTTTGTTTGGCTGTTTTGTGATTCATTCTCTGGCTACTGATGAAGTTCTATGAGCCGAAATGTCTTCTGATGATGAAATGAGACTGTTTTACATTGAATAAAAAAAAACATTTTGATGCCGAAAATTACCTTTGAACTCTTATCCTTCCAGCACCTGCACTTTGTGCTATGAGGGAGCATTTACTGGTTTATAAGGCTGGGAATTGACCACAATTACGCAATATACATGTTCCCAACCAAAACCCTGCTAGTGGGCGTTCAATACAATACATGGAGTGGGTGTTCCAACTAGTAGGTACAGCCATATAGTGGGTGTGTGTGTTGGAAGGATTGATAAGTCTGCAATCACATAGCAATGCTTTTTTTAATAAACTTAACAAAATGTAGAGGTTTTATCTTTTCGGCTTGAGTTGATGCTGGACTCACTTGTTTGCTCTCAGGCATTACCTTCCACGGGACAGCACTTATTGCGATACCATCCGTGCACCACCATTCAGGATTTCATACTCATGGCACGTCTGTAGGCTGAATATTCTTTTTTGGTTAGGCCCATATAGTGACTACAGAATTATAATTTTAGATCGGACAACTCCTTTAAAAAGCAATAAGGGACAAGACGGCAAATTCAAGTGAAAGAATGGCATATGGGCAGGACATATAAAGTGTGCCTGGAATGAGAAAATATTCAGCCTTATTGCTTGTATTTTATTTGTTTTTATAGGAATGAGTGAAGGTGCTTATTTATGCATTCAGAGAACTCATGCTTACATTGGTCAGAATGTTTCACAAGGACAATTATTTGAGTTCCTTGGCACATTTGTGGAATCAGGTGTCTCATAAAAAACTGTAGGTCTCAAAGGGTTAAAAAAATTATATGACCCCAAGATAAAGAGAACATCAACACTAAAAATTAAAAACAGCATCACCGTCAATGTTAATAAAAATAGAATATATAGAGTCTGCCCCCTTCAAAAGAAAGTCCTTCACAGTTATGTTTATTAGCTACATTATTCTGCCAAGGACAATATTAATTTATTGTATAGGCTATTGTCATGTAAGACAATTCTCAATCAATGCGAGCAGTGCAAAAGATGGATGACTGTTTTTCTTTAAAGTGTAGCAAAATAAAGATCTCAATGTCATTATAATTTTACTTTGGTGGTGCTGTCAATAACATATTCAATCATTTTATGATGAGACCAAGGGTTTATTGGTTGAGAATATAGATGAATGCCAATCTTATTTTTCAAAGGACCTTGGCTTAAAACTCTGCATTAAACTAGTTGCACTCAACTGCAAGCAATGAAAAAAGGCTGAAAAGCATTTTGTCTGCAATAATCACTCATTTACCTGTTCTAACATAAACCATGTAAACTAAAGAGTGCATGATCAGGGACTAGGCCAGTCACTGATAAGACCAAGTAACACATATCATGTTAACGGCTTGCTGGAGAAGGTCTAGTCATCAAACATTCAAGCCTGAGAGCTACATTGTCTATGCGGTAAAATAAACTCTCATACGGCTGTATTATTAAGGCACCTGAAATGTGGTTGTAACAGTTTGTTTTTAGTTGGGGGGGAATGCTATGTTGTTTACTGATAATTGCAGTGCTAACTGTACATATCTGCATGTGTGTATGCATGTATTATATATGCAAACGCAAAATATCTCAAAAGTGAGTACACCCCTCATTTTTTAATCTTTTATTTTTTTTTCTCTTCATGGAACAATACTAAAGATATGACACTGATGCAAATTAAAGTAGTCAGTGTATGGCTTGTATAGCAGTGTATATTTGGGGTGTCCTCCACATAACTCAACACACAGCCATGTCCAAACTGCTGACAACAAAAGTAAGTATACCACTAAGTGAAAATAGTGTCTAAAGTGTGTATATTTTGTGGCCACCATTATTTTCAAGCACAGCCATAACTCTCTTGGGCATGGAATTAACTAGTGCTTCACAGGAGCACCTGGAATGCTCTCTACTCCTCCATGATGACATCATGGAGCTGGTGGATATTAGAGACCTTGGCTCCTCCATCATCCATTTGAGGATGCCCCACAGATGCTTAATAGGGGTTAGGTCTGGAGACGTGTTTGGCCAGTCAATCACCTTTACCCTCAGTTTCTTTAGCAAGGCAGTGGACATTATGGCACCTTGGAGGTGTGTTTGTGGACATTATGTTGGGAGCAACCCTGCGATCCCAGTTTCTAAAAAAATATAAGAAGGCATCATGCTCTGCTTCAATATGTCACAGTACATGTTGGCATTCATAGATCCCTCAATAAACTGTGGCTCCCCATAGCCGGCAGCACTCATTGTGACGAATTTGTCACCAAACCTGGCAGCTCTCAGGCACCCCTCTTATCCTTACTCAGTTCCCTAACTGTTTAGAATATAAGGGAGGGACCGCAGCTCACCTGTAGGTACTAGTTAATTAAGGCACCCTCAGCGAGAGTGTTATATGCATTCCGGTACCAGGTCAGAGTACATATAATAACCGGCACCCTGTCACCCCGTCACTGATAGAAGTCCTAAATAATGCAATCAATAACTTTCTTAATCTGCTGGCAGGCACAGAAAACTGGATCCAGATTCAGACACTGCTTCCCTTACTGCTATTTCTCATGGCGGCTTACATTTCTCCCATTCACCGAGACCTGGGAACAGACATGGTGGTGAAGTCTGCCTGCTCCTATCCCCACAAGGTACTTTCCAGGTCATGCCTCCAGCCTCATCTTGCTTATCTCCATCTTTTGAGGCTCACACCATTAGTATCTTCCATCCCCTCCTCCTCAGAGTAGCAGTTGTATACCGCCCGCCAGGTTCACCCAGCAAGCTCTTCCATCATTTCTCTGCATGGCTACAACACTTCATGTCCTCAGAATTACCAACCCTTATTCTGGTAGCCTTTAACATCCCCATAAACAGCCCCATCTCCCCATCTGCATCCAAGCTCCTATCTCTAACCACCTCTCTCACAGCTCTAAACCTCTGAGACACACAAAGATGGTAACACCCTTGACCTGGTCTTTACCCATCTCTGCTTAACCTCCTTCTTAGATAATTCATCTCTTCCTCTCTCTGACCACAACATTTTCTCCTTCATGCTCACAAATCCTCGCCCACCACAGCACACCCCTACCTATCACACATCCAGTAATCTACAGGCCATTAACCCTCATATATTCAAAGACTCTCTACACTCATCACTGTCCCAATCACCTCATTCTCCTGTCCCAATCTGGCATAAAATCACTGCAATGACACTCTGAGAAACACCCTGCACCAAGTAGCCCCCCTCACCCTCAGAACTTCCAAACATAGACTAAAACTGCCCTAGCTCACATCGCAAACTCTAGGAGTGCTGAACACCTATGGAGGAAAACTCGCTCACCAGAAAACTTTATCCATTATAAAGTAATGCTAAAAACCTACAACTCTGCCCTTCACCTTGCCAAAAAGACCTACTTCACCACCCTGATCTCCTCACTATCCAACAATCCAAAAAAACACTTTGACACTTTTCACTCTCACCTCAGTCCTAAAGTGCAGGCCCCCATCAGTGACCTCTGTGCTGTTGATTTGGCTTCTTACTTTATGGAGAAAATAGACAATTTCCGCCAGAAAATCAGCTCCCGGCCTCCAAGCGCTGCTATTCCCATTTTTCCCCACATTTCCTCCGGCTGACTCTCCATATTTGACCCAGTCACAGAAGAAGTCTCCAGGATCCTCTCTTCATCTCGCTCCACTACATGTACTACTGACCCCACTCCCTCACACCTATTCCAGTCCATCTCTCCAGTCGTCACTACTCACCTAACCAAAATCTTCAATCTCTCCCTCTCTTCTGGCATCTTCCCCTCCTCCTTCAAACATTCTATCATTACTCCATTATTAAAGAAATCTTCTCTTGACCCATCCTGCACAAATAACTACAGACCAGTCTCCAACCTCCCCTTCATCTCTAAACTCTTGGAGCGCCTGGTCTACACTCACCTCACTCGTTACCTTTCCACTCATTCTCTTCTAGATCCATTACAGTCTGGTTTCCGCCCCTTACACTCTACAGAAACGTCCCTCATCAAAGTGACCAATGACCTTTAGATAGCAAAAAATAATGGTGACCACTCTCTGCTTATTCTTCTTGACCTCTCTGCAGCTTTTGACACAGTCGACCATCATCTCCTACTCTCTATGCTGCACTCCATCAGCATAAAAGACACCACTCTCCCCTGGTTCTCATCCTATTTTTCTGACCGCCCTTTCAGTTTATCATTCGCTGGCTCCACTTCCTCTTCTCTTCCTATCACTATTGGGGTCCCTCAGGGTTCAGTCCTTGGCCCTCTTCTCTCTCTACACGGCCTCGATTGGACAGATCATCAGCAGATTTGTCTTCCAGTACCATCTCTATGGTGATAACACACAACTATTCACTTCAGCCCCTGACCTTACCTCTGCGGTATTAAAGAACACTAATGACTGTCTAGCTGCAGTTTCCCACATCATGTCTGCTCTCTATTTGAAACACAACCTTTCCAAAACTGAACTACTTCTGCTCCTACCCTCCACTAACCTTCTTAAATATGACATCTCCCTCTCAGTGTGCGGCACCACGATAATGCCTAGGCAGCAGGCTCACCGTCTGGGTAATGTTTGACACCGATCTCTCCTTTACCTCCTATATACAATCTCTCATCCGCTCTCGTCACTTGCACCTGAAGAAAATCTCTAGAGTCCGTCACTTTCTCCCCTTTGAAACAAAAAAAACCCTCACCATGGTCCTAATCCATTCCCGACTAGACTACTGCAATTCTCTTTTAATTGGCCTCCCCCTCTCTAGTCTTTCTCCTCTCCAGTCCATCCTTAATGCAGCAGCCAGGTTCATCCATCTGGCCAATCATTACTCAGATGCTTCCGCTCTGTGGCAGACACTGCACTGGCTGCCCGTACACTAAAGAATCCAATTCAAATTGCTTGTTCTCACCCACAAAGCTCTTCACAGTGCATCTCATTGTAGATTGTAAGCTCATTTGAGCAGGGTCACCTTTACTTTTGCTTTAATTATTATTATTTATTTATAGAACACCATTGATTCCATGGTGCTGCACATGAGGAAGGGATACATACAAACAAGTTACAAATACTATGAAAAAACTAACAGTGACAGACTGGTACAGAGGGGAGAGAGGACCCTGCACTTGCGGGCTTACATTCTACAGGGCAATGAGGAGGGAAACAGTAGGTTAGGTCTGCTCCAGTGGTGGTGGAACGCCAGGTCCAGTGGTGGTGGAGCGTCGGGTCCCAAGGTGGTGAGGTGGCACCATGGGCATTGCAGGTTGTAAGCTATTCTGACATTTTGAGGTGCAGAATTCCAGAAGAAGGGGGATGCTCAGGTGAAGTCTTTCATGCGGTTAGATGAGGAACGTATAAGTGTGGAGGAAAGGAGGAGGTCTTGGACGGATCGAGGATTACGAGTTGGATGATATTGGGTGATTAGTTCAGAGATATATGGGGTGACAGATTGTGGACGGCATTGTAAGTTAATGTTAGTTTGAATTGGATACGCTGGAGAATTGGGAGCCAGTGGAGGGATTTGCAGAGGAGAGAAGTGAAGGAGCAGTGAGGAGAAAGGTGGATTAGTCGGGCAGCAGAGTTAAGGTCAGAATGGAGAGGTGCAAGAGGGTTAGCAGGGAGGCCACAGAGGAGGAGGTTACAGTAGTCAAGACAGGAGATAATGAGGGCGTGTACTAGTAGTTTAGTAGATTGAGGGTTGAGGAAGGGACGGATTCTGGAAATATTTTTGAGTTGGAGGCGGCAGGAGTTGGCGAGAGCTTGAATGTGTGGTCTGAAGGACAGGGCAGAGTCCAGGATTACTCTGAGGCAGTGGACTTCAGGTACAGGGCAAAGTGTGATAATTATTGTATTGTACTTTTTACATTGATTCTCTGCTTATTGTATTGTATTTAATCACTGTATTGTATGTTTTACATTGTTTCTCTGCTTAGTGTATTGGATTTTTTACATTGATATTCTACTTTAATTTCTTTCTGTATTGTATTTTTTTTTATTGTTACCTATGACAATTTGTAAATAAACCACTGTATTGTAAAGCACTGCGGAATATGTTGGTGCTATATCAATAAAGATTAATATTATCATTATAAGGCACCAATTGCTGCCACCAGTCCCTCATTCGGATATAAACCCAGGTTATATAAGGGTCAGGAATAAACCCAGGCAGCGTATAATGTTAAAGGGGTTGTCTGGGCTTTTTCTATCATTTACATGTATATCTAGGCTGCAGAATAGTGACAGTTTGTAATATACATCCTGTCAACATTTAGCAGGATTTCCTAGATATCACCTTTTTGAGGCAGCCAGGGAACGACCAGGGGGTGTGTTTGTGCTGGAGCTGCATGTAAATGGAGAACTGGTCGTTTACTTCCAGACTCCAACACACACACCCCCACAGTATGGCCAGCTAACCACAGGCTTCTACAGCCCGCCCAAGTCCCAAGCATGACCACCCACCCCCTCTGCACACAGTGGTTTACCTCCTCCTCTGGCACAGTGTACTGAATCTGCAGCTCTGTACACTGCTCTGTGAGCTGCAGATTTGGCACATAGGGTCAGTGTAGGAGCTGAGGGCTGTGTGCAATCCTGTCTGCCCTCAGCTCTTGCTCCCCTGAGGCGGGCTGCAGAAGTTCGTGGGTTGGCCAAACTTACATATACTTTTAATTGCTGTAGGGGCAAACTAGAATAATATATACAGATGAGTTATACATCTATGACAGAAGTTAGTCAGTTATGCAAATAAAAGATAAATGAGGTACATACAGATATACAGACAAATATAATTCAACTAGCTGTGAGCCCGATGCAAATGCATCGGGTGTCTAGAATATTTTTTTTTTCTTTTTAGATTTTCAAATAATAATCCAATATAGTAGATAGGAATTTTTTATTTATTATTTATTTTGTTTTGTTTTTTTACTATTTTTATTATTATTAAATGTATTTATTATTTGTTATTTTAAGAAAATTTATTTGTATTAAAATTATTTTATTTAAAAACCGCATCTGCGGCGCGGTTGCGGTAATCCCCATAGAAAATATAGGGGGACTTGCGGCAGGTGCGGCAAAACCGCACTTGCCGCACCTGCCGCAAGTCCCCCTATACTTTCTATGGGATTACCGCAACCGCGCCGCAAGTGCTCGCACTCAGCCAGCGACTCGCAATGCGGCGCGGTTGCGGTAATCCTTATGGGGATTACCGCAACCGCGCCGCAAGTCCTCGCACTCAGCCAGCGACTCGCAATGCGGCGCGGTTGCGGTAATCCTTATGGGGATTACCGCAACCGCGCCGCAAGTGCTCGCACTCAGCCAGCGACTCGCTGCCGCACCTGCCGCAAGTCCCCCTATACTTTCTATGGGGATTACCGCAACCGCGCCGCAAGTGTAGCGACTCGCAATGGCCTCGCGGCCATTGCTCGCGCTACACAGCGACTCGCAATAGATCCCCATTGAAAGTATAGGGGGAGTTGCGGCAGATGCGGCAGCTGAGGTAGCGACTCGCAATGGCCTAGCGGTAAATCGCTAACTTTGTAGCCGGGCCTCTGGTTCTATTTTCGGCCAGCGACTCGCAATGGCCGCTTCGCGGCCATTGCTCGCGCGTGGTGACGTCACAACGTGACATAGCCACGGCGTTTTCGGGGTCCGACACGATTTTGCCTACGGCAATTATATAGTAGATTACCTGTTTCTTTGCTGCTGGTGGCCACACGAAGGCAGTTAAGAGCCACATGATTCCCTTGGGTATACTCTGACAAGTGATTTAATTAGTCCTCCTCAGAAGTAATATGAAGAGGGAGGGATCGGCCCAAGTGTTATACCCTAGGCTGCCACTTTCAAGTTGCTCCGCTCCGCCTCTGGGTGGTCTGAGCTTCTCCTCCCCTAAGACCTATGAATGGCCATAACTTCTCCATGGAAGGTCTGAGAGGAGCAGTTCTGGTATAATTGAATTCTGCGTATTCTCCCCTACGCTTTATAAGACCAAAGATGGCTTCTCTAGCTGACTCCTGGGTATTATATATACTCTGGCCTGAGACTGGAAGGCATACACCACTCTAACTGAAGGCACATACCCAAGGAATACCCGGCTGTGAATAGACATTCAAGACAAGGCGACTATTGTCCCTGCCTTAATTCGAAGAGGAAATGGAGGAGGGAAACCTGCAGACCCCACTGGAATCCTGTCAGAAGATCCAGACTTAATGGCTATGGAATCATTATTCCAAAGTATGAATTTACCACATGTGCTGGCCACCTACAACTCCTATCACTGGAATCATGACAGCCAACTGCACGCACCCATCCCTCCCACTTTACTCTTCTACCATGCGTTGAAGAGATACTCAGAGCGGTGACTAGTTGTCAGCTAGAGAAGCCATGTTTGGTCTTAAAGTGTAGAGGAGAATCCAGAGACTCCAATGAGACCAGACCAGCTCCTCTCAGACCCTCTGGAGGGGAGGAAGTTATGGCCATTCATAAGTCTTAATAAAATGTTAGTGCAAAGATGCAGGGGAGGAGAGTGCCAGACCGCCCAGAAGTGAAATGGAACAACTTGGGAGTATCAGCCTAGGATATAGTACTTTGGTCGACCCTTCCCTCTTCGCATTACTTCTGAGAAGGACTTAATTAAATTATATATATTTAATCGTTTTAGGGGCTCACTAGAATATTATATACAGATAAGTTATGCAGATATTACAGATGTTAGTTAGTTAGGGCAGAGACATACTATGCAAGATACATGCAAAATACTTGTATCTCTCACCGGGCATGCCCTGGAAGCACGTCAGTTGCATAGAAACTCAAGCAGTTGATGTGCTCCCATCCAGAAAGGCGGCGAGACTCGTGTGAGTATCTCGCTTGCATCTCGCATAGTTTGTCTCTGCCCCTAGGCTATTTGTGCACGCAAAGTACAGTATTTGGCAGAAGAATGCACCAAAACAAGGTGTGTGTTTTTGGGTCATTTTTGCCAGTGTTTTTCATAATGAAGTCAATGGTTGTAAGGGCTGAAAAACGCAGGAACATTTTTTTTTTGCTGGCTTTAGGATAGGCATGCAGATTTGTGATAAAATTGCACCAAAAACACATCAAAAACACATTGAAAAATACACAGTGTTTATTATGTAAGGGTAGGCTAGATGTTCTCAAAACTAACCATGGGCATTTATTACAAAGTTGTAATCAATATGTTATTTGATGCGGAATCTTCATGTTTCGCTACATAGCCTACATTGTTACATTGCCTACTAAAGTCATTGAGCTTGGTTTCTGAAAATCTAGTTTATGTACAAGCTGACTCATGGTCTTATCCCCCTTAGTTTATTCCCCAACCACCGCAATATACATACTATTCTATTAATCTAAGAATCCTTTTAACCACAAAGATATACAGTCATATGAAAAGGTTTGGGCACCTGTCTTAATCTTACCCTTTTTATTAAATTGATTTTTTGCAACAGCTAGTTCAGTGTGATATATGTAATAACTGAAGGACACAGTAATATTTCAGGATTGAAATGAGGTTTATTGTACTAAGCAAAAATGTGAAATATGCATTATTTAAAAAATTGACAGGTGCAAAAGTATGGGCACCTCACCAGAAAAGTGACATTAATATTTAGTAGATCCACCTTTTGCAAAAATAACAGCCTCTAGACGCTTCCTGTAGCTGTTAATGAATTCCTGGATCCTGGATTAAGGTATTTTTGACCATTCTTCTTTACAAAACAATTCCAGTTCAGTTAAGCTTGATGGTCGCTGAGCCTGGACAGCCCGCTTCAAAACATCCCACAGATGTTCAATGATATTCAGGTCTGGGGACTGGGATGGCCATTCCAGAACATTGTAATTGTTCCTCTGCATGAATACCTGAGTAGATTTGGATCGGTGTTTTGGATCATTGTCTTGCTGAAAGATCCATCCCCGGCGTAACTTCAACTTTGACACGGATTCTTGAACATTATTCTCAAGAATCTGCTGATACTGAGTGGAATCCATGCGACCCTCGACTTTAACAAGATTCCCGGTGCCATCATTCACCACACAGCCCCAAAGCATGATGGACCCTCCCCCAAATTTGACACTAGTTAGCAAGTGTTTTTCTTGGAATACTGTGTTTTTGTGGTGCCATGCATAGCGCCTTGTTGTATGACCAAACAACTCAATCTTTGCTTCATTAGTCCACAGAACTTTCTTCCAAAATGAAACTGGCTTGTCCAAATGTGCTTTTGCATACCTCAGGCGACTGTTTGTGGCGTGCATGCAGAAACGGCTTTCGCATCACTCTCCCATACAGCTTCTCCTTGTGCAGCGTGCGCTGTATTGTTGACCGATGCACAGTGACACTATCCGCAGCAAGATGATGCTGCAGGTCTTTGGAGGTGGTCTGTGGATTTTTCTTGACTGTTCTCACCATTCTTCTTCTCTGCCTTTCTGATATTTTTGTTGGCCTGCCACTTCTGGCCTTTACAAGAACTGTCCCTGTGGTCTTCCATTTCCTTACTATGTCCCTCACAGTGGAAACTGACAGGTTAAATCTCTGAGACAACTTTTTGTATCCTTCCCCTGAACAACTATGTTGAACAATCTTTTTTTCAGATCATTTGAGAGCTGTTTTGAGGAGCCCATGATGCCACTCCTCAGAGAAGATGCAACTAGGAGAACAACTTGCAAGTGAACACCTGAAATAGCTTTTCTCATGATTGGATACACCGGACTATGAAGTATAAAGCTCAATGAGGTTACCAAACCAATTTAGTGCTTCAGTAAGTCAGTAAAAAGTAGTTAGGAGTATTCAAATCATGAAAATCAGAATGGGTGCCCATACTTTGGCACCTGTCAAATTTTGAAATAATGCATATTTCACATTTTTGGTTAGTACAATAAACCTCATTTCAAAACTGAAATATTACTGTGTCCATCAGTTATTACATATATCACACTGAAATAGCTGTTGCAAAAAAACAATTTTAAACAAACAAAAAAAAAAAAGAGTAAGATTAAGAGGGGTGCCCAAACTTTTTCATATGACTGTATAGGTTGATATTTTGCAATGAAAGTTTCTTGAGTATGACCCATCCATCAGGAATAAACTAAAGAAACTTTTTACGTGGTTTGAGAGCTCACAATGTTTTGAAGTACAATTGAAGAGCTCTATTGAACCCTTTTAATATTTGAGGAGGAAGTTTGGCCATTTTTTCTAATTTGTCTTAATACATGAATGCATAAACATTTACCATTTCACACTTTAGGATATCCATTTGAAAAGGGTGATACTTTTAAGAGAGGCTTTGCTCATCACCCTTCATCTCAACTCCTGACAGGGCCCTTATCGGTCCTGTAGATTCACAATCTCAGAGCACCAGCAGTTTCAAGAGCAGTTAGTGTTGTAACAAAACAGAGCTCGTATAGAACTGTCATGTATGGTGGAGTCTCCGCCACAAGCCAATAAATAGACTGTATAGGTAGAGCTCCTCAAGTGAAGGCTTGAGAATATACCCTCTTTAAGTTTATTTCCTGTAGACACATAAAAGCAGTAGCAGGTGATACTTTATACATAGTAACATAGTAACATAGTTTTTAAGGTTGAAGGAAGACTTTAAGTCCATCTAGTTCAACCCATAGCCTAACATGTTGATCCAGAGGAAGGCAAAAAAAAACCCATGTGGCAACACTAATCTCCACATTGGGGGAAAAAATTCCTTCCTGACTCCAGATACGGCAATCAGACTAATTCCCTGGATCAACGCCCTATCAAAGAATCTAGTATATATAACTGGTAATATTATAGTTTTCAAGAAAGGCATCCAGGCCCTTCTTAAATGTTAGTAGTGACTCACTCATTACAACATCATGTGGCAGAGAATTCCATAGTCTCACTGCTCTTACAGTAAAGAATCCGCGTCTGTGATTATGATTAAACCTTCTTCCCTCCAGACGTAGAGGATGCCCCCTTGTCCCAGTCTCAGGCCTAAGAGTAAAGAGATCATTAGAAAGGTCTCTGTACTGCCCCCTCATATATTTATACATTATTATAAGATCACCCCTAAGCCTTCGTTTTTCCAAGCTAAATAACCCCAAGTTTAATAACCTGTCTTGGTATTGCAGACCCCTTAGTCCTCTAATAACTTTTGTCGCTCTTCTCTGGACCCGCTCTAGTTCAGCTATGTCTTTCTTATACACCGGAGACCAGAATTGTACACAGTATTCTAAGTGTGGTCGCACTAGTGACTTGTATAGAGGTAAAATTATGTTCTCCTCATGAGCATCTATGCCTCTTTTAATACATCCCATTATTTTATTTGCCTTTGCAGCAGCTGCCTGACACTGGCCACTAAATGTGAGTTTGTCATCTACCCATACACCCAGGTCTTTTTCAGTGACAGTTTTGCCCAGTGTTTTACAATTAAGCACATAATTATACCTTTTGTTTCCTCTGCCCAAGTGCATGACTTTACATTTATCCCCATTAAAGCGCATTTGCCATTTGCCCAAGCTTCTAGTTTACATAAATCCTCCTGTAATATAAAATTGTCCTCCTCTGTATTGATTACCCTGCAGAGTTTAGTGTCATCTGCGAATATTGAGATTCTACTCTGTATGCCCCCTACAAGGTCATTAATAAATATATTAAATAGAAGCGGGCCCAACACTGACCCCTGTGGTACCCCACTGTTAACTGTGACCCATTCTGAGTGTGTTCCATTAATAACCACCCTTTGTTTCCTATCACTAAGCCAGTTCTTAACCCACTTACACATATTTTCCCCTATCCCCATTGCCCTCATTTTATGTATCAACCTTTTGTGTGGCACCGTATCAAAAGCTTTTGAAAAGTCCATATACACCACATCCACTGCATTTCCTTGGTCCAGTCCAGAACTTACTTCTTCATAGAAGCTTATTAGATTAGTTTGACAGGAACGGTCCCTCGTAAAACCATGTTGATAATGGGTCATGAGGTTATTTTTCTTCAGATACTCCAGTATAGCATCTCTTAGAAAACCCTCTAGGATTTTACCCACAGTAGAGGTTAAGCTTACTGGCCTATAATTTCCAAGTTCAGTTTTTGTCCCCTTTTTGAATATTGGCACCACATTTGCTATACGCCAGTCCTGTGGTACAGACCCTGTTATTATGGAATCTTTAAATATTAAAAATAATGGTCTATCTATGACAGTACTTAATTCCTGCAGCACTCTGGGGTGTATCCCATCTGGGCCCGGGGATTTGTCAATTTTAGTGATTTTTAGACGATGCCGTACTTCCTCTTGGGTTAAGCAGGTGACGTTTAATTGAGAATTTTTGTTATCACTGATCATATTGTCTGTCATGGGATTTTCTTGTGTAAATACTGTTGAAAAAAAGTCATTTAGCATATTTGCTTTTTCCTCATCCTCATCCACCATTTCACCCAGACTATTTTTAAAGGGCCAACACCATCATTTTTTAGTTTCTTACTATTTATGTAGTTAAAAAATATTTTGGGATTCTTTTTACTTTCTCTGGCAATGAGTCTCTCTGTCTCAATCTTTGCTGCCTTGATTTGCTTTTTACAAATGTTATTTAATTTTCTGTATTTATTTAATGCTTCATCACTACCTACTTGCTTTAATTCCCTAAATGCTTTCTTTTTGTCACATATTGCACTTCTTACCGCTTTATTTAGCCATAGTGGTTTCCTCCTATTTCTAGCATGCTTATTCCCATAGGGTATATATTGTGCACAGGTCCTATTCAGGATGCTAATAAACATCTCCCATTTGTGTTGTGTACTTTTATGTCTCAGGACATCGTCCCAGTTTATTGCACTAAGATCATCTCTCAACCGTTGGAAATTTGCCTTCCTGAAGTTTAGTGTCCTTGTGGCCGCTCTACTACACGTCTTAGTAAAGGATACTTGAAAGCTTATTAAGTTATGATCACTATTACCCAAGTGACCTCCAACCCGTATATTTGATATGCGGTCTGGCCTGTTGGTTAATATTAGGTCCAGCAGTGCCCCCCTTCTTGTTGGGTCCTGAACCAGTTGTGAAAGGTAATTGTCTCTTATAGTTTTCAAAAACTTATTACCTTTGCTGGAACTGCAGGTTTCTGATCCCCAATGTATTTCAGGGTAGTTGAAGTCCCCCATAATAATGACTTCTCCCTGAGTCGCTGCTTCATCTATTTGCTTTATGAGGATATTCTCCTCCACTTCCATTATTGTTGGGGACTTATAACAAACCCCTATCAGTAATTTATTATTTTTTCCCCCTCCCCTTATCTCCACCCACAGAGACTCTACATTTCCATTAGATTCACCTATATTATCACGCAGGATGGGTTTTAAGGATGATTTTACGTATAAACATACACCTCCTCCTCGCCTATTTGTACGGTCATTTCTGAACAGACAATAGCCCTGTAAATTAACAGCCCAGTCATGGCTCTCGTCCAGCCAAGTCTCCGAAATCCCCACCATGTCATAATTATTTTCCAACAAAATCAATTCTAATTCCTCCATTTTGTTGGTGAGGCTTCTGGCATTAGTGAACATGCACTTTATGCATCTCTCTTTACCTCTATTCCTTCCTACTAGATTGACTGTTCTAACCCCACCCCCATGCCACCCCCAATTTTATTACTTGTGCCCAGGTTACTGCTTACACTATCTTCCCCTCCTATACAATGAATACCCTCCCCCCCAATCCCTAGTTTAAACACTTCTCCAACCTTCTAGCCATTTTCTCCCCCAGCACAGCTGCACCCTCCCCATTGAGGTGCAGCACGTCCCTAGCATAGAACCTGTAGCCAACAGAGAAGTCGGCCCAGTTCTCCAGGAACCCAAACCCCTCCTTCCTACACCAATTCCTGAGCCACTTATTTATCTCCCTAATCTCCCGTTGCCTCTCTGGTGTGGCACGTGGTACAGGCAGTATTTCAGAGAATACTACCTTGGAGGTCCTTGCCTTAAGCTTGCAGCCTAATTCCCTGAAATCATCTTTAAGGACCTTCCACCTACCTCTAACTTTGTCATTTGTGCCAATGTGCACTATGACCGCTGGGTCCTCACCAGCCCCTCCCAGTAATCTGTCAACCCGATCAGCGATGTGCCGGACTCGAGCGCCAGGTAGGCAGCACACTGTTCGACGATCCCTGTCTTTGTGACAGATTGCCCTATCTATTCCCCTAATAATTGAGTCCCCCACTACCAGCACCTGTCTGGCCTGCCCTACTCTCCTGTTTTCCCCCTTACTGGAGCAGACACTCCTCTGGCTTTCAGAGGTCATGCCCTGCTGCAGCAGTGCTATCCCTGAACTCACACCCCCCTCATCTGCCAACATAGCAAATTTATTGGGGTGTGCCAGATCAGGGCTAGCCTCCCTGGCACCCTTCCCTCTACCCCGCCTTCTAACTGTCACCCAGCTAGCTACCTCATGGTCCTGCAGCTCCATACTACCATCCTCCCCCACATCTATCCCATTGAGCAGCTGTTCAGTGAGCAGCAGACTCCTTTCCATATTGTCTATGGATCTCAGCGTTGTCAGTCGTTCATTTAGATCCAGTATCTGGGCTTCCAAATGCACAACGTACTCACATCTCACACAGCAGTATGCACCCTCGGCCGGCTGGTCAAGGAATGCATACATGTGGCAAGATGTACACTGGATGGCATTGCCAATCATGGAGCTCATTTCCTAATGGGGATTGCACCAGACAGAAATGATAAGTAAAAAGAAATGCAAAGTATTAATAAAATACAACCAGCAATTCAGTAAGTCCTCCCTTCCAAACTCCCTTAATCCAAAGTCACTGAATCACAAGTCACACACTTACTTCTGTCGCACTTGTGCTCTGTCACACAAAGCTTGCGGTCACACTCGCTAGAGAATCAGATATAAAGAGGTTTTTTTTTTTTCTTTTTTTCCCTTAGCAGCAAATCAGCCTGTATCTCAGTGCACTTCCAAAGGACTGGAAGCCCCAACCAGCTGCTTCTTATAAACCCTTAATTATGCACCCCCACCCTTAATTAACCCCTTGTAAGTATAGCTACACCACAGGTTTTAAGTGCAAGTAGTTAACCCTTTAACTTACAGGTAGTAAAATAGGAGTCTATAAACTTGTAGAGAGAAAAGAAAGTTAAGAAAGCCCATAAGGATGAAAACCCACGAGTCAGCACTTTACCCGTATCAAGACGCATCCCGCTATCTCCTCGTGCAATATTACATATCAATTCATGAAACCATCTGAGAAGAATTTCTATGCTATTTAACATGTCTATCAATCCACTTGTTTGCCTCTTTTAGTTTAAAAAAAAAACTGTACTATTCGTCCCATATAATTTCAGTTTATCATGAAAGACCAGTACATTTTGTAGTTTAGATCAACTAAGTAATTTATTAATCTCAGGAAATTAGGCATTTTTTTTTATCTCAACCACACAATCAACATAAAGCATTATGTTAATCCTTTTGTGCATTAAAACCTTAATACTGCTGGCACATCTTGGCACCATCTCTCTATTTGTATTTATTTCCAACTTAACCAAAATCAGTCGCAGTCAGTTCATGGCAGCATGAACCTGAGCTTGGCTGTGTGGGTGCATGCAGTTACATCTGTCTCTGTAACCCAATAGCGTTTAAAAAATAATATTTTGAAAAACTGGCCAGGGACTAAAGAGAGACATCTTACCAGTCCAGTGCGGACCTGGTATGGTTTCTCCCCTCATTGCCCCAGTCCACTGACAAGTCTCTCCTCTCTTTTTGTACATACATGGGAAATACTTATCAATGAGAAGAGAGAAGCTAACCAAGGGCTCGTGTACCAGACTGGTCAGGTTTTGTCCTATAATTGTGAATGGCTTTTCCAGCTGTCTTCGCTGAAATGCTGCATTTTAAAAGGAAAACCTTCCTTGGTTGTAATCATGTAGCCTGAGTTATGGATTGGGCAACATAAATCTATTGCCAGAGTTCCTTTAAAAGTACTTGACGCTACCTTTCAACAAAATTAGAGAAAGCAAAGTTTTTACTCCAAACTTCTCAACAAGCCAATTCTGATGAATTACATAAGGGGATTTTAAGTCTAAGTTGAGACACTTCACTTTACAATTTTTGTTCGTCTATAACCAATTTTAGCAATCGCTCTTCACATAGTTACAGTGTTTTCTCACGGTGATACTATATCTTCTGCAGTTATCAATCTCTCTATAATCATGAACATAAGTACATGAAAGAGTAAGTTCCATCTGAATGAACACTGCACTGACTGCTGAATTACATTGTTGGCTGGAAACAAAAATCTCCTCTAGATCATCTGGAATCTTCTATTCTGAGGGACTTCTCCTTGCACCACCTAATTCATACCCCTCATCCTCTACTCTTGTTTACTTCATTTTAGTCCGATGAACCAGTGATTTCTCTTTTTGGGGATGCCCCACAGTCTTGCTGAAGTCGTATTTTACTCCTATACACCTATGGTGTTTCAATTTGCCTTTGTCACATCGCCATTGGACTCGGTGGCTGGTGTTCCTGCCTGGCCGCTGGGAGGCGCCAGATTCCTTAGGATGATGGTGCCGGTGATAGGAGGGCCTTGCCCTCATATGGACCTGCTCCTTCGACGTCTGCCTCTGTCGCTGAACGCCGCCGTGTTTCTCCTTTGGGTGATGTTGGTCGCAGAGGAGCGGGCCCTGCAGAGGTGTCTGATAGGCGCAGCCTTCGTTCTTCTGTCAGAAGTGGGGTGGTTAGTGTCAGTCGTGCATCACCATCTAGCCTGGTTCTAGGGGCGGTACGGATGAGATCATCAGGCTGTGAGCTCCAGCCTATGGGAGGTAACCGCACCCTTCAAATACATTGGAGCCTGTCTTGCAGGCCACCAGATATAGTTTTGGTTCCACAGTAATAGTGTGTGTTTAGTTTTGACTTTGACCTTTGCCTGAATTTTCGACTCTGCTACAGCCTGACAATTTTGTGCCTTCGCTGCCCTCTCGGTTTTGACTCGGACTCCTGACTACGTTTTTCGGTACTGATTTTTCCCTTCCTGATGAACTTCCTGCTCTGCTGCTCATAATAGGCAGCTACCCCCTGGGCTCCGCTGTAATTCCAGATCCCTGTATAGGGGTTAAGGGTCTCGGGGTTTCTCGGGGAGCTGCCTTACCAGCAGCTCAGCCTCACAGCAGATGGTCGTCACAGCCTTGATCGCAATGAAACGAAATAATTTTACAATCAAGGAAATATACAGTTTATACTCGAGTATAAGCAGAGTTTATCAGCACACTTTTTGTGCAGAAAAGCTCCCCCCTCGGCTTATTCGAGTCAGTGTACAGGCTCAGTGGGGGGCTGGTGATCGAGCGCTGGAGAAGGCGCGGGAAGGCTGCAGTAGAATCAGAGAGGTCACGTGGGCCCGCTCATTAGTGCAATGTAATATGCACTGCATCCCCATGTCCATCAGCGGCGGAGGGAGCGGTGCATATTAAATTGCACTATGTATACTCGTCCCCTATCATCACAGCATATGCCTCCATGCTGCTGCACACCATAAAATAATAAATCATTGATCTCTCACCTTCCGTTGCTATGGCACCGCTGCGTCCTCTGGTCTTCCTGCTTGTGCCGGCATCATGTGACCGATGCAGGAGCGATGACGTCATCCATGCTGCAGCCGTCACATGATGCCGGCACAAGCAGGAAGACCGGAGGACGCAGCGGTGCCATAGCGATGCAGGGTGAGAGATCAATGGTTTATTATTTTATGGTGTGCGGCAGCAAGGGGGCATATACTATGATGATATGGGGGTGAGTATACCAGTGAATGGGACTATATACCAATATAACCATGATGGAGGGCCATATACCAGTGATGGGGGCACTATTCCAGTCATTGGGGCTATATACCAGTGATGGGGCAATGTACAGTGATGAGGGGCTATATACCAGGCTGGGAGTCTATACACCAGTGATGGGGGCACTATATACCAGTGATGGGGGAATATGTACAGTGAGGGGGTATATACCAGGATGAGGGGCCATTTACCATGATGGGGGCGCTATATACCAGTAACGAGGGGCTGTATACAGTGATGATTGTTATATACCAGTGATGGGGATCACTATATACCAGTGATGGGAGTGCTATATACCATTGATGGGGGCACTATATACCAGTGATGGAGGGCTATATAAGGGGGTCATTTACCAGGATAGGGCGCTATATACCAGTGATGGAGATCACTATATACCAGTGATGAGGGGTTATATACCAGGATGAGGATCTGCTTCATTTCCCACCCTAGGCTTATACTTAAGTCAATAGGTTTCTCCAGTTTTTGGGGTAAAATTAGGGGCCTCGGCTTATACGAGTATATATGGTATTTAACATAGCAAAAGCCCAAACTTCTTTTCCTTCCATAGTATTTCTTTTTTTAACCAGAACTAGTCTTACTAGGGATAAGCAGTGAGATCTCAGGAAATCTTGCCTTAGTATCAACTCATTTTCTCATCATGATGTAAAATTATATTACTGAGAACAATCCTACTTCTCAACTAAATGATACCAGCAAAGATAAACGCAACAACAAAATAAAAACGGAAAGAGAAATTAACTAATTAATACTCAAAGATACAAAATGTCTAAGATGAGGTGAAATGTTCAAACTGCTATGCTGTTTGCGTACGCTATTGGCGTAAGTACCAAGGACAGCTCCCCAGTTCTAAAGCACTGCTACGCTGTTTGCGTACGCTATTGGCGTAAGTACCAGGGACAGCTCCCCAGTTCTAAAGCACTGTTGCTGGTCATCTACGCAATTTAACTACAGGACCATGGACAGCATCCGAGTGCTTACATACACATATATAAGACTATGTACTGTGTAATGGGTGTCTGACCTTACCACATCTCCTGTGCTGAGATCATCTTATATATGTGTCCCTGCTATGTACTGTGTAATGGCTGTGTCTGACCATACAGGTACATGGCCTGATCATACCACACCTCCTGTGCTGAGATAATCTTATATAGGTGTCCCTGCTATGTATTGTGTAATGGATGTGTCTGAAGGGCCTGTCACACGCGTCAATGTCGTCAGTGAGATGATCGCTGACGACATTGACGGCTGATCGCTGGTGAGCTGTCACACAGGCAGACTCACCAGCGATCAATTGACCAGAAACATCGTGGAAACGATTTAAATATCGTTTCCACGATGTCTTGCTCCCGCTGCCAGGCTGCTGGAAGCGGGAGCAGGCTGGTAACTAAGGTAAACTGCGGGTATCTAGGCAGCGCGCGCTGCCTAGATACCCGACGTGTACCTTAGTTACCAGCCTCCTCCGCTCACCGGCTGGTATCTAAGGTACACAGGGGTAACTAGGGACCCTAGTTACCCGCTGTGTACCTTAGATACCAGCCGGTGAGCGGAGGAGGCTGGTAACTAAGATACACGTCGGGTATCTAGGCAGCGCGCGCTGCCTAGATACCCGCAGTTTACCTTAGTTACCAGCTCCCAGCGCTTGTGAGAGGCGCTGGGAGCTGGAATATCGCTACTCCGGTGTCACACGCAGCGATGCTGCGTGTCCACCGGGCGACAATCGCCAGGTTTTAGAGCAGGTTCTAAAACCTGGCGATCATCAACCAGCGATTTATCGCTGGTTGATTCAGTATGTCACACGCGTCAATATAGCTGCAACGTCACGTGCAGCCGAGATCGTGCAGGCGATATTGACGCGTGTGACACCCCCTTGACTTACAGGGATATGGTCTGATTATATCATACCACATCTACTAGGAAGGGAAGTAAGTAAGAGAAAGAATATAGACAGGACAGTATGGGATCACAGTGTTTTCCTGCTTATTTTATAAAAACGTTTTACCTCAAAGAAAGAATAATCTATGATCCCGTGCTATAATATCTGTATATTGTTTTGCTTTCCCCCTGCCCAAGAGATGTGGCATGATCAGACTATGTTCCTGTATGGTCAGAAACAGCCATTTCACAGTACATAGCAGGGGCACATATATAAAATTATCTCAGCACAGGAACATTTGTTTTTAAAACACATTAAAATGTGGAACTTATTATTACTTTAAGATCTATTGATCAAAATTAGTTTGTTCATGGGACAAGTCCTTTAAGGTCAAAATTGGCTCTGTCTCTAAGGAGGTAAGGTTCCCATACACATTAGTCTAAACTAGATAGAATTGCACAATATCTGTGGGTGCGGCCATTAGTAAGATAATGTCAGAAGACGAAAATATCCAGCCTGATGAATTTCCACAGCCAATATTTTTATTCTCTATAACAAAAGCTGTCACCAGAAGATTCTGGCAATGGTTAATTCAAAGAGAACACTGGAGTTCTTGGTTGAACACTCATTGGGAAGTCAGGAGAGATAGTTGTCAGCTGAACGCTCATGGGGAAGTCGGGAGAGATAAGTTATCGGTTGAACGCCCATGGGGAAGTCAGCAGAGATAGTTATCGGCTGAACGCTCATGAGGAAGTCGGGAGAGATAGTTGTTGGCTGAACGCTCATAGGGAAGTCGGGAGAGATAGTTGTTGTCTGAACACTCATGGGGAAGTCGGGAGAGATAGTTGTCGGCTGAACGCTCATGGGGAAGTCGGGAGAGATAGTTGTCAACTGAACGTCCATGGGGAAGTCGGGAGAGCTAGTTGTTGGCTGAATGCTCATGGGGAAGTCGGAAGAGCTAGTTGCTGGCTGAACACTCATGGGGAAGTCGGGAGAGATAGTTGTCGGCTGAATGCTTATTCAGCCAACAGCAATCTAACGTACAAGGAAGCCTTTATACTGTATTCCATTATCACTAAAATTCTAATCTAACATTATAATCAATCCTGACAAAAGTTTCAACGTGTTTAATTTTTTTTACATACTTTGGTTTCTATTTACAATGAAACTTGCCTTTCTTAATGTTGTATTTTACTTTTTAATAGAAAATGTTAGAAATAAAATAAAAAAAAATAAAGAGTAATAAAATTATAAACATTTGTTAGGATTTAAGAATCCATTTAAAAATTGGAACTTTCACAAAATAATTAGAAAAGAGAACAAGCTAAAAGTCTGTTCAGTGTCCTGATTTAATAGTTAGCACAAGTATGTTAACCATTGAAGGGTTTAAGGTATAGATGCCATGCCCTTCATTTGCAGTGCATTAGAATGTATTAAGCATGTACACTGTAGTGTGTCTAAGGTGCCAGGATGAGTAAAGTAGGAAACATTGTGCATTCACCATTATGCTGCAGCCTCTGATAGATTCAATCACAGATACCATTAGTACGTGACATTGTATATTACTTACAAAGGATATCTCTTTTCCTATATTGTAGAGCTGGCAGCAGGTTGCAAGCCAGACAGAATGAGTTACTGGCTCTTTAGAAGCCACTTATTGCAACCGACAATAGCTTTAGGGCAATCTATGTAAAGCAAAGGCACACTTTTATGTCCACACACTTTACACCCTGAATCTTGATGTCTGCAGTTTAATCATTGTGTGATGTTTAGGAGATTGGAATAGCATCGAGGAGCTAGGAGGAGACATGGCTGGACTCATAATACGTGAGAAAGCAGGGAAATTGAACGTGTGGGATTTTAAACTAAATAAAATAATATTTTGTAGATTCCCAATAACAAAGGATGTGATCAATTTCCTGAAGTTCAAGTCACAATATATTTTTATTTTTAATACTTTGCTGCCTATACATAATCACACATCCAAATTAGAAAGACATTTCCACGTATGTCCTAAATATACTGTGTCGGAGAGACACAGAGTTTGTGCCTGTACTTCTGTGACTATGGTACGAATTCCTGAAAATGTCCTCCTCTGTCCATGCCATTCACACATTCTGTGCCTCAGGGACTTCTGAAATTGTGAGATCGCTCTCCACAGATGTGGGTGAGGCACAGCAGTTGGGGCAGGTTTGATTAAAGCAAAAATATGTGCAGATCAGCCATAAACATGCATGCTTGATATTTTCAAGCCACTGAAAACACCTCTAACCCACCGTGGCATGGATTCCACAAGCCCGCTGAAGGTGTCTAAGGCAAGGCATCTGCACTCATGCATTCGAATCACCAGAAAGCATGCAAGTTGTTGGACAGCCATAGAAAGCATGAACCAACACCAATACAGAGTCAGCTGTTAATCAGTGCAGGAAAATGCTTACGGTCGCAGCTCTCAGTGCTGTGTGCGGTGACTGTAAATGTTCTTCTACATTGAAAGCTGGGGGATACTGGGGAAAAGGGTAATTTTCTCCTAGGTGCTGTACTAAAGCGACCATGCACCTTTGTAACTATAAACCAGGTTAACCCGCATATCTGCAGATTATTATTACTATAAACAGGACAGGATCCCTTTAAGGATGCATGCAAACGATCCAGATTAGCAGCGTTTTAGGCACAGTTTCTTACCACTGCATCCAAAATGTTGCGTTGTACAGTACAACCTCAGTGGATGGGATTTCAAGAAACTGTGGTTCTCCCTGCCACAGCTTGTTTTCAATTGCGGTGTGGGTTCTCGGGCTTCCGCATCTTCACAGCAGGTTAACTTCATGCAGAGGAGTCGGAAAAGATTACCAGCGAAAAGCCGCCCTACACCGAACACAAATCGTGGGTACAGGGCAACTGCGTTCACATTGCATTTACACGCAGCTTCCTTCAGCTCAGGTGGAACTGTTTCCAAGATGCAGTGCCTCTGGATCATGTGCACATATACTGTCTTCTAAGTTATTTGCAAGGTAGGACCTCCATGGATTGGACTTCTTTTTCCAGCAAATTCCACAGATGTTAGATGACAAATTGTAAAAATCAAGATCAGGTCAAGATTCTGAAGCATTCCTGAACAATTTTTAGAGTGTGGAAGGGCGCATAATTCCATCACTTAGAGAAGGATGTAGCTGACATTACAAATACTGTGGTTTGCATCAAAATTTAGATGGCAGTAAGGTAGCATCTACATGAAGACAGAGCAAGACGTTCCCTGGAAGAACATTTATGTTTCACATTGTCCTTGCTATTTTGTCCTCTCAATGTGCATGCTGAAACTATCACCTCTTCAGAAAAGTAGGCAATCACATGATGCAACCCAAAAGGTTTTTAACCTATTCCCAACCACAAACAGAAAAAAGATTACATTTTTTCTTTAAAGTGTTGCTTTACCCCAATTTGTGCACTTTTACAATGGACAGCACATGAAAATGGACCCAATGATTTGCGATTTGTCAATCAGTTTTTTTCTGACAACCCCAAAAGTTGTCAGAACCTCTGTTTAGACAAACTTGGAATTTTGGAACACATATTTGGTTGAAATAGATCGAGGGCACATTGTTGCATTTGCAGGGCCTCTTAGGTGGCTAAACAAAAGAAACCTGCACAATCTTGTTTTATGTTTTGAGGCCATCTCAAGTTAATTTAAGTATTTACAGGTGCCAGCGATCTATTTCAACCAAACTTGTGTTTCAAAATGCAAATGATGCTATACTAACTTATATATATTATTTATTATTATATATATATATATATATATAATATATATATAGAAAGCAGCACAGCTTTTTCAGGGTGCAAATCAGTCTAGCTTCTTCTACTCACTGCCTCCAATATTCAACAAATGACTGCAGCACTTCGGGACAAGTCTCCCTTCTTCCAGCAGCCAACCACAACTAAATCAGCTGAAGATAGTAATGTGATGTACTACAGTAATGATTGCATGGGGCTGTGTATGAAAACATTAGCAAGAAAGGAGTATAGAGATATAAACTGAAAGTCATGTAACCACCATAGTTGATGCACTATAAGCCACATAAAGATGAAAAATGTATATATGCACATGGTAGGATAAGAGATGATGAGTTTTATAATGTAAATACAATTAAGGGAATTGTGAGATTATGTAAATGAGGTGTAAGGAAGTATAAAAAGCCTTGCTTTAGTTGTGGTTGGCTGCTGGAAGAAGGGAGACTTGTCCTGAAACGTTGCCCTGTACACCTGAAGGCCCAATAAAGGCAATAGGTAACGAAAAAGGAGTGCTGCAGTCATTTGTTGAATTATTATATGAATATATATATATATATATATATATATATATATATATATATATAATATATATATATATATATATAATTTAGTGAGGTAGCGCATGCTTGGAGGACTCGCTTGGCAGCAGAAGTGACAACGACAACCATACTTTCATGTGACACATACAGCAGTCATAAACTGTCATGAAATGCATACATTGGTCAACATATATCACACATATGATATACATAAAACACTATTCACATAGTAACACACAGTTCACATAACGAACCTTACATTATACATCAACCAGGAGCATTGATCACATCTCCATAGAACATCAAGAGCACTAACGACAGCTCCGATGGTGGCCTTATCGATTCCTTATATTTACACTTAATATATATTCAAGAGAACGTATCGACATCACATTTGTTCTAATGGCGGCTATCCCACCTGGCAATATTAACCCTATACATAATCAACAAAACCTTGAGGCGACATACCAGTCTGGTTCTAATGGTGCCTATGCCCGCCTGGCACAATTTACATAAAGGCATTGTTTACACAGACGTTTATACATTCACACATATATCTATTTGCATAGATTACACGAGACCTTTACAGACCTAAAGGATCCGTATGCAGCCGGACCACCCCTGTTCCCACGAGCCACACACTCTCTGATACTCGAACATACAAGACATTCCCATACCTACAGGGATCCAGTCCACAGCTGATACACCCCTGTTCACTCAGGTCATACTGTCTCTGACTCCAGCCTTTACAAAGCACAGACCAGGTTTTAGGCGACAAGCAATCCAGGCGTCCCTAAGGTCTCCTCAAACTATTCATGGTGCCCAGCTGACCTCCAAGCCTTACCCACCAGGCAAGCCTCCACAACCACAACTTCACCAACATGTCCAGAGTGAGCCCCCTCCAGGTTCAGCCAGCATCCTCCCCCCTCCTGCCATACGCTCAGAAGCTCCATCAACCTCTAGTTCTGGCCACAGGCTCCATACGAGTCAGAGGGATAGGCGTCTCCCACATGGAAAGCCAGGCTTCTCTCCACGTCCCAAAGGGACGGGACTCCTCTGACTCACATACTCTCCATCAGAGGATCATTCTGTTCTGCACTGAATCACAGCACTAGGCAGTTGATATCCCTGCCAGCCGCACCCACACCTGGGATGCTGTGAGTAATCAGGACATTCACTCAGACCTGGGTGCAGTTAACCCCATGTGTACTACTACAGAGCTAACAAACACTTAACCCTGTGTATACGGCAAGGTCAAGTAATCACCCAGACTGCAGCAGGCCCAAGTGAGTCATACCGGCCACGCGCTATAGTGCCGACATGCCTCACAATATTTATTAGTTGCAATTGCTGAGAGCTGTAACATTTTTAATTGTGCATTGTGTAACAAAGCTATTTGAACAGTTATTTTTCACACGACAAGATGGAGAATTTTGTAGTACTATTTTGGTGTACATAACATTTTGATTGCTTTTTATTCATTTTTTTTCAGATGCATAATGAACAAAAAACAGCAATTTGGTTATTGTAGTTTTCTACTTTTTGTACGGTTCATTAAGTGGTAAAAAGTGATATGACCAATTTCTTCTTCAGGTCATACGATTAAAGCGATTACAGATTTATATGATATTTTATCCTTTACTACTTTTACACACCAAAAACTATATATAACAAAAATTCATTTGTTATTGCATCGATATATTTTGAGAGCATTATTTTTTTGCCAAAAGAGTCATTTTAGTGCATGTATTTGCAAGACAATTTGGCGTTTTCAATTTTTGTTACTTTGGCTTTTTAAACGCTTTTTATTACCTTTTTTTGTGTCAATATGATGAAAAAAAAGGACATTTTTAGAGTGATTTTTCTTATTTTTTATGGTATTCACCATATAGAATAAATATTTGGGTCATTGCGCACGCAGCAATACCAATTATGTATACTTTTTTTTTTTCTTTCACAATTCGTGTGCACATGTGTTTTTTTACTTTTTTTTTTTTACTCTTTTACTTAGTCTTACTGTGGGACATATTTTTTACTTTGATCTTTGTCTTATACATGGCAGAACTATTGTACACGGAGACTTGTCAGTGACTCACTGACTCAGCCAGTACAGAGGTCAGACATGGTCCAAAGTATCTGACTGTCTTGTTACAGTGAACAGATCCACTATTGCGTGGAAAGCATAAACTATCTCGCGATATCATACAGACCTGTCTCCCTCGCTCCCTGCAGTCCGTGCCATCCAACTGTCTGTGGCAGCATCCAGTCATGTGAGCGCACAGCATAGTGATATCATCACTGCATGTGCTGCTCACGTTATCATATGCCAGGACAAGAAGGTAGACAGATGGTGCGGCTGCAGAGAGCAATATGGAGAGGTCAGTATAATCGCTTATTATTTTTAAGTGTGCACCTCTGTTTGGGGCCATGTACTAGCAAGGAGGGCCGTGTATCAGCATGTAGGGGCTTTGTACCAGAATGGTATGCACCTGCTCATTTCTGGAAATCACCTATGGAGTCAAAATTGGCAGTACACATATCAATTAATTCCCAAAAGGGTGACATTTCTAAAATGGGGACATTTGAAGGGGAATTCTGCCCTTCTGGCACTTTGGGGCTATGTAGCAGGAGACTGCAAATTATTCTAGGAAAAGCTGCACTCCAAAAGTCAAATAACACTCCTTCCCTCCTGAGCCCTGCCATGGGGTTAAACAGTATTAAAAAGCCACATATGGGGTATTGCAGCAGAAAGTATGTAACCAATATTGGTGCCATATTTACCTATTCTATTTTGTGAAAATGTAAAATCTGGGGTTAAAACAAAATTTTAGTGGTTAGGATGCAAATCTTAATTTTACTATCCAATGGTATAAAATTCCATGGAGCACCTATGATGTCAATATGCTCACTGTGCCTGCCCCTAAACCATTTTATTAAAAGGTGTAGCTTGTAAAATTGGGTTATTTATGGGAAGGTTCTGCTGTGCTCTGACCTCAGGGACTATGTGAAAGTAGCATTGTAGAGGCAACCAGTTCCAGCAAATCTGCACTGTAATACAGAGCGCCTTTCCTCCTTAACTTTGCACTGTGCATGAAAAGTAGTTTCTGACTACATATGAAATACTGGTGTACTCATAAGAAAACATTAGGGCTAAAATAACATTTTAGTGAAAACAAATTTGTTGTTAAGCACCTATGGTGTAAATTTGCTTACTACACCCCAAATTAATTTATTGAGTTTAAGTATAAAATGGCATGACTTTATGGGTAAGCGCATCTGTTCTGGCACCTCAGGGGATTTTCCCATGTGATTTGGCACCCACAAACCATTAAAGGGAACCTGTCATCCCCCCGGGGCCTATGAACGTATGAAACGTAAAAAAGCCACCTTCAGCAGCACTAAGGCTGCATTCTGTGAAGGTGGCTCTTATGTGTAATGTCACCAGGGACACTGAAATTAATGAGCTTTATAAATTTTGCTCCATACCTGTACTTGGACCAGTGGGTGTGTTCATTCAACAGACTTTCTCCTGTCCATCATCCCTCCTCTGGGCTCCGGGCACCGCCTCCTCTCTGCTTCTTACGTCCCCGACACCTGCGCTGTAAAATCATGTCTCAGGCATGCGCAGTGTGCGCTGCCAGACAAGCAGACATGTGAGGTCATATGATCTCCTCACATCACGCCTGCGTATAGCGAAGGCCCCAGATCCGACCCTGCAATGTGTTATGATGTATTCACACTGAGTAGGCGGGGCCTTCGCTATACGCAGGCGCGATGTGAGGAGATCATGTGACGTCACTTGTCACAGGCACTGGGGAAGGAGCAGAGAGGAGTCGGCGCCTGGAGCCCAGAGGGGCGGATGATGGACAGCAGAAAGTCAGTTGAGAGCTTGGTAAAGAACACAACCACCAGTCCAAGTACAGATATGGAGCCAAATTTATAAAGCTCATTATTTCAGTGTGCCTGGTGACATTACACATAAGAGGCACCTTCACAGAATGCAGCCTTAGTGCTGCTGAAGGTGGCTCTTTTACCTTCATAGGCCCTGGGAGGATGACAGGTTCCCTTTAAAGCAAAATCTGGACTCCAATATGCTGCTCCTTTCCTTCAGAGTTTTGCATTCATTGTACCTCAAAAGTAGTTTTCAACTACATATAGGATATCGGCGTGTTCAGGAGAAATGGTGTAACAAATTGGACTGTTCTTTTAACCATTCTGAAAATTAAAAACCTTTGGTCAAAGCAATATTTTTTTATAAAATAATTATAATTTTTCTTTTACTCTGCCCAGTTTATACAGTTTTGTAAATCACCTTATAGTTAGAAATGCTCACCACACACCTAAATACATTTTTTCTGGAGGTGAAATTTTTCAAAAATAGGGTCACTTGTGGGGTTTGTACAGTTTTGGGATGTTAGAGAGTCTTCAAATTTGACAGTGCTTTTGCAATCTATTCCAGCCAAAGAGGAGCTCCAAAATAAAATACCGCTCCTTCCCTTCTGAGCCCTGCCATATGCCCAAATAGTAGTTTTCCACCACATATGAGGTGTCCGTGTACTCAGGAGAAATAGGACAACAAATTTTATGGACAAACGTCTCTCAATACCCTAGAGAAAATGGAAAAATTGGAGTTGAAGCAACATTTTTGTAATTGTACAACTGGCCTAATCAGGAAGGTGAAAACAGGTTCCAGCTAGAAAGGGTTGATCAGTCCATTTCCATTTGTTGCTCAGCTGTCCAGTTTTTATGCTCTCATTTCCATTGCATCACATTTCACCAAGGGTAGAAATCAGCATGGTAATTTAGTCAGTCTGTGACTTCACACCAAGCTTCAATGCACTGCCTATTCTCACTGCTTTTGTTCTTAGCAAGGTCTATCCTTTATTCCAGTTATGACTGACTGATATTTTTTTTACTACTGGATAGGTGCTAATCTAGTCAATTTATAACAAAAGTGCAAGTCAGGCATGGATAAAAGGCACGTTTTTTAATAAATCACCACAATAAACCATAGAATTTTTTTATCCCGAGTTAAATATAAAACCATAGAAAGGTAGAGTTTGAAGGGACCTCCTGGGTCATCTGGTCTAACCCCCTGCTCAAAGCAGGATTCACTAAATCATCTCAGACAGGTACAAAACATATAATAAAACACTAGCACTCAATTAAGTTTTAAAATCTGTAAGTACCACAGAAAGAATTTATTATAACTAAGTAGATAGAAAATGGAGTTTTAGATACAAGGCAGGTACCACCTGTACACCTGTACAAAACTAGTACATAAAAATCTATCTTGCTACCTAAAATATAGTAATGATAAAAAGAAATTGTTTGTATTTTTTTCTTTTTACCATTACTATATTTTAGGTAGCAAGATAGATTTTTATTTACCATCCCAGACAGATGTCTGTCCAGCCTCTGTAGACATCTATTGAAGGGGATCTCACCACCTCTAGTGGCAGTCTGTTCCACTCACCCTCATTGTCAAAAGTTTTTTTCTGATATCTAATCTGTCTCCTCTCATTCAGTTTAAACCCAATGCTTCTAGTCTTTCCTTGTGCAATTGATAATAAAGATGATCACTCTACAGCATGACAGCCCTTCAGATATTTGGTAGACAGCCATTAAGTCTCCTTGATCTTAAGGCCACGTTACACACACAGATATCTGTTCAGATA
The DNA here is from genome assembly GCA_033576535.1 of Allobates femoralis. NCBI lineage: Eukaryota > Metazoa > Chordata > Amphibia > Anura > Aromobatidae > Allobates > Allobates femoralis. The sequence continues at coordinate 298,615,756 of JARQOC010000004.1, read as the reverse complement.
TTGGTCACAGATCTCTGGCTGCAGTGAAATCATGGACACATTGTTACATTTTATGGCTGTGTACAAATGTAACAATGTGTCCATGATTTCACTGCAACCAGAGATCTGCGAGCAATATCTGCACAGATATCTGTGTGTGTGACGTGGCCTTTAATCTTTTTTGCAAGCTAAGCATTCCCAAATCCTTTAACAGTTCCTCATAGAACATGGCTTGCAGACCAGTCATCATTGTGGACGCTCTTCTCTGAATTTACAAATATAATCAGATTACCCTCAATTCCTTCATCCAAATAATTGATAAAAATATTGAACAACACAGGGCCCAGGACAGAGCCCTGTGTTACCCCACTTGAGACATTCTTCCAACTGGATGAACAGTCATTTAATACCAATCTTTGGGTCCGATCACTAAGCCAAGTATGAACAGTTGCTTTGCCAATTTCATACTTAGTCATTTTTTCAATAAAGATGGTATGAGATACTTTGTCAAATGCTTTGCTAAGGTCAATATCTACTATATCTACGGTGTTTCCCTTATCCACCCAGTCAGAAATTTTGTCTAGAAGGTAATTAACTTAGTCTGACATTACTTATCAGTTACAAACCCATGTTAGCTCTAATTCATCACTTAAATTTTATCAACGTACTTGTATACATGTTGTTTTATAATTTGATCAAAGATCTTTCTTGGTATAAACGTCAGGCTCACAGGCCTATAGTTCCCTGGATCCAACTTCTTCAGGAGAGAGACTGAATGCTTAATATTTTATGGATGTCTAAAGCAATGTGGTAACCCCATTATTGTGTTTACAAAGAAATCTCAATATTCTACCCATGTCGTAATGGGTATAAAGAGTGGACATGTAGGGAGTGGAAAGATGATGTCAAGTGTGTAGGTTTAGCCTATAGCTGAAGAGCATGGAGTGATGGCAGAAAAGAGTGTGTACATTTGGCATCTTCAGCAAGCTATAGTCTGTAACTGATGTTTAAAAACAAGTAGATTGGAGCTCATGGATATTATTCCTGGACTCCCCGACATTCACAAGTTCATTTAGAGACGACCCCGCGTAGATTAATGAGGGAGCCCTTTCTGATTGTCAATTGAAGTGGAGTCAATATAGTAGGAGGTGGAGGAGACGTTGTTGAGGGCTTTCATCCCTACCACCCCCCTCTATAATATAAATCAATTTAATTTTTTTTAATCCCCTCCCCCTCTATCCTGATCCCTCCCTCCTTCCTTCACTTCGTAACTTCTAGCTTTACACTCATATTATATCTTCTTTCTTACATCCCCTGCTTATTCTCTAACCTGAGAATTCTCTTTGATATAGAAAAGAGTTATTGGACCTTTAGTAGAGGCCAATATACCAGAACACGACTACAAAACACACGCGGTTCGGCCCGAGAAAGTGAACAGAAAAGAGTTAACTTTTTCTTTCGTCTGGCTTTACGTTGTGATGACTATAACATAATTGCGCCAGGTCTTCTCCTCTGTTCACAGAGAAGATAGGTATATGCTGTAGACAGTATTAATAATAGGATAAGTCAGCAAAACACTGGCTTATAAGGCTCCTCTTTTTTGGTTCTATATTTTCTCATTTATACTCAGATCTGAATAAGGACTTGGAATGTTTCTCATTGTTCATTCTTTTATTGTTAAAGTAGAACACACCTTAAACATTTCTGTATATCAGAGAAATATTATAAATGCTTTGTTATATTTTGAAATATTTTCAATAAGATTAGATTACACATAAAAACAAGTAGATGCCTCATCGTGGTTCACACAAGTTTGTAAGTAAATTATATGCATGAAATAACTGTAATCTAGGAACAAGGCTAAAAGGAAAATCTGCAATCCAATGGCTTGATACTGTCAAGGTAACAGCGGGGAAGACCCTGGTGGACCCATCTAGGCTCGCACAAGATCGATCTTCCTACAGAGCGTTCATCCATTAAGTTGCCATGGCTCTAGATCGCGCTGAAGGCCAATAAATAAATAACATAATTAGCAAAATTGCTTAATCTTAATATGCGCTGGAAAAAAAATGATGGAAACAAAATGACCAAACAATTTAAAGGGAGACTCTCGTCCTCAAAATACCAATTAAACTTCACAAATATATATATGGGACCCAGTCCCTATAAAAATCAATCTAGTTTATCTTAATATTACTTCAGCTAGTAGGGCAAGTTTTTCAATTCTGACCAGTGTCATTTTATATGGCAATATCTCTGGAATGCTTTAACATATTCCAATCATCCAGACCTGGGTAAAGTAGGGAACAACAATCCATTACTCATCGAGTAAGGAACTGTACCTCTCAGTCTGCTGGAACTCAATCCAGTTCCCCCATGTCACCCAGAACTTAGTCTGGGAATCCCGTAACGAAGAAGTCAACTCCTCCATGTACATGAGATTATTAACTTTTCTAATCCACTGTGAAACGGTCTTCCTCCACAGTGCAGGGATACAGGACCTCCCTGCCATGATAAGGAGCTTAATCAAGGAGATTTTATAAACCGCAAGAGGAAGCTCACAATAATTAAAAAGTACAAGTGCCGGGGACAAAGGCATCACAATCTCAGAGACACATTGTGTCACCTCCTCCAGAGTGTTCCAGAATGATCAAAGTAAATCACATTCCCAAAAAATCTCCACACCTCCAACATCCCGCAACAGCCTCAAGGAAGATTGCATGAATAACTTAACCTAGATTCTGTACCACCTGGATACTAGTTTGTAATTGGCCGCCTGGAATTTGGAGCTATTGAAGGCACTGTGTGTAAGCAGGAATATTCTGGCAATTTTCGCTTCAGAGAATGTAATATTCAGCACCCATTTTGAAATAAATGGCGCGGGATCTTGAGGGCAACTCAGCATGAAGTATATCAAAAGATAGAGTATGCATAATTATCCCAGAAATTAACAGAACAGTTCAAATTGTCTCTTGAGGATAGAGAGTACAAGAAATGTCTCAATTGTAGACATCTCCACCAACCCAAAGGGACTGTGTGCTCTCATGACATCAATGTTGCTAGAGATGGCTACTCATCACACTCCCCCAGGGCCTTTACCCGATCCTTCCCAGCAGCAATCCAACATTCCCAACCCTCTGTTTACCACCTATGTGCCATAGTCATTATTGGCAGCAGCATCTAATTGGTTAAATGGCTATGGTCGGTGCCTACACTGATCGTTGCTAATGCAGCAGGGTGTTAGATATAGTGTACAGCTGGTTCAGCTATGTCTTTCTTAAACACCAGAGACCAGAATTGTACACAGTATTTTATGTGTGGTCGCACTAGTGACTTGTATAGAGGTAAAATTATGTTCTCCTCCTGAGCATCTACGCCTCTTGTAATGCATCCTAGTATTTTATTTGCCTTTGCAGAAGCTGCCTGACACTGGCCACTAAATGTGAGTTTGTCATTCACCCATACACCCAAGTCTTTTTCAGTGATAGTTTTGCCCAGTGTTTTACAATTAATAACATACTTGTACATTTTATTTCCTCTAACCAAGTGCATGACTTTACATTTATCCCCATTAAAGCTAATTTGCCATTTATCAGCCCAAGTTTCTAGCTAACATAAATCCTCCTGTAATATACAATTCTCCTCCGGCTGACCGCATTTTTTTTCGTGGCTCCAAGTGCCGCAACCGGCAAAACCGCACTTGCCGCACGCCCCATAGACAATGCATGGGGCTTGCCGCATGTGTGCCACAAGTGCGGCCGTTAAGCGGCAGATGCGGTAAATTTGCCGGATCTGCCGCATTTAAAAAAAAAAACACCAATGTGAAAGGGGCCATAATGGTTTCCTCCTATTTCTAGCATGTTTATTGCCATAGGGTATATATTGTGCACAGGTCCTATCCAGGATGCTAATAAACATCTCCTATTTGCTTTGTGTACTTTTTAAGTCTCAGGACATCGTCCCAGTTTATTGCACTAAGATCATCTCTCAACCATTACAAACCTGTCTTCCTGAAGTATAGTGTCCTTGTAGCCTCTTTACTATACGAGTACATCTTATTAAATGATATATGAAAACTTATTATTTTGTGATCACTATTACCCAACTGACCCCCAACCCGTATATTTGATATGCGGTCCGGCCTGTTGGTCAATAATAGGTCCAGCAGTGCCCCCCTTTCTTGTTGAGTCCTGATCCAGTTGTGAAGGTAATTGTTTCTCATACCGTGTTTCCCCGAAAATAAGCCCCCCCGATAATAAGACCGGGGGGAAGGAGGAGGGCCTGCTAATATAAGTCCCCCCCGTACATAAGACCGGGGGGGGGAGCTGCGCAATATAAGTCCGGCCGGCGGGTAAGGGGCGCTGCGCAATATATGCTACCTTGTCCGCGCTGTCATGCCCCGCTCCTCCGGCCGTCTGGTGGTGTCCCCGCTCCTCTCCTGGGCTGCGGTGCGGTGTCCAGTCCAGTTTCATGCTGATCGGTGCTGTGCCCGGCCGACATCTGGCTTCCTCCGGCAATCCCCGCCCAGATCAGGCCCTGCGCCAATGAGAGCGCAGGACCTGTGACGTCAATCACCGCCCAGACGCGGCCAGATGACATTGGGGCCTCTGATTGGCCCGACGTCATCAAGCTGCTGCTGGGCTGTGATTGACGTCACAGGTCCTGCGCTCTCATTGGCGCAGGGCCTGATCTGGGCGGGGATTGCCGGAGGAAGCCGGAAGTCGGCCGGGCACAGCACCGATCAGCATGAAACTGGACCGGACACCGCACCGCAGCCCAGGAGAGGAGCGGGGACACCACCGGACGGCCGGAGGAGCGGGGCATGACAGCACCGGACAAGGTAAGAAGCGATGCATATGTGTGTGTATGTATGTGTATGTATGTGTGTGTATGTATGTGTATGTGTGTGTATGTATGTGTATGTATGTTTATGTGTGTGTATGTATGTGTGTGTATGTGTGTGTGGATGGGGCTGGGGCTGCCAATATAAGTCCCCCCCCCCGAAAATAAGACAGGGGGCCACTTTTGGCCCCCCAAAAAATATAAGACACGGTCTTACTTTCGGGGAAACACGGTAGTTGTCAAAAACCTAGTACCCTTGCTGGAACTGTAGGTTTCTGTTCTCCAATGTATTTCACAGTAGTTGAAGTCGTCCATGATAATGACTTCTCCCTGAGTCGCTGTTTCATCTGTTTGCTTTATGAGGATATTCTCCTCCACTTCCATTATTGTTGAAGACTTATAACAAACCCCTATCAGTAATTTATTATTTTTCCCCCTCCCCTTATCTCCACCCATAAGGACTCTACATTTGCATTAGATTCACATATATTATCACGCAGGATGGGTTTTAAAGATGATTTTACATATAAACACACACCTCCCCTCGCTTATTTGTACGGTCATTTCTGAACAGACTATAGCCCTGTAAATTAATAGCCCAGTCATCACCCTCATCCAGTCATGTCTCCGATATCCCCACCTGTCATAATTATTTTCCAACAAAATTAATTCTAATTCTTCCTTCTAGTTGGTGAGGCTTCTGGCATTAGTGTACATGCACTTTATGCATCTCTCTTTACCTCTATTTCTTCCTACTATTTTGACTGTTCTAACCGCACCCCCCATGCCACCCCTATTTCTTTATTTGTGCTCAGGTCACTATTTACACTATATTCCCCTTCTATACAATGAAACCCTTCCCCCAATCCCTAGTTAAAACACTCCTCCAACCTTCTATGCATCCCCCCCCCAGCACAGCTGCACCATCCCCATCGAGGTGCAGCCTGTCCCCAGCATAGAATCTGTAGCCAAAAGAAAAGTCAGCCTAGTTCTCCAGGAACCCAAACCCCTTCTTCTTACACCAATTCATGAGCCACTTATTTATCTCCCTAATCTCACATTGCCTCTGTGGCATGGCACATGGTACCACCTTGAGGTCCTTGCTTTAAGCTTACAACCTAATTCCCTGAAATCATCTTTAAAGACCTTCCACCTACATCTAATTTTGTCATTTGTGCCAATGTGCACCATGACCGCTGGGTCCTCACCAGTTCCTCCCAGTAATCTGTCAACCCGATAAGCGATATGATGGACTCAAGCTCCAGGTAAGCAGCACACTGTTCGATGATCTTTGTCTTTGTGACAGATTGCCCTATCTGTTCCCCTAATAAATTAGTCTCCCACTACCAGCACCTGTCTGGCCTGCCCTGCACTCCTATTTTTCACCTTACTGGAGCAGACACTCCTCCAGCTTTCAGAGGACATGCCTGCTGCAGCAGTGCTACTCCTCATCTGCCAACTCAGCAAACCTATTGGGGTGTGTCAGATCAGGACTAGCCTCCCTGGAACTCTTCTATCTACCCCACCTTCTGTTATCCAACTAGCTATCTCACCGTCCTGCAGCTCTATACTATAATCCTTCGCCACATCTATCCTAGTGAGCAACTGCTCAGTGAGCAGGAGACTCCTGTCCATATTGTCAATCAAGGTAAGGGACAGGCTGTAATATATAAAAATAGGGGGCGTGTACAAGTTCACCAAAGCATATTCAAAGGGTGCAGCAACTGCCTTCATGGTATATTAAATATAAGAGGAATTTTAAAGCAAATATTTAATTAAATTGTGCATGCCCGATATGATTTTTATAAGGGCTAAGTTCCCTATGTATTATTTATGCAGTTTGTTTGGCATCTCCCATTAAGGTGTATGGAAGCATATAATCCTCTTACAAAATAAGCATATAGTACTTGCTGTGATGTCAGGTGAATTTTCTCAGGGGATAGATACTCCAAAACCTAACCTCAAATTACCTCAAACAAACAATCTGATGCACCACAATTGACTGCCATCTTTACTAATGTCTGGAGACTGGAAACAATATCCCAGGGGTTTGAACCCCAGCCCTGTGTTACACAGTGCAAGTAGGTTTTGTAAGTGAACGCATTTGTCATTTTATAAGCCAGCAGTAATGATAAAATGTAGACAGATTTCCTCAATGGGCAGGTTTTCCCATATGTATTTATTTCTCAAGTCCCAGCAGTAGCTGAGATTCATGAAATAAATCAGATATAGAGAATGCACGAAGACATGGGGAATCAATTTACCTGAATGCCATCAAGCAACTTGCTCATGCACCAGTAACTGTCAGCTTCAATGTTCCGCAGCACCTCTTCGGGCAGACTGGAAACATCAACATTTTCCACTTCTTCTTCTTCAGCTAAAATTCAGAAAAAAAGAAAGTGTAGTGAGGCAGAGTGTGCAAATGAATAAAGCCAGGTCATGTACAACTATGTGCAAAAAAAACATGTGATCAAAGACAACTTTAACAACACCGGCAGCTGAAGGAAAACTATGGCTACCTATCAAAACATTTTGATTAGTGAACACTAAAAGTCTCTACCTGATAAACGAGCTTGACAGATACAGGATACAGCACAGAAATATTGACAGGATGAGCACAAGTTGTACTACACAATAAACATTGTGGAAAATGAGTGATAGAATGTAAAAAACACCTTATCATAATTGTATACATATGCTAATAATATCTAAAACATGCTGAAAGTTTAAGCATTTGACTGGTTTTGTTACCAGATTTATTAAAACAAGCAATATATAGATTATTATTTCACTAAATTGTTCATGTTAAACTAGACACACAATGTAATAGTGGCTGCAGAGCAGAACAAATGTGTTGTTTTTTAATATGCTCTCTCCATTACAGCAATATTAGCAAAGTATTTAACATCTAAATAGTTTATAACTTTTGAAGTTTGCGTGGGCATTGCCTGAGAGTCTTCACTAGAGTCCTGTACTTCTTCCTCTTTGTGATATGAACTAATCATAAACAGGCAGCAGCAAATTGGAGAAAGAAGAAAAAGTACCCACAATAGGATAGAACAGACTGAGTGTGAGACATGTACTGACAAACAGTCTGCTCTCCCCACTGCAGTGATGATTTTGCAGGAGCACAGCAGACCTGACTGTGATTAACTAACAGCTAGAAGCTCTTATCTTCTGGCAACCAGTGTAGGTTTAGTGGCACTGCTGCAAAATTGAGTCTTGTTGCAAATATTGTTAGCACTACTCCTCTCATAGCGGTCAGCTCCTCCAATTTCAAGTAGTCAACCTCAAGGATAGGCTCAGTGTGAGTGAGACATGCATTGACAAACAGTCTGCTCTCATCGCTGTAGAGTGCATGACCTGGAGCATAGCGGAATCAATTGTGTTAAACAGCTTTCATCTCCTTATCACCCTACAAGTTCCCTCCGTTCCACAGTGACTAAAACTGACATCATTTACAATCTGAACCTCCCACTCCCGTCTCCAAAACATCTTGGGAGCAGCACCAATTCTCTGGAAAGGACTATCAAGAATAAATCAATTAATTCCAAATACCCATATTCTTTAACAGGCCCAAAAAAATTTAGACTAGCCTATCACCTCGCCTCACTTATCTAACTATTACCCTTCTGTAATTTTCCAAATCTGATACCCTGAATCACTGGGCTGCATGCCCTCCATGAACTTAATAGCATTTTATCTGTATTCGTACAAATCTTGGCTGGTGACCAGTATATGCAGCATTATCTGAATCTACTATTTATTATATTGATGGTTGGACCATATATAATGGCACCATTTTACCATTTATTTTTTGTGCCTCCCCTATTTCCTCATTAATTGTAAGCATGTGAGCAGGGAACTCACTCCTCTTGGTAGCAGTTGTTACTATGTATTGTCTCATATTGACTGTATACGTACCATCTGAATTGCAAAATGCTGTGGAATATGTTGACGCCATAGAAATAAAAATTATCATCATTATCCCAAACAGTCAGTGTGGGGGAGCGTCACTACAGCAGAGTTGGTGGCATTACATTCTGACAATGCTAATGTGTATTTGGTCTTACCAGTAAAGCTAATTTGAATCTGAGAACTAAGATACTAGAAGTGGTTTGTAATAAGACTCAACTTCTACAGTACTGCCCCTTCCCAAAAACTGTCTGCTGGAGATGTAAGCTGAAAGCTGTCAATCACACTCAAGTCTGCTGTGCTCCTGCACTGTTGAGAGCAGACTGTTTGTCAATACATGTCTCATACTGAGATTGTTCTAAAATATTGTGGGGGGGGGGGTGTTTTTGCTCTGCGTGTTGCTGCTTGCTTATGATTGGTCAGTGTTGAAAAAGAGCACACCCCATTGAAATGTCTGTGGTAATGCCTACTTGGACTGTTTGGATGACTTTGATTGCTAATATCTTAACAGAGAGTCGAAATTGAAAGGGCTCGAATAGGAAGAAAACTACTTCGTAAGCAGGGTTGTGGAGTCGGTAAGACAAGCATCCGACTCCTCAATTTCTGTGAATCTGACTCCAACTCCAAGACTTTGACTCCATAGCCCTGTTTGGTAGGGCTTTAAGTTGGAAGATATATTCTCATGTCCCCAGACAATATGAATTATTATTTATTTTTTTGGGGAAGGGATTAAGTAAATTTTTTTCTATAAAGCCCCAATCATTTCTATATATGATTCTATAGCTCATCCATAAAAAGATCTGAAGCATGGAGATCAGAAGTCCCACTGGAAAAGGAAGAATAGATTCCAGCATTAAGGATCCTCAGACTATGAATATTATTTCTTAGGTAAATATAAAAAGTCACAACACCTGTATGGGAGTATCTAGCCGCAAACAAGTTTGAGACGGACACCTTTAATGATTGCGTGGGATGAAAGGAGGCCATTGAAACAGGTTTGTTACTAGATATTCCCATACAGGGGTTGTGACTTTTTATATTTACCTATGAAATAACGGTTTTAATTCTGAAGATCCTTGATACAGGGATACATGCTTCCTTTTTTATGCAAACATGTGTTCCAGCTCATTTCTTTGGTTTTGTTTTAGTTTTTGTACTTTGTACATACAGTAGTGTGTGGCCCACCTTTTTGGGCTGTGTATTAAGCTTTGCATGGACAGGATTTTCTACACACAGGCCTGGGTCTTGCCCCATCTATTGAGGTCTGCTGGCACTTTGAGATGTTTAACACAAGAGATAGGACCATTCCTACTGGGTACACCTGGTCATCGGGAGGGTGGTTTTGAGCAAATAGTGTCAAAGTACACTATGTATTTCACATGTGTTATTACTATTAACTTACTTACTGCAGGCTATTTGCTCATTTAGTTTTTTATCCCAGTTTATATCATGTCAATTTATACTGCAGAGGTTTTCTGTTTTGTGTGGCTGAAATTGTGTAAAATCTTAACCAATCTGCTAGTAATGTAAGACATTTTGGATTTTCACACATATTCAGTAATTCTGCAAGATATTTACTGAGGCCCACAATACAAACCTTTCCATAAAAACATGACTAGTCAACTTTAAAGCACCTAATTATTTCTGCCACATGACGTGTTCCAGCCCGATGAGAATTTACTTCCCCCATTCATGATTCTCGGGCTCCATCGGTTTCACATCTTCTTCAAACCTCGCCTTTATTTATTAATGCTCTTTATTAGACTTCTATGTTTTCGTCACATTGACAGAAAGCTTCTTGATGTCCCTTTTAGCATTCTACAGTATATATGCTTTTAGCCCATAGCCCTCCTCTCTATTACAGGGGTTTTCCAATGAATAAAGTTAATTTTAAGGTTCATTTTAATCAAAAGATCTTGTAATATTAATAATTTCCACAATTGGATGTGTTTTAAAAAAAAATGTTCCTGTGCTGAGATAACTTTATATACGAGTCTCTGCTATGTATTGTGTAAAGGTAATTTCTGACCATACAGGGGGCATGGTTCGCAGCACAGGGACATTTTTTTTAGAAACACATCCAATCGTGAAAATTATATTATTTCAAGATCTATTAATTAAAATTACCTTTAAAATGTACCTTGTTCATGGGAAAACCCCTTTAAGATAGTTTTTTCAAAGCTGTTTAATATTGTATGAGTCTACTCCATCAAAGTTGGTACTCAAGTATTCTGGCACAAAATGCTTTGAAAAATCACTTAACTCTGATGTAACTTGAAGCTGCACTATTATGCTGTTAGGTCCCCTGGCACGCTCCCCCGCTCGCCTTCCCTGACGCTGCGTTCTCTCCTGCTCCGCCGGTCGGGCATCTGGCGTCCAGGCGTGCGGTGTCTCAGACCCGTCGCCGGGTCCCCTTCCTGTCTGCCGGTCACCAGGGTTCGCACACCAGCACACTACAATAGACAGTGTAATGAGTGGTGCATTGGGTGACAGGCGTGCTCCTCCCCTGTGAATCTAGGGGTTTCGGCACGGCTCAGCCTGACACTCCCCTTGGGTAATAGCTGTCCGACCTCGGTATATCAGGCCGCCTCCACTGCTGGGAGGTGCCTGATTATTGTGTTAGTTGCCTTGTGCATAACTGGCTGTCAGGCTGGTTAGCCAGGCCCTCCTTGTGCTCTCTCAGCATGGGTAATTCTTCCAGTGTTCCATCCTGCCCATACCTCGGGCTCTGGTACCTCCGGTCCTCCTCTGCCATACCTCCATTAGCTTAACCCTACAAGCCTTCCCTCTTGTAACCGGCAGTTGTGGTATTTTGACCCCCTGGGCTTGCCCCGGACAATCCCTGTGTAGGGGCTGGATCAACTAGGACCAGCTCAACCAGGGGAGTTCGGTAACATGGCCCAGTTGGTCCACCCTAGGGCACCTTCCTCCGGAAGCGTGACATATGCTACTTTTGGTGCTCTCACACCTTTTGGCCAGCTCTGATAAAGTGGGTGGAGCTGGGTGAGGACTGGGGCGTGGCAACCACTGCTAGTCAAATTTATGAGCTGTGGTGATGTTCGCTACACCACAAATCTTACTCCACATGGACTGAAGTTAGATTAGTGGCAAGGAGCACACAGAGGTGCTTGCCACTCGCCTGGAGCCACTGATACATTAACGGAATCCAATCCATCACTTCATCATGACGTGGGTAATCAACAATGATCTTAATGAATCGGCCCTGTATTTTTAATCATTTGGTTTATGGAATGTTCAATGGGTATATCAACAGATTTCTTTGCTGCCCCTTCTTAAAGCAACATGAACTTGGGCCAAACCTTGATTCTACTAGTATCAGTTACTGGGCTACTTGCTGTAGTTTCATCTGCTGTTGCTCTTTTAATCCTCTGAATGAAAAGTTCCTGCTTTTTAGTCCTTGATAATCATGAGCTTTGGCTATATTTGATACCTGCCTTTGATTGGCAGATTTCTGTCTATGCAGAGTGTAGGCACAAATCTGTCAATCAATGGTGCAGGTGGACTTATAAACTCTACAAATCAATGACATAACTGCAGTCGATACAACAGTGATTTTATCAAAATTACAGCAAGGAGTCAACTAAGCGACAATGCAGGAATCAGGGTCTCTGCTCTCTATTATATGCTGCTCTCAGATTGAGAAGCAGAAATCTGACAAATTCTATTTAATATGTTCGTTTTGTAAAGTGTCCAAACAAAGTCCAATTACTAACAATCTATTTAGATTGTATAGTCACATAAGAGGAGTTTTCTTATAAAATAAGCCTTTTCTGCAATTATAGCAAATATAGAGTCAACAATACAACCTTCAACTACAACCATTAAATTAAGCAAGAAAATGTGAATTAGTATGGCTTTATATATTTACAGAAAGGTATGTAAACCCATGTATTCATTTTCTTTTCTTTTTTCCATCTTTAGTATGCCCACTGGCATAATGTCATACAATGGCTGAAGTAAACTAGGAAGGGCTGCAGAGTTCAGAATGTTTGATGGTCAGATGTCCAGATGTCCGGATGCACTCATCTGTGCTACCGTCAAGAGCAACTCTTTCTTTTCCAGATCTATGATGAATCAGATATGTATCTCTTTTCAGATGAATGCTTTTGAAACACTGCAAACTAGGTCAGCATCAAAGAAAGGATGCCGTCTTGAAGTGTTTTTTTTTCCTTTTATGTTTTCTTTTATCTGCTCGAATCTTCAAAGCAACTGGGCAATGCGCAATCAGCTAAAAGAAAATGGACTGCAGCAAATGGCTCCATTATACAAGCCATGAGCAAACATTCCCTGCATCTTCTGACACATAATTCAGAATCATAATAATAAAGGCACGGTGCTCTGCTATGAGATGACAACAACTGCTGAATTAGGGGCAAATCATACTTAAGAAGAGAAATCTTTATTCACAAATTAAAGCATTTCACAGAACATCTCAAATGAAAACCCTCAAATGTAAGATTTATACATCAGTGAAGTTAACAGTCACACAGCTTTGAAGATAATATACAGTTTACTTGTTTTATAAGAAATACCCAAGATGACATGACTGTAGGAATATTAATGTCAGAAATGAAAATAGACGAAAATAGAAAAAAGATTCAACTGTGCAAAATCATGTAAAATTGAGTATTTTAATCACCTTGTGATATGTTTTGTGGTGCCCCACTGGTCAGGATGCCAAGGAGCGGTATTGCAACCAAATAAGACTATGTGGTCACTCCTGTGACCAAGGGAACTGGAATGGTAAACAAGGGACCCTCACAACACCCATTCATACACACCCTAGCGTAGAGGACCATGGGTGAGTTATGTGGGGGTAGAAAAGTGTATGGGTGGGAGGACAGTTAGGAGTTTGGTGAACAGTTGGAGAGAGGAGACGACGCAGGAAGGATGTCGTGACAGGAGGGAGACCCTAGGAGCACCTGGCATTGCGGTGTACCCGAATCTGGATCCGGTACAACTACCGACCAGAGGGGTCTGGTCCCGGACAGAGGACTGGCTCTGGGCATGGTGCGGGAGTTGAATCCCGAGCCATTAAACCGGAGGCCCCGAGCTTCTGTACGAAGCTGTGGCCAAAAGACCCGGCGTATACCTCGAAATGGCACACCAAACTAGGGTCAGGGGGACCTAAAGGGGAGTCACACACCAAAGACCCATGGGAGCTGGCTCGAGGCTCTGCGCGGGGAGGCGCTGCACGGTTGGGAGGAGGAGAGAGCGCAGTGAAGGGACCGGTAGGGAACGGCAGGCAAACCACCGAGTGTCCTGAGTGAATCATCCTGGTTCCCTGGTGACTACCCAGGCCATAAAATGACCCAAAGGACTGTATCATCTGTCTATCTGCTTTAAGAACTTCCAAGTAAACCCGATCAGAGTTAATGACTGGTGTGACGTACTTTATTTCTCTCACCTGAGGAACTGCACACTGCTGCATTGAAAGGACTAATGACAAGGCTGTGTGGTAAGCTGCCTCCCTGTGTAAAAACAACTACAACTGCCCCGGAGATCCAGCTTCACCTACGGGGAGCATAACCATCTGGCTGCCCTGCCATCACCCCGGAGGTCTAACCTGCAGCTCCGGTAACCATACCAGAACCGTAAGTGGCGTCACAAACTACTTTTATTTTTATTATTTTTACTGACTTTTAGCGAACACCAGGGCCACGCGACCGGGCACATGTTACATTAAAAGATATAAATCACGTATAGTGTTGCAAATAATAAAATCAGGTATCACAACAAAAATGTTTGTTAATTATAATTGGAACAGATGTTAGTTGTGTGCACAATTAGTACGTCAGTCGTTCTTACAAATTATTGCATTGTTCTCTCAAATGGGAACGCCCTATTGCCACACACTGATATCCATAAATTGTGGAATTTCAAGACAAAATCCATAACATGAGTAAGGCTCTCTGCTGAAATGCGTAAGACTGCTACCTGCACCTATTTATATATTTGTGCCAGTACTTCATCTGGAGCTTTAATTGGTTTTATCAAATATGTTATTATTTTTTATTCTTATTTATTTATATAGCACCATTAATTCCATGGTGCTGTACATGAAAAGGTGTTACATACAAAATTATAGATATAGTTTACAGTAAACAAATTAAAAATGACAGACTGGTACAGAGGGGAGAGGACCCTGCCCTTGCGGACTTACATTTTACGGGATAATGGGGAGGAGACAGAAGGGTGTTAAGTTCTATTCACCTGGGATACTACAATCCAAGCTGGATCCTCCAGCTTGTGGTGTGGTGGAGTTATAGTCACTCTAACTCGATCCATGCGAGGTTTCCCGAAGACACGCCCAGTTTTGTGAACCGAGACACCTATGTTTTTGCTTTATATTAATTTCTCTGTTCTGTAACTTTTCACTAGCTATTTCAAACTGGTTCAGTGAATGAGGTTATCAATAATCAATAATTTCTACACTACTTAAAACCCAGAAGGATAGGCTGATATATATACTGGTGATTTATATTTTCTACAATTTTCTGTACATCTACGATCATATTTAATAAACTATACAACAGGAAAACCGTGGTCCTCAAAATGATAACAAGTGATAGACTGAGTAAGTTAGCTGACTCTATGACACACTTTGAAACTGTGAGTGATACCATTAGCGAGTATTATTTCTATGTAGGACACAAACCAATTCTTTACGAAATTCCCTGTAGGACCAAGTAGCAGAAAATAATAAGCAACCTGGATATTTTTCATTGCCTAAAGGGTGTGGAAAAATTCATCTAAAATACTAAATCTACTTTTTATTTCCAGCAAATGAATAGAATCATTTTTAAAGCGTGTTTCCAAGTATGGACAGTGCAATTAAAAACATACATAATAGGCATGAAAAAATACCCTAAAGTAACAGCAAAATATAAAAATAAAAAGGGGGTAAAGAGAAAAAAGATTAATATAAAAACACATATTCCATAAGCTAGAAGTTTTTCCAGTGTCCTTTTATTAAATACCAACTCTACTGCCATACCTGAAATAATACATGAAAGGCTGACAGATTCATCCATCAAAATGCAAAGAAAGACAAAACATTTTTTCTGCAATAAATCTGATCATAGTCTTAGTACAGGTCAAGACAAATGCTGTAAATAAAATAGCCAACACTGCTAGGATTTACTAAAAAGAAACAATAACCATAAGCACTTATGAAATAGTTTCTACAAATGTCTAGAAACATTACACGCAAAGAATGCATTACGCTGTGCAGTTTTCTCATATACTTGATAGAAGTGGTTATCTCAAGAAATACATGCTTTATCCATATATCGTAATACAGAATGGACAAAACTAGGAGGGAGGGGCCATTGTCAACCAGCAAGGGAGCGTCATCGGGCAGTCTCACGCGGTGGTCTAAAGTGAATTTTTCTGTCCCTTGGAAGTGGAATTCAGCTGTTCTTCAAGGTTGTTAATGTCAGCATTTCTGAAGTCATGGCAATGTACAGCAACGTGATGAGGTAACATGTTCATATTGCTGACTATGTTTCTGCACCAGAAAGGAACAGAAGATGGTGGAAAAGAAAATACTCCAATTGACAAAGGCAAAAAGACCACTTGATACTACCACCATCCACCCATATATGCAAGATTGATAGGTACAGTTCATACACTCACGACATTATGGAAAAACCTTCATGATAGGGCGAGTACAGGCAAACCGCAGGCTGTGTTCATTTTGTGTCTACCTACACTTCCACATACATGGCTACGCCGGTGGGGAATGTCGCGATCTCAGTCACAGCGCTTTGGATTGCACTGTCAGTCACTGACAGCGTAATCCAAAGAGATACAGCACCTATCAGATCACTGATCCGATCTGCGCTGTTAGCTACACATCAGATCAGCTGATCAGGTCAGCTGGTGTGTGTGGGCGATGACACGAGCTCAGCGTTTGAGCTTGCATCAAAGACAGGGGAAGGTGGCCTATGATGTTCCTTAACCTCATAGGCCGTGAAGGGGCTAAAGTATACACTGTTGTAGTATCACTACCTTTGGAGCATTTGTACAAACACGGGTAAGGGTGCTTTCACAAAAGCGTTTTTCGTAATTCGCGGCAGATGCGGTGAAAAAAACGCATCTGCCGCATAACCGTTCCACTTGCGGCGCGGTTGCGTTTTTTTCTATGCAAAGTATAGGCGTACTTGCGGCAGGTGCGGCAAGTGCGGTTTTGCACTTGCGGCAGGTGCGGCCGCGAAAAAAAAACGCGGCTTACTGCGGTTTTTTTCGCGGCCGCACCTGCCGCAAGTGCAAAACCGCACTTGCCGCACCTGCCGCAAGTATGCCTATACTTTGCATAGAAAAAACCGCAACCGCGCCGCAAGTGGAACGGTTATGCGGTAAACGCGGCAGATGCGGTTTTTTCACCGCATCTGCCGCGAATTACGAAAAACGCAGATGTGAAAGGGCCCTAACATATACATGAATATTTTCCTATTTAGAATATGAATTAACATTCAGATTCTGCTGTAATATACATGGCTAGCAGTGTTCTTGAAGGTTCTTCACACTGTATGTCCAGCATGCCCATGGATAAAGAATGTATCCTGACACAAACGTCTATTCAAAAAAATTATTTTTGTGTCACTTAACGTTAAATAAAACCACCTTTTCATTAGGAAAAAAAATGAGCAGAATAGTTACACGTGAATATTTCTTGTAACTACCACTTTTATATCAATTCCTTAAACCATACACGTTTTATACATTTTCATAGTTATTTTATGAAATATAAGATAAATCATAGATGAAATATCATCTATTTGCCTAATAGTTCTTTGAGGATTCATACATTCTTGCTTTTACTGGACAATTCATAACAAATAATAGACTAGAGAGAAAATTTATTGATAAAATGACATCAAACTGTCACAGTACATGATCTATCACAAGCATTACAGGTCTCCTAGGTTGAATGAACACAGAATACATGATGACTCACTAAAAAGAGCTTTAAAAACACAAATGGCTCAAAAAGGTTGAATTATTACGCCATCAGTAATAAGGGCAAGGCTTGTTTCTGCTGTAAGTACAAGAGGTCGCTGTTAAACTTGCATCAATTTTATACAAACACAGAATGTTTACTATAGAAAATGAATTAAATCAATCCAGACCATCCTGACTTCATCACTAAAAGAAACTGGAAAAAAAGTGAAAAGCAGTAAAAAAAAATATTTTACTTAAAGGCTAACCGGCAACATGATATAGGGGTTAAGACCTTGATTATAGGGTTGTCACCTGCTGGGCTGCTTAGTAGTTTTTATAAAATCATTGTTTTATCAGCAGGAGATTATCACTACAGAACTAGTTGGCCAGGTAGACTGACCACGCTCTTACCAATGATTGGCATAATTGCACAGTGTATACCGAAAGCTGCTGATCAGTAGTGTGGGCCAAGTTATACAAGGCTCAGTGTTCAGTAAAATATTAGATTTGCTGTAGAAAAAAAAAAAGTTTGTAAAAAAAAAAAAAAAACACACTATAGCACCCAGTAGAGTTAAGGCCACGTCACACGCTCCAATTTCTTGAGCGATATTGCTTAAGCGATCTGTTTTTTTGATCGCTTAAGCGATATCGTTTGTGCGTTGCTGCGTGTAAACGATCGATTTTTTTATTAAAAATCGTGTGGTCGCTCATCGCAGGTTTGTGATCTGGACCTCAAATCCGTCGTTCATCGTTCAAAGCAACATCGTTCAAAGTTGCGGATCGTTGTGTGTGACATTGCTTAAACGATATTTTCTTGTTTCCAGCCACTGAGAATAGGCGTGACTTTTAATATTGTTGCCAAGCCTCGTCTGCGTTGATTTGTTGATGCAATAGCGTTCCTATTGGCTGTTTGGATGTGATCGGAAAGGCGCCATTTTTTTTCGTCGTTGTTGTGTTTTCACTTTTTCGCGTCTCATAATCATTATGTATTTTGTTGAAAGATGTTCACTCATTGAATAGTATAATTTAGCATCTAATTTCCTCCCTGCTTTTTTAGTTTTGTACGTGCGCATGTGAAATGCCATTGTGTGACCCACCAATCTGGTCTGTGCTTCATGTTCCTTAAATGGACGTTTATGAAGGCACTCCCATTGTTAGGCTGGGTTCACATTTGCGGAAAGCTCCGCAGCGTTCTGCAGATGTGATCCGCAATGTGACCGCAGCCGCCGCAAGCCCAGAATTAAACAGAAAACTCCATAAAGATGTTGTGCTGGCCCTGCCTCTGAACGATCGCGAGATCGTTGCCTTGCTCACCTAGCGATGGCAAAATCGTTAAATCGCTCAAGCGTCTTCAACGATATCTACATGTGTGACATCTCAAGAACGATGTGGACAGATTGTCTGGGCGATCTCGACCACGGGAGATCGCTCGGAGAATCGTTCACAAGATTGAAGCGTGTGACGTGGCCTTAAGCGATACATTGCTAGAATCAGGGTCTCCACATGTACATCATGCTGTTCTCAGACAGGGTAACAAACATCTGGTGACAGATTTTCATTTAAGGGGTAGGCCATGTTATCTTTATTTTAACAGATGTGTTGTGGACATGACTGTGAACACTAACCAGAAGAAGTATTATTAGTAACCAAAACTGGACGCAATACAAAACATAAGAAATATTACTTGCAAATAGGAAGCATTAGAGAGAGTACCTGTAGTACTAAATGACTGACAAACTTACTCTCTAGCAATAAGTACAGTATAAATACCCATACTATATTTAATGAAAATATACAGTTTATTAGGTGAAGGCAGAGTGATCCCACCATGGTGCAATATACGGTAATGTCGATCAACCAGTTATACATCAGTAAGGCCCCTTGCACATCAGCATGTTTTCCTGTTTTCAGCAGATCCGGCAGATTTACAGCATCTGCCATCTAATGGCCGCACTTGCGGCAAGCCCCATGCATTGTCTGAGGCTTGCGGTCGGGTGCGGCAATTGCGGTTTTGCTGTGATCCGGCAAATCCGCCAGTTGCGGCCGCGGAAAAAAATGCGGTAAGCAGCATTTTTTTCACCACAGCAAGTGCCGGATCAGCCGCATCCAGCAGAATCGCACTTGCCGCACCCAACCGCAAGCCTCAGACAATGCATGGGGCTTGCCGCAAGTGCGGCCATTAGATGGCAGATGCTGTAAATCTGCCGGATCTGCTGAAAACAGCGAAACATGCTAATGTGAAAAAGGCCTAAGGCAGTTGAAGGTACAGTGTTGTAAACTACTATTGCATCTCAATGAATTAGAATGTCATCAACAATTAATGTAATATTGCCATGTTTCATGGCGTTTCTGGGAGCTCTGAAACACGTTGACTAATAAATCTGTATTATATTCATCCATTGATGTCTCATTGAATAGGCAATGCATTTTTTATCCCTTCATCCTCCCTACTTCAATTTTCTGAGATAATAACCCTTGGGTTTTCATTGGCTGTAAGCCATAATCATCAACATTAACAGAAATAAACACTTGAAATAGATCACTCTTTAATGACTCTATATATTATATGCATTTCACTTTATGTACAGAATTATTCAAATAAATTAACTTTTTGATCATTTGATTTATTGAGATGCACCTGTACATACAAAAAATAGCCAATTATAATATAGATATTGACCCCTTCTAGACGCGGCTAATTTCCATTATTTCCTCCCTACTTCCCAGAGTCATAGCTTTTTATTTTTCTGTCCATATACCTGTACGAGGGCTCGTGCTATGTGGAGCGGGTTGTACTTGTGAATGACATCATACATTTTACCACGTAAAGTAAAATTATGTAGTAAAATATTCCAAAAACAGTAAACAAATTAAGAAAAAATCTGACATTGTATTTTGGGAAATATTTTTACAGTGCACATTGTGTGGTAATAAAACCTGGCAATTTGATTCTCATCTTCATTACAATTGTGGTGATAGCAATATCAAACATTTTTTATTATTTTAAGACTAGAGGCTTTTTTTTGAGTGGTCACTATTTTCCAAGTCTTACAACATTTTCATTTTTCAGTCTGTAGAGATGTGTGATGGCTTACCATCTATGGGGCAACACAATGTTTTATTGATACCATTGGGGGATAGCTATGACATTTTGACCACTTGTTACAGCATTTTCTGTGGTATTGCAGAAACAAAAAAAAGTGTAATTTTGTTGATTTTGAATTTTTTTTATCTTTTATGAGACAAATGGAGGTGATTTGAACTTTTTTTTTACTTTTCACATTTACTGGTCTCCTGGGGACTACAACCTAAGATTATTGGTTTGCTTGTACGGAATACATCAATACCACAGTATCTCTGTATATAACAAATATCACTATCTCCTTTGAAGCTTAGTCACAGGCAGAGTTTCAAGGAAGCTCCATAATGACGAGCACAGAGGTGTTCAGCAGATTTCTGGTTGCCACAGTAACCCATTGGCACCCTGTGATCACGTCACGGGCTATCCAATAGGCACATAGTATGGCACAACCCCATGTCGGCGCACTCTAAATGTTGCTGTCAGAGTCTTACAGAGGCATTTAATAGGTTAACAATTGTTAATCGTGAGAGGCAGGTCAAGGCTGTAACAATAGCCATTACCTGTCATTACGCCCAGAGCTTGTCCCATAAACTGGATCATACTATACCGGAGTAGTTGAGTTGGTTACAGTAGGGTCATCATACTGTTTGTAGAGAATCCTGTGGAGGAATTCACAGTGGGGGGATCACAGTGTTTGTGGGGCACTTTTGTTGGCATTATAATTTATGGGGACTATGAAAGTTATTTAGGGGCTTCAATAGGAGGAAAATCACTCTGCAAGGTCTGCAGAGTTGTGAGATTTGTACCTACAGTTGTGGCCAAAAGTATTGACACCCCTGCAATTCTGTCAGATAATACTCAGTTTCTTCCTGAAAATGATTGCAATCAGAAATTCTTTGGTATTATTATCTTCATTTAATTTGTCTTCAATGAAAAAAAAACCAAAATAATTATCCTAAAGCCAAATTGGATATAATTCCACACCAAACATAAAAAAGGGGGTGGACAAAAGTATTGGAACTGTTAGAAAAATCATGTGATGCTTCTCTAATATGTGTAATTAACAGCACCTGTAACTTACCTGTGGCACCTAACAGGTGTTGGCAATAACTAAATCACACTTGCAGCCAGTTGACATGGATTAAAGCTGACTCAACCTCTGTCCTATGTCTTTGTGTGTACCACATTGAGCAAGGAGAAAAGAAAGAAGACCAAAGAACTGTCTGAGGACTTGTGAAACCAAATTGTGGGGAAGCATGAGCAATCTCAAGGCTGCAAGTCCATCTCCAAAGACCTGAATGTTCTTGTGTCTACCGTGTACACAGATCAGTTTATCATGTCTTCAGGCAACATGTTTCGGCTAGCTTGTAGCCTTACTCATAGCCTCATGAGTATGGCTGCCATCTAGCTGAAACATGTTGCCTGAAGACATGATAAACTAATCTGTGTGTTTTTACCTGGATACCAATAAATGGAAATTTTATTAAGAAATCAAGGTGCAATTTTCTTTATCTTGCTGGACAATTCTTGGAAGTGTCAGAGATAATAGGAAGGCAATCTGTGCTGCCTCCTGTATGTATGGTATAAGGATGCAGGACTGCATCTGCCTACAGGATCACAGCTCTGCACCCATCATTGTGTGTCTGTATGCTTGTGCCAAGCCTGCCATCACCATTAATGATCCCTGTTCTGGATTCTTCAGTGTGGTTCTTGTATGTGCGTGTGATGGCACAGACATCCTTTTGAGTGGGGCGCCGTTTTGCAGTTCACTTCAAGCAACAGAGAGGCTAGGTTCTTCCTTGTGTATGGCGAATGTCAGTAAGGCAGTAAAGGGTTAACACTATACGAGTCTAATAATAAAATCATATGCTATACCATATACTGAAACAATCTGGCCACAAGGAAAGTTATATAGGCCACCTAATAATAATTCTACAATATAAACCATGAGAAGCAGAAAGTCAGACTAAAATATTAAAATAGTATTGACCACACTTTGCAATAAGTGGACCAAGTCACTAGCCTAGAACCCCCAACCCACGTTTTACATATAGTTTTGTCCGATTACAAAGACTTGAAATGCGCTTCAGGGTCTTGGGCAGTGAGTCACTTAGTCCAATTATTATAGCATGTGGTGGGTACTGTTTACTTGCTTGGTCTTTCTGCTACAGTAGGTTTGCACTGTAGATTTATTTGAGGACCAGTAAGATTCTTCATATGGCTAGGTTACTATACGGCAGTGTTCCTCAACTCCAGTTCTCAGGAGCCACCAACAATAAATGATTTCAGAATTTCCTTAGGGATGCACAAGTGATAATTTAATCACTTGCACAGGTGATGACGTTTTCCCCTCACAAAACCAAGGAAATCCTGAAAACATGCCCTGTTGGTGGCGATTTTGACGACTGGAGTTGGGGGACACTGCTGTACAGTATTCCATGCAATATTAAAGGGGAATTTCATGAGAAAACTTTTTAGTACAGTTCCTGCCCTGCTAAATGATGAAGCAGAGCTGTTCACTACAGTTCTAGGATCTATTGATCGCTTATAAATCAATCCTGCTCCTCAGTTCTGACCACCCCTCATGAGACAGAGAATTTTCAGCCTGGCAGCTTCATGTCAGAGCAGAGATCAGGAGGTGTGTCGGGGGCATGGATGCTGGGAGCTGCAGGATCATCCTACATTCCAGCCCCCTCACACTTCTGTATAGGGAGGGAGTGTGGCTGCCGGCCCCATGCTTACACTACACTCCTCTCCTTGATATACCATCCTATGTAACAGGGGTCCATGCTTGAAATAGCAATCATGTCACCAAACAGATACAAATACATGCTGTGATCCTCTGTTGTATGCATAATGTGTACTGTTATTGTGAGGCTAGGAGCAGAGGTAAATCATTACATTGATCGATTCAGCTCTGCATGGTATCCCCTTCCCCATAGGAACATGGTATCTTCTTATTTCTCCATCTTTCAATGGATCATCATCATCACTCCTCACTGGATTGTAAGATGATCCTGCAGCCCCCAGTGTCCTGACACCTCCTGTCACTGCTGCTGCATTAAGCTCTCAGGCTGAAATTTTATGTCCCATAAGGGAGGGGGGAGATCAAAGGAGCGGGTATGATTGTACTGAATTATGAGCGATCTATAGATCTTAGAACAGTAAGCTACAGCTCTGTTTCATCATGCAGCAGGGCAGGGACTATTCTAAACAGCTGCTCACTTGTAGTCATTGGGGAAGTGCAGGGAGGAGAAACAGTTATCACTCCCTCTACATCTTGACTGACAAGCTGCCTGCACATATGCGCTGCAAAAAAGGATGTTACTAAAGGTGCATGGAGTGATAATGGTTGGCTCACTGTGTAGCGAGATGATTAGAAGCCAGAGGCTGCAGGGAGAAAATAATTACAGTATTTTCTTTTTTGTAGCTGTTAAATTTTGGAAGTACCGTATATACTCGCGTATAAGCTGAGTTTTTCAGCCCAAAAATTGGGCTGAAAAGTCTCCCCCTCGGCTTATACGCGAGTCAATACGGTCCCCCTCAAAGTTTGGCCCCCCACCTCACTTTCTGGCCCCCCCCCCCGCATGCAGCGCTGCGCATATACATTACCTGTCTAGCAGCTGTCACCTCCGGTGGCGGATCTCGGCTCCTGGGCTCCGGGCTCCATCTTCCTCTCTGTCTTCCTGCTTTGTGGCCGCCGGCCTCATCGCGATGACGTCATCGCGACGCCGGCCGGTCACGTGACAAGCAGGAAGACAGAGAGGAAGATGGAGCCGGAGCCCAGGAGCCGCGATCCGCCACCGAGGGTGACAGCTGCTAGACAGGTAATGTATATGCGCAGTGCTGCATGCGGGGGGGCCAGCAAGTGAGGTGGGGTGCCAAACTATGAGGGGGGCCCTGCTGGGGCCCTGTATACTACCACTGGGGCTGTATATACCACTGGGGCTGTATATACTACTGGGGCTGTATATACTACTGGGGCTGTATGTATCTACCACTGGGGCTGTATATACCACTGGGCTGCTGTATACTACCATGGGGCTGTATATACCACTGGGGCTGCTGTATACTACTACTGGGGCTGAATATACCACTAGGGCTGCTGTATACTACCACTGGGGCTGTATATACCACTGGGGCTGTATATACTAGTGGGGCTGAGTGTATACTACCACTGGGGCTGTATATACCACTGGGGCTGCTGTATACTACCACTGGGGCTGTATATACCTCTGGGGCTGCTGTATATACCTCTGGGGCTGCGTGTATATTACCACTGGGGCTGTATATACTACTGGGGCTGCGTGTATACTACCACTGGGGCTGCTGTATATACCTCTGGGGCTGCTGTATACTACCACTGGGGCTGCTGCTGTATATACCACTGGGCTGCTGCTGTAACACTGGTGGGGTCTGTATATACCACTGGGAGGCTGCTGTAAACCACACTGCTGGGGGCTGTATACTGTGCTGGGGTCCACCCTCGGCTTATACACGAGTCAATAGATTTTCCCAGGTTTTGGGGGCAAAAGTAGGGGGTCGGCTTATACACAGGTCGGCTTATACACGAGTATATACGGTAACTGGCTCCTTTTAAGAGAATATAAAATATCACACAGTGAAAGTATTTGGCCCCCTTAAACTTTTCAACCTTTTGCCACATTTCAGACTTCAAACAAAGATTTAATTCTAATTTTTTTGTAAACAATCAACTACAAGTGGACACAATCGTGAAGTGGAACGAAATTTATTGCATATTTTAAACTTTATTAACAAAAAAAACTGAAAGTGTGGTGTACAATATTATTATTTGCCCCTTTACTTTCAGTGCAGCAAACGCACTCCAGAAGTTCAGTGAGGATCTCTGAATGATCCAATGTTATCCTAAATGACTAGTAATGATAAATAGAATCCACCTGTGTGTAATCAAGTCTCCGTATAAATGCACCTGCTCTGTGATAGTCTCAGGGTTCTGTTTCAAGTGCAGAGAGCATCATGAAGACCAAGGAACACACCAGGCAGGTCTGAGATACTGTTGTGGCGAAGTTTAAAGCCGGATTTGCATACAAAAAGATTTCCCAAGTTTTAAACATCTCAAGGAGCACTGTGCAAGCGATCATATTGAAATGGAAGGAGTATCACCCACTGCAAATCTACCAAGACCCGGCCGTCCTTCTAAACTTTCATCTCAAACAAGGATAAGACTGATCAGAGATGCAGCCATAAGGCCCATGATCACTCTGGATGAACTGCAGAGATCTACAGCTGAGGTGGGAGAGTCTGTCCATAGGACAACAATCAGTCGTACACTGCACAAATCTGGCCTTTATGGAAGAGTGGCAAGAAGAAAGTCATTTCTCAAAGATATCCATAAAAAGTCTCATTTGAAGTTTGCCACAAGCCACCCGGGAGACACACCAAACATGTGGAATAAGGTGCTCCGGTCAGATGAAACCAAAATCGAACTTTTTGGACACAATGCAAAACAATATATTTAGCGTAAAAGCAACACAGCTCATCACCCTCAAAACACCATCCCCACTGTCAAACATGGTGGTGGCAGCATCATGGTTTGGGCCTGCTTTTCTTCAGCAGGGACAGGTAAGGTGGTTAAAATTAATGGGAAGATGGACGGAGCCAAATACAGGACCATTCTGGAAGAAAACCTGTGGAGTCTGCAAAAGACCTGAGACTGGGACTAAGATTTATCTTCCAACAAGACAATGATCCCAAACATAAAGCAAAATCTAAAATGGAATGGTTCAAAAATAAACGTATCCAGATGTTAGAATAGCCAAGTCACAGTCCAGACCTGAATCCAATCGAGAATCTGTGGAAAGAGCTGAAAACTGCTGTTCACAAATGCTCTCCATCAAACTTCACTGAGCTCGAGCTGTTTTGCAAGGAAGAATGGGCAAGAATTTCAGTCTGTCGATGTGCAAAACTGATAGAGACATATCCCAAGCGACTTGCAGCTGTAATTGCAGCAAAAGGGGGCGCTAAAAGTATTAACTCAAGGGGGCCAAATAATATTGCACGCCCCACTTTTCAGTTTTTTATTTGTTAAAAAAAGTTTAAAATATCCAATAAATTTCGTTCCAATCCACGACTGTCCCACTTGTTGATTCTTCACCAAAAAAATTAGAATTTATATCTTTATGTTTGAAGTCTGAAATGTGGCAAAAGGCTGAAAAGTTCAAGGGGGCAAATACTTTCACAAGGCACTGTATATTATATACACCCTTACTACTTCATTTCATATTAACTCCTTCAATCCCTTCCACAAGTAAGGAACTAGTCATCAGTCCACCCATCCTCCCCAGCCATCTTACCTCCTCTTGACTACTATTTCTCCCCATACTGGCTGCATCACCTTGTCTTCGGCTCCACCATCCTGTCCTGGACTGCTAGATCTCGTCCCCAGCCACATCTCCCCTGGACTGTAGCTCATACCTTGATGGCATTCCACCCCGGACTGAACCCTGGATGCCTCACCTCTCCCACGGCTGCTTCATCAGCAAACCCCGCAATCGCCTCTGTCAAACCCGACCGCCTCGACTGATCCCCCAACTTCCCCATCTGACCCATCCATCCGACCCCCCACCTTGCAACTCATCCCCGGTCATCACCTCATCCCGTGACCACTCCCCACTGATGACCATTCACCCACTACCACAACTTTCCCCATTCTGCTTCTGACCCCTGCTGCCACACTCACTCCCTGTTCTCCGTATGCAATGTTCCCGCTACTCCTCACTCTCACTCCCATCCTTCTCCACTTCCTACTACCCCCACTTATCCCCCCTCCCAGCAACAAAATACTGCTCTCACCCTCCATCCTGCCGAACCACCTCACCCACTTCACCAACCTTTTCATTCACTTTCAATCCTCAATCACCAAACAAGCACGCCCACCTCGCAAGCGCTCATGCTCCCACCTGCTAACCCTCTGCGTACTCTTCCTCCTTGCCGGTGACATCTCCCCCAATCCTGGCCCCCCCCCCCCGCAACATCCCCACAACAACCTTCATCCCAAGACCCACTACCAACCCTCGCAACCTCACCACCACTAGCCCTCGCAACCCCACCAACATCAGACCCATTCCCCCAACCCATGCCCCACCTACCGCTCTACCCGGCGCACTCTGGAATGCCCGCTCAGTGTGCAACTAACTCCCTGACATCCATGATCTCTTTATCTCCAGGAAACTGTCATTCCTTGGCCTCACCAAGACCTGGCTCATCCCCTCCGACACGGCCTCCCCTGCTGCACTATCCTACGGCGGCCTCAGCCTGTCCCACACCCCCCGTCCCTCTGGCAAACATGGCGGTGGAGTCGGCATACTGCTGTCCAACTCCTGCACCTTCAGCCCTATCCCCCGCCCCCATCCATCACTGTCCCCTCCTTCGAAGCCCACTCGGTCTTCTCTCCCTGCAACCTCCAAATAGCCATCATCTACCGCCCCCCTGGACCCACCGCCTCCTTCCTTGACCACTTCACCACCTGGCTACTTCACTTCCTCTCCACTGACATCCCCTCCATCATCATGGGCAACTTCAATATCCCCGTTGACACTCCCTACTCAGCCACCTCCAACCTTCTTTCCTTGACCACTTCCCTAGGGCTCTCCCAATGGTCCTCCTCTCCCACCCACGAACAAGGCCACACGCTTGACCTCATCTTTACCCGCCTTTGCTCCCTCTCTAACCTCACAACCTCGGAACTCACACTGTCCGATACCATCTCTTGACCTTCTCCGCCCTCTCCTCCCCTGCCACACTACCCCCTCTCCGCAAACTTGATCACCCTCGCCGAAACCTAAAAGATCTTGATCTTCCTTTATTCTCTGAATCACTCCTCCCTCTAACCGACATACCCTCCGCTGACGACATTGACATTGCCACCACCCTATACAACACCACCATAACGAACGCTCTCGACCTAGCGCCCCCCTCACTCTCCATGCTCCACGCATTAACAGGCAAACCTGGCACACCACCCTCACTAAAAACCTGAGACGGGCGTCCAGGGTCGCCGAGAGGAGATGTAAAAAGTCCCACAGCCCCGAGCACTTTGCTCTGTTCAAGCAATCCATCACTGACTTCAAGACGGCACTTGCTACCGCCAAGCAAGTGTTCTTCTCATCCCTTATAACCTCTCTGTCCCGCAACCCCAAACAGCTCTTCAAAACTTTTCAACTCCTTACTTTGCCCGCCTGCTCCTCCCCCTTCTCCCTCATCTCTGCTGAAGACTTTGCGACCTTCTTCAAGGAGAAGATCGACAAGATCAGAAGCAGCTTCGGTCCACTATCCCCACAACTCCCCTTCCCACCTACACTGCCCTCCTCTCCATCAGCCACTTCCCCCCCATAACTGTAGACCAACTCTCCTCCCTCCTGTCAAAGTCACACCTCACCACCAGCGCCCACGACCCACTCCCATCCCACCTCATTACGAACCACACCTCCATTTTCATCCCAGCCCTCACCCATCTCTTTAACCTTTCACTTAGCACTGGTGCCTTTCCCTCGGCCTTCAAACACGCCCTAATCACGTCCATCCGAAAAAAAACCTCACTTGACCCTACCTCTGTCTCTAACTATCGCCCATATCTCTTCTCCCATTCGCCTCTAAGCTACTTGAACAGCACGTCCACTCCGAGCTGTCCTCTCACCTCTCCTCGTGCTCCCACTTCGACTGCCTACAGTCAGGCTTCCGACCCCTCCATTCCACCGAAACAGCCCTGACCAAAGTCACCAACGACCTACTGACCGCCAAGAACAAACACCACTACTCCATCCTCCTCCTCGACCTGTCTGCCGCCTTCGACACGGTTGACCACTCCCTTCTTCTCCGGATCCTGGAATCCCTTGGCATCACCCACCTTGCCCTCTCCTGGATCTCCTCATACCTAGCGGACCGGACCTTCAGCGTCTCGCATTCCACACCTCCTCCTCACCCTACTCCCCTTTCTGTCGGAGTCCCCAAGGTTCGGTCCTGGGACCCCTACTTTTCTCCATTTACACTCTCGGCCTAAGGCAACTCATCGAGTCCCATGGCCTCCAGTACCACCTCTACGCCGAGACACCAAATCTACCTGTCCAGTCCTGACATCACCTCCCTACTCTCCAAAATCCCACAATGCCTTTCCGCCATCTCATCCTTCTTCTCTGCTCGCTTCCTTAAACTCAACATGGACAAAACTGAATTCATAGTCTTCCCCCAAGAAATTCCACCCCACCTCGCAACCTATCCATCTGCATCAACGACTGCGCCCTCTCCCCAGTCCCCCAAGCTAAGTGCCTCGGGGTAATCCTTGACTCCTCCCTATCCTTCAAGCCCCACATTGAGGCCCTCACCACATCCCTCCGGCTCCAGCTCAAGAACATCTCACAGATCCACTCCTTCCTCACCCACGACACAGCTAAAACACTCATCCATGCTCTTATCTCCCGCCTTGACTACTGCAACCTCCTTCTCAATGGCCTCCCGGCTAACTCCCTCACACCTCTCCAGTCTATCCTCAACTCCGCTGCCCAACTAATCTACCTGTCCTCCCGCTACTCCCCTGTCTCCCCCCTCTGCCAAGCCCTTCACTGGTTCCCCGTCTCCAAGAGATCCCAATTCAAAACACTAACCACGGCGTACAAAGTCATACACTACCTGGCCCCACCATACATCTCCGACCTGGTCTCACGCAACCTCCGCTCCTCCCAAGAACTCCTCCTCTGCTCCCCCCTCATCACCTCTTTCGCACAACCGAGTCCAGAACTTCTCCCGGGTATCTGCCTTACTCTAGAACTCCCTGCCCAACACGTCAGACACTCTCCTACCCTGAGTAGCTTCAAGTGTCACCTGAAGACACCTGTTCCGTCAAGCCTACAACCTGCCATGAGACCCAGGAGACCGCCCCATACCTGACATTCCCCCATCCTACTGTATCCTAACCCGCCCCTCATAGACTGTGAGCCCTCGTGGACAGGGTCCCTGCCCCTCCTGTACCTGTACGTCCTGATCGCCTAGATTTAGTGTACTTGCTTTTGTCTCCCTTATCCTCATGTAAAGTGCCATGGAACCTAATGGCGCTATATAAATAAATAATAATAATAATAAAAAAAAAAAATATATATATATATATATATAGTGAGGCATGCCGACGCCATAGCACGTGGCCGGTATGACTCGCATGGCTTTGTAGCAGCACACATAGCATTAATTGCTGCTTGGGGCTGAGGTCTGTGTAGTAGTTCTGATTGAAAACACTGACTTGCAGGTGTGGGTGGGGCAGCCAGGATAATAGCTGCCTAGAGCTGAGTGGAGATGGGAATCAAAGCAGTTCAGTCCTCTGAGATGTGAGGATGTGTGTCCGAGGAATCCCGTTCCCCTTTGGGATGGGGGAGGGGGAAAGCCTGCCATCTCCATGCAGGAGGCATCTGTCCCTCTGACAGACGTGTGTGAGCATGTGGCCAGACAGCGGGTTGTGATAGCTCCTGGATTTGGGGAACCGTGGCTGACCCTGGAGGGTGCTCGACTCAGGCGTGGGGCACAGCCGTGGCCGGGAGACCTGCCTAGGTATGGAGGTTTGGTGGCGCTGGCAACCTGCAAACACGTGGTGAGGAGGCCTTGGGGATGCCTGGAGTAACCCGGTAACTCAGGTTTGCTAAACCCGGTTCTGTGTCCGTAAAGGAAGCAGTCCATGGATGCTGTGATGGACTGTGTGTTCATGTATATGTGAAAAGCCCTACGGGAGGCGTGTGTGTTCATTTATATGTGAAAAACCCTACGGAAGGCGTATGTGTTCATGTATATGTGGATAGTGCCAGGCGGCACTGGGTCCGACAGGGTAGTCGGTAAAGGACCCGTTGAGTAACGTGTGAATCATAATGGTGTATGGAAAAGTACCATGTATGGAGTATCCAAAAGTGAATATGATGGGGAATGATCCCTGCCAAAGGCCAGTCGGCTGTAACCGCCATTGGGGATAGACTGGGAGGTCTATAATGTTCCTGATGAGATGTGTAATGTATTTAAATATGAAGTGTGGATAATGCCAGGCAGGCACAGCCGCTATTAGAACCAGACCGGGTCTATAATGGTCGCCTTAAGGTTCTGATGAAGATATCATATTATGATATAAATAGTTAACACATTCGTACTGTTTAACGTTATGTTATGTGAGATGTAAATACGGTATTATGCTATTTGAGTGTCTTTTCTTTCCGGATTATGACGAAATATAATAAACTGTTAAAAACTTTAAAACTTTATGCACTGTTAACCCTTGATGTTTGTGTCATTCCGTTGCCAAGCGAGTCCCCTAGGCGAGCGCTACCACACTATATATATATGCATAATTTACATTAGAAAGCAAAGAAATAAAAATCATCATACACATACATAAGCTAGCTATACATTTAATTAAGACAATAGAGACAGCATTTGTTTGAAGCGTCAGCTCACTATGAAGACTTTCCTTCTTTTGAACTTACCTTGTTATTAGAATTGAGGGTTTTATGGCATACAGATGCCAAAGGCAATTGCATCTCTGAGTTACTCAAGAGGAAAATGTTTGAGAATAAATTTAACCTGAAATATAAATCTATTTTTTTTATCCCAAGTTTAACATCAGTTGATGGAAAAAATACCTAAAGTGGTATTCTACAGGGAAGTCTGGAAATCCTTAAACTAAAAGGAGGATAGCTTGATTGGAATACATTCCTCTGTCACAATTGCATTAATTGCAATTAGCTTTCCACTTTTTAATAATTCTTTAATTTTGACACCTACGAACATCCTTTGGCTTTAGTTCAACTCAATTTCATTTCTACCGTCATTATTCAAAATCTTATTTTCCTTGCATTCCCCTGGCACAACATTTTTCCAACTTGCTGTTTCAGTTAATGTTCCTTTCACCGAACTCCCACTACACTCCACTATCTAGTAGTAATCTTCAGAAACAAATTAACTTTGCCACTGTTAAAATCTGATGCAAAGTTACCAGGGTAAAACAACACACCGAATAATTAATGTATCTTTATATATCTATAAGATGAACTCTACTCACCACAGCATACGTCTAGCTAAAAAATAATGCACAATTGTTAATTACTACAGGAGTTAGAAAACTAAATTTTATATATATATATATATATATATATATATATATATATAAACATACACATACAGTACACATATATACACACACATGCATACATATACACTGACAGATGAAAGAGAGAGGGGGGGGGGGAAGTACTTGAAAGTTTCTAGTTTCTCCAGTATTCTCCATATTTTTGCATTATTTTGACCTATTACCATCAGATACAACATCGGATTTTTACAACAGTCCTAAAGGTAAATGAACAGAACTAACAAATAAGTAAAAAATATCAAGCTGTCATTTTCTATTAAGGAACATGATCCAATATCACATGTCTGAGTGGTAAAAATATGTGAAGCAATGCTTCCAGCATATAGTGTCACCACTTTGTGCAGCAATAACAACATCAACATTTATTGATTAGTCCTCTGAATCTGTTTGAAGGAATTTTAGCCTATTCCTCCCCTCAAAACAGCTTCGACTGTTAAACTGGTAATTTTCTCCCAAAAACTGCTTGCTCCTTCCACAATATTTTTATAGGACTAAGGTCAGAACCTTGACTGGGCCATTCCAAACATTTAACTTTATTCTTCTTTAACCAGTTTGTAGAATGACTTGCTAAATGATCCATGTTCTTATGGGATTCAGATAAATTAATGTCCTGACAATTTTCATAAGAATTTGCAGATAAAATTCAGAATCCGTTTTTCCATAAATGATGGCAAACCGTCCTGATCCAGGTACAGTTAAATTGACCCAAATCATGATTCTAACACAATTATGTTTTCACAGATGGGATCACGTTTTTAGGCTGTAATGTAGTGTTTTTCTACAGGGTGGGCCATCTACAAGGATATACCTAAATAAACTGGGAATGGTTGGTGATATCAACTTCTTGTTTGTGGCACATTAGTATAAGGGAGGGGGAAAACTTTTCCAGATGGGTGGTGACCATGGCGGCCATTGTGAAGTTGGCTATTTTGGACCAACTTTATTTTTTTCAATGGGAAGGGGGTCCTGTGACACATCAAAGTTACTGAGAATTTCATAAGAAAAACAATGGTGTGCTTGGTTTTAATGTAACTTTATTCTTTCATTAGTTATTTCAAATTGATATCACCATTCATTCCCATTTTAATTGAGTGTATCCATATAAATGTCCCACCCGGACATGCTGTGAAGATACGAGATGTGCAGCATCTGAAACAATGGATACTGGAAGCCTGTGGTAGCATTTCTTCTGCGGTGTTGCTATCAGTGTGTCAAGAGTGGGAGAAGAGAGTTGCATTGACAATCCAACACAATGGGCAGCACTTTAAACACATTTTATAAGTGGTCATAAACTTGTAAATATATACTAATATTTACTTAGGTGTATCCATATAGATGGCCCACGCCGTATATCGAAACATAGTGCTAGTTTTTTAAACCAAAATGTTCTATTTTGTACTTATCCAATCATAAAACAATTTTCCAATAGCGTTGTGTTTTAACCAGGTGATTTTGGCAAACTGTGGATGGGCAGCAATGTTCATTTTGAAAAGTGGCGTCTTTCTCCTTGCATTTCTGCCATGCACACTATCGTTGCTCAGTGTCCTCTTGATGAAGGATTTATGGGCATTAACATTACCGAATATGAAAGAGACTTTTACTTTCTTAGAGGTTACCTTGGGTTCCTTTGTGACTTCATGGACTATTTTATGCCTCTTTCTGGGAATGGGAATAGTGAATTTGAATTTATTCCATTTGTACCACAATCTGTCCAACTCTGGATTCGTGGAGTCCAAACTCTTTGAGAAATCTTCTTTGTTTGTGCTATCATATACATTCATGTAAGAAAAGAAACAGGGGCGCACTGTGAAGAATCGTAGGCTTATGTGGGGAATTAGGGGGCTGGGGGACCACTAACCTGGAGGGGTTGTGCACCCCTGCACAACCCCGGTGAATGGCCTGTTTGTGTGCTATCCGGGCTGGAGGATGAGTGGATCCGCCACTGCTGCGATTCACCGCTCCCGCGTTGTTTCCGGGTTGCGGTCACGTGATGATGCCAGGCGGACATGTCACCGAAGGTCCTTCGGCGCATACCCCGGATAATGAAAAGAAATGCACCGGTCTAGTAGAAGTGCTTGAGAAGGGGTTTTATGGCACAGAACATTAATAGTTGGCAAAACTTTATTGGTCAATGGTTCCCTTTACAGCTCCACAACACATTTTGACAGCATTGACTGTCTTCATTAGGTGGTGTAAAGGGTAAAGGAAAAAAACACTTTTATAAGGGTCACTGGACTATGATTGGTTCAAATTGATTACCATTTTAACTTTAAGATTACCAGCAAGGGTGAACATGATTGTCTTAAAGTGCCTACCAACATTAACCCTAGCATTACCAAACAAAGGAGAGTCCATACAGACAAGCTAAAATAGACAATACTAAAATACATAGTCACCTGGGTTATCAAGGATTCCTTAAAGGGATCCTGTCACCTCCAAAACGCCTCCTAAGCTAGCAAAACATGTCTGCAGCATCCCATCACTAATCCCACACTTCTTTTGTCTCCTAAAAGCATCCTGTGAAAGTGCATAAAAAACGTTTTAATACTCATTAGTAATTATAATTAGCAGTGGCTATATTCTTTAGTCACCAGGGCAGGCTGTTTTGCAGCTCCAGGATCCACCCTCTCTCTGTCTGTGCTGCTGTGATGTGGAGCTGAAGGCAGGACTAATGATTTGCATTCTGTGAGTGATAGAGAGGGGGAAGGGTAATGCCTGCACAAGCAAAGCACAAGCAGAGCACACAGAGGGTGGAACCTGGAGCCTGCAAAACAGCCCGCCCTGGTGACTAAAGAATATCGCCCCTGCTAATTATAATCACTAATGAGTAAGTATTAAAATGTTTTTATGCACTTTCACGGGATGCTTTTAGGAGACAAAAGGAGTGTGAGATTAGTGATAGGATGCTGCAGGGACATGTTTTGCTAGCTTAGGAGGCGTTCTGGAGGTGACAGGATCCCTTTAATACACATGAAAGATAACCAGATAATTCAAAATACACCGAATACACTGAAAACATGAATTAATACTCAAAGTTATACATATTAATATCACTAAAAACTAAAATAAAATCATATATAATATATGAAGTGACAATATAATGTCAATGATATAAAAAAAAAAAAAAAAGTACCGTAATGTAAAAAAATATATGTAATATAAAAGGATATGGAAAAAAGGGGCAAATCAACACCTTAATAATAAAAGATGTAATTTCTAAAGAAAACTGTCATATGTGTTATCTTATATGCGCCCGAGCGGAATGCTAAAGTGTGGAAATCTGGAACGCCAAAGAAATTAACTTTTGGCCACATTTTCTAAAGTTAAACTGTGACCCTCTGGACTTAATGTTCCCAATTTGTAAATCCAGAAAAGCTCTCTTTTTTGATTAGAGCCCCAGGCGGTCATTTTCATTATCAGAGACATAGTCAATTATAATTAGCTTCAACTCATTATCATCTTTTTGATGGAATATGGCATAATGTTTGGATATACTATGCAACTGATATCCAATTTTAATATTATGCCTGTGCTTGTTAAGGCAAGCGTGCATTGTTTGAATCGTACGCCCAATATATTGAAGGCCGCAGGGACACAATATATGTTGACTGGCATGTGACCTTATGTTTGATAGGAAACGTTTTATTGGTTGTGAAGGATATGAATGATTTTGTGCCATTACATATAACATGGCAACAGAGACACTTAGGAGTGTTATAAGAGAAACATCCAATTGCTTGGAGCTAACGTATTGCGTAGATTTCTGTTTTTCTTGAATATGACATTTGGTTTTGAAGGCAAAAACTTGCTGTATATGAAATGAGTGGTATTGCATTAAACTTTGAGAACAGTAGTACTTTATTGAGAGGATAAAATGTCTTTGCTTTTCTGGATGTTACCAATCACTTATTCAGGACCATTTATCACCTTGTTAATGGTATTGCCATTCCAAAAGTTTATAATATTTACTACTCATTTGAACAGCAGAAGTAGCAAATCAAACTGAATCCTATCTTCTTCCACTGCATATGTAATTTATACTAAACAAATAATTGTGAATCTGATAATTCTCATAGCAAGCTATTACTTCCGAATCTGGGTTCAGATCGATTTTCAGCAGTCAACTCATTATGATTACAAGTTAGATAACAGGATGAGGATATCACAGGTTTAAGCCTTTGCTATTAAAGGGAATCTGTTACCTAATTCTCCATTCCTAAGCAGATTCAATGTATGTACCTTATTAAAACACAAGTGAATTCATACCTTTTCATACCCTTTTGAAGTAATAAGTAAATAAGTCTGTAACTGCCCTGGGTGGTACAAACCACTTCCACTGCCCCAGCTCCATTCTCAATTTAAAGGTGTTCTCAGAAAAATGTGAGAAAGTAAATAATACTCATTAAAATATGAAACATTTTTCTAAATACCTTAATTTAGCAAAAAGGTATGCTTTATCTACTGCACTCTCTCAGGATGTCAGACAGGGCAATGCCATAAATCTGTGCAGCCTGCCTATATTTCAGAAGACATGCAGTAAGACAGACTGTGTGAAGCACAAGAGAAATACACTAAAACTGTCAGGCTGACTTGTATAGATGTCCAATCATAGGCTGGTTTCACACTTGCGCACGGTGTTGCGCTCGGCTGCGCATGAGCATGCGCACTGATAGACGTCAGTATGTGATTTGTATGCATGCGGATGCTTGCATACAAATCACACATTCGCGTTCAGGGTGCGGACGAGAATGTGTGATTTGTACGCAAGCAACGGCATGTGTACAAATCACTTAGGGAAGTGAATGGGTGCGCACGGTTATGCGCAGCCGAGCGCATCACCGTGTGTCCCCATGATAAACATAGGGACGCGCGGTGTGTGTGCGCTCAGCTTGCGCTTAGCAGCGGGGAGCGCAAATGTGAAAATAGCCTCAGTCAGCTAAAAAAAGCCGTTTATCTTCTCCTATAGTCCACCTCACTCAGTATCCTGTCAGGCTGCCTGAACACAGGAATACAAAGTCACGATGCATGACAGGACTCTGCTCTGATCTTGACTGGGTCCTTCCCTGGAGGGATATCTGGCTAGTCCTGTGTTTGAGACTCCTAAACAAGGCTCCACAGACTCTATTTGCATATTCATAATTCCCAGGGGGCAATGCGCCTAGGAATTCACTGTGTTGAGCGCTTTAGCCAGCTGCCCGCAGTGTTTTCTTGGATTGGTCTCCCTGAGATCAGTGAATGCTTTGTGATCAGGCTCGGACTGGGCCGCCGGGTAACCGGGTAAAAGTAATGGTGGGCCCCCAGGCATTGTGGTCCCGCCCCCTTAGCCCGCCCCCAACGGGCCTGAACGGGTCCCCCTGGAGCAGAGGTGGAGAACGTCTGGCCATCTCAGTGCACAGCGTTAGCTAGCAGCAGGTAACGCTGTGCACTGCGATACTGCTCCCTTGGCAACCCGACGTTTACCTTGCCAACCGGCTCCATTCAATGCTCCCGGATGTATGCTTTAGGACAGTGCACAGGAAACACGGTCTGCAGCGTTTCCTGTGCACTGTACTAAAGCATACATCCGGGAGCATTGAATGGAGCCGGTTGGGAAGGTAAACGTCGGGTTGCCAAGGGAGCATTATCGCAGTGCACAGCGCAGCACACTGACCGCTGCCCCCACACGCTATCCTCAGGGCCCCCTTACTGCTGCCTCCCCCTCTCTCCATTACCGGCAGTCGCGCTGATCTGCCTGTCATGTGGGCTGTAGCCGGCGCCGCTCTATTTCCTGTATCGCGCCGGCTGCAGCGTCACACTACATGACAGGCTGCGCTCAGCGCGACTGCCTGCAGGTAATGGAGAGCGGGGGGATGCAGCACTAAAGGAGGCAGCGGTAAGGGGGCCCCGAGGATAGCTTGTGGGGGGCAGCCATCAGGGACCCCCTTGAATGACATGTGGGGGTGCTCAGGGGCCAGTTAGTGTGGGGGCAGCTCTCATGGGCCCCCCCCCCAGGATGAGTGTGGGGGCAGCTCTCATGGGCCCCCCCCAGAATGAGTGTGGGGGAAGCTCTCAGCTCTCATGGGCCCCTGAAGCTGAGGTGTGGGGGCAGCACTCAGGGGCCCCTGAGGTGTGGGGGCAGCTCTCAGGGGCCCCTGAGGTGTGGGGGCAGCACTCAGGGACCCACAAGAGCCCCCTGGTGGTGCTGGGCCCCCCTGGTGGTGCTGGGCCCCTCTACTGGTCCTGGGCCCCTCTGGTGCTGCCGGGCCCCCCTGGTGGTGCCTGGGGCTGCCAGGGTCCCCTGGTGGTGCCTGGTGCTGCCGGGCCCCCCTGGTGGTGCCTGGTGCTCTCGGACCCCTGGTGGTGCCTGGTGCTGTCGGACCCCTGGTGGTGCCTGGTGCTGCTGGGCCCCCCTGGTGGTGCCTGGTGCTGCTGGGCCCCCCTGGTGGTGCCTGGTGCTGCCGGGCCCCCCTGGTGGTGCCTGGTGCTGCCGGGCCCCCCTGGTGGTGCCTGGTGCTGCCGGGCCCCCCTGGTGGTGCCTGGTGCTGCCGGGCCCCCCTGGTGGTGCCTGGTGCTGCTGGACCCTGGTGGTGCCTGGTGCTGCCCGGCCCCCCTGGTGGTGCCTGGTGCTGCCGGGCCCCCTAGTGGTGCCGGGTCCCCTGGTGCTGCCGGGCCCCCCTGGTGGTGCCTGGTGCTGCCGGGCCCCCCTGGTGGTGCCTGGTGCTGCCGGGCCCCCCTGGTGGTGCCTGGTGCTGCCCAGCCCCCCTGGTGGTGCCTGGTGCTGCCGGGCCACCTGGTGGTGCCTGGTGCTGCCGGGCCCCCTGGTGCTGCCGGGCCCCCCGGCTGTTGTTTCCACCTCTTTTTGAAACTCCCGTCTCCTGTGGTACTCTGACGTGCCAGCCAGAACGTCATATCCGGTCCTGTGCATTGTGGGGGTTTATGACATGTACGGGTAGCTTCAATATGTGCACTGGGCATGCGCCGGAGCCCGGACGAACATGTGATCAGCCCCCACAATGTATGGGGCCGGATATGACGTTCGGGCTGGTGTGACAGAGTACCATAGGAGGCGGTAACAACCATGGCTTGACCCCCCCTAGTTTTGATCCTGGGTACGCCCATGGCTGCACACCCGCGGCACTATTCTGTCATTGAGACCCGTGGTGCTGTCGGGTGTCAGCTGTGCTCAGTGGCGTAGCGGGGGGGGGCGGCCCACAGGCGGCACTTGTGTGGGGGCGGCACACGGCAGCAGCAATTCCTCTCCCTCCTTGGGAGAAGCGCCACTGCAGGACCTGTCAGAGCTACCGCGGTGATCACTTCATGATAGGACCTGTGCGGTGACGTCACTTCCTGCACAGCCGCACGCGGCCCGCACTTCACTTCCGGCCGTTCTGGATCCTGGAGGGAGGCTGATATTCATTGAATTTAACCAGTGACTCCTGACTCCCTGACCTTAACAGGTACACTAAGTGGCTCCATGGAGATGAATGCTGTATATAGCATATGGGATATGGGTCATATGCTATATACAGCATACAGAGGAGAAGAGGACAGCGGGGCAGAAGGACAGGAACAGGGGGGCAGGAGGACAGGAACAGGGGGGCAGGAGGACAGGAACAGGGGGGCAGGAGGACAGGAACAGGGGGGCAGGAGGACAGGAACAGGGGGGCAGAAGGACAGGAACAGGGGGACAGGAGAAGAGGACAGGGGGGCAGAAGGGCAGGAACAGGGGGACAGGAGAAGAGGACAGGAAGACAAAAGGACAGGAACAGGGGGACAGGAGAAGAGGACAGGGGGACAGAAGGACAGGAACAGGGGGACAGGAGAAGAGGACAGGGGGGCAGGAGGAGTGGGGCAGTGTATGGTGATAGTGGCGGCTGTACCAGGTATCTCTGCCTCCATGCGGCAGCCTCCACCTTCCTGTGTTGGCAGGGTGTGGCATGCTGGGAATTGTAGTTCTCCTGCCTGTTCGGACGTTATTGTATGGTTTCTGGGGAGTGTGTTGGGTGCTGGGAGTTGTAGTTCTCCTGGGCGGGCTCAATGTTCTCCCGCCGCCTTTCTGTGGTTATTGTGCCTCTTCTGGGATGTCCTCAGCTCCGTGCTGTGCACAGATAGTGTACCACCATGTCCCCAGCTCCGTGCTGTGCACAGTGTACCACCATGTCTTCATCTTCGTGCTGTGCACAGACAGTGTACCGTACACTGTCTGTGCACAGCACGGAGCTGGGGACATGGTGGTACACTGTCTGTGCACAGCACGGAGCTGGGGACTTGGTGGTACACTGTCTGTGCACAGCACGGAGCTGGGGACTTGGTGGTACACTGTGCACAGCACGGAACTGGGGACATGGTGGTACACTGTGCACAGCACGGAGCTGGGGACTTGGTGGTACACTGTGCACAGCACGGAACTGGGGACATGGTGGTACACTGTGCACAGCACGGAGCTGGGGACTTGGTGGTACACTGTCTCCCGCCGCCTTAAAATCGGTCTGTTTCTCATCCAGGAGAGTCGGATGAGTGACATCCGTTTTTTTGGTCTGTTTGGCAACTGCTGTGCGAGTGTCCGACATTTTTCTCAGATTCTCAGATCACATCCGTGTGCAATCAATCTGTTCTTTCCTCAGCAGCTATTACTGTATAATCATTTACAGGAACATTTTGCAGTGTTCTGAGCTATAGAATGATAATGTATCCGTGAAAAAAACAGATGCCTCTCGGATGGCCAGTGTGCTGTCCGTGATTTTGTCAGACCCATAGACTTGCATTAGTGAGTCTCCCGCGGGAATCACATACTGTCGCAGCATGTTGCAACTTTTTTCTCATCCAGAATCTGGATGAGAAAAAAGCGTCCGACACTCACCAATCTGCTCTCAGAGATTGATTGCAATGTGAGAAAATCACACATTAAACTCATCAGAGTTTCACCCCAGTGTGTCCGTACCCTAATACTAAAATCCATATAGTAATCCTACTGGTATGGGGAGGATTTATGGCTCAGTTAGTACACTCCATACTTCTTGTTATTAACCAGTTAATGCTCTCTTGTCCACCACACTGCAGTGTCAAAAGAGGACGACAGCGAGACAGACAGCAACATGGCATCAGAGAGCCCCTGACCTCAAAATAGAAGATCCTCAGATCCCGGTATTGTGACATAATATTAAGAATAAAGTTTTTTTGCATTTATATTGCATTATGAACTCCACAGCACGGCAGCGAAAATTGCTCCGGCCCCGGGCCCTCCTTCACTCCTGCTTGTTGCCATAAACTGGGGTTGTGCAGAGGTGGCAATTGCACCCCTTCTCTTTGTGTTTTAGTATAGTAGTTATATTCTTGTATATAGGGGCAGACAGTGTATGCTATGTACACTTCCAGATTATCAACAACCAAAGTTGCGGCAAATTTTACGACCGCCACGGGCGCCACAAACAGTTGCTACGCCGCTGGCTGTGCTGCACACCGCGGCACTATTCTGGCACTGAGTTTCAGGAGGGGGGGGGCCCAAAAAATTTCTTGCACCAGGGCCCACTACAGTCTGGGTCCGCCCCTGGCACAGCGTTACCTGCTGCTAACGCTGTGCACTGAGGAAGACATGTCTAAGCTTAGTGGAGAACCTGCCTAACTGCTGCCTGTACTCTGCCTTTACTAGGGAACCTGCCTGACTACTGCCTGTACTGTCTATACTGGGGAACATGCCTGACTGCTGCCTGCCTATACTGTACTGAGGAACCTGCCTGACTGCTACCTTTGCTGGGGAACCTGCCTGACTGCTGCCTGTGCTGGGGAACCTGCCTGACTGCTGCCTGTGCTGGGGAACCTGCCTGACTGTTGCCTGTGCTGGGGAACCTGCCTGACTGCTGCCTGTGCTGGGGAAAGTGCCTGCTGCCTGTGCTACCTGACTGCTGCCTGTGGCTACTGCCTGTGCTGCCTGACTGCTGCCTGTGGCTACTGCCTGTGCTGCCTGACTGCTGCCTGTGGCTACTGCCTGTGCTGCCTGACTGCTACTTGTACTGGCTACCTGCTGCCTCTGAGCACTGCCTGACTGCTGCCTGTCACTACTGCCTGTGCTGCCTATGCTTCCTGACTGTTATGTGTGACTACTGCCTGTGCTGGCTGCCTGTGAATGCCACCTATACTGCCTGACTGCTACATGTGACTATTGCTGTGCTGCTTGACTACTACATGTGACTATTACCTGTGCTGCCTGACTGCTACATGTGACTATTACCTGTGCTGCTTGACTACTACATGTGACTATTACCTGTGCTGCCTGACTGCTACATGTGACTATTACCTGTGCTGCCTGACTGCTACATGTGATTACTGCCTGTGCTGGCTGCCTAAACTGCTTGACTACTACAGGTGACTACTACCTGTGCTGGCTGCCTGACTGCTGCCTATGACTACTGCCTCTGCTGCCTGACTGCTACATGTGACTATTGACTGTGCTGACTG
The DNA here is from genome assembly GCA_033576535.1 of Allobates femoralis. Lineage (NCBI taxonomy): Eukaryota > Metazoa > Chordata > Amphibia > Anura > Aromobatidae > Allobates > Allobates femoralis. The sequence goes on along the minus strand of JARQOC010000004.1, from coordinate 298,572,383 downwards.
ACTGCTACATGTGACTACTGCCTGTGCTGGCTGCCTGTGAATGCCACCTATACTGCCTGACTGCTACATGTGACTATTACCTGTGCTGCCTGACTGCTACATGTGACTACTGCCTGTGCTGCCTGTGAATGCCGCTTAAACTGCTCGACTACTACAGGTGACTACTACCTGTGCTGGCTGCCAGACTGCTGCCTATGACTACTGCCTGTGCTGCCTGACTGCTACATGTGACTTGACTGTGCTGGCTCACTGCTACATGTGACTACTGCCTGTGCTGCCTGACTGCTACATGTGACTATTGAATGTGCTGGCTGGCTGACTGACTGCCTGTGACTGCTGCTTGACTGCTTCCTATGCTGCCTGACTGCTTCATGTGACTGTTGCCTATGCTACCTGATTGCTGACTGTGACCACTGCCTGATTGCTGCCTGTCACTACTGCCTGTGCTTTATGACTTGCTACATGTGACTGCTGCCTGTGCTGGCTGCCTGACTGCCTGTGCTGGCTGCCTGACTGCCTGTGACTGCTGCCTGACTGCTACATGGGACTACTCTCTGTGCTGCTGCCTGACTGCGGCCTGTGACTACTGCCTGTGCTGCCTGACTGCTACATGTGACTACTGACTCTGCTAGCTAACTGCTGCCTGTGCTGCCTGACTGCTACATGTGACTACTGCCTGTGCTGCCTATGACTGCTGCCTGACTGCTGCATGTGCTGCTTGACTTCTGCCAGTGACTGCTGCCTCTGCTGCCTGACTGCTGCCTGTCTGGGACTTATCTTCTCCTCCTCTTCCTCACTCTCTGCTCAGCTCCTCTGTTCACAACACCATGCAGGGCTGACGACAGATTTTTGTGAGCCCCAAGCGAAAGAGTCTCAGTGGGGCCCTTTAACACTCACACACAGCACTGCTACATGCCCAATACATGCACATACAGATACGCAAAGCTCTGCTACATGAACTCTACATACCCAGGTCTGCTACATGTACAATACATGCACATACAAACACACACAAAGCTCTGTTACATGCACATACAAACATCCAGCTTTGCTCACATGTACAATACATGCAAATACAAACACACACAGCTCTGTTACATGCACATACAGATACACACAGCTTTGTTACATGCAAACACAGATACACAGCTCTGCTACTCGGACACTATATACTCAGCTCTGCTACATGTACAATACATTCACATGAAAACACACACATCTCTGTTACATGCACAATACATGCACATACAGATATACGCATAGACATACACACACAGATATACACACACATACAGATAGACACACACACACATATACAGATATACACACAGGCACAGATACCTACAGATAAACACACATGTACAGATATACAGACACACAGATATACAGACATACATACAGATATACACACACACATACAGATATACAGACACATACAGATATACACACACATACAGATATACTGACATACATACAGATATACACATACATACAGATATACACATACATACAGATATACACATACATACAGATATACAGACACATACAGATATACACATACATACAGATATACTGACATACATACAGATATACACATACATACAGATATACTGACACACATACAGATATACACATACATACAGATATACAGACACATACAGATATACACACACATACAGATATACTGACATACATACAGATATACACATACATACAGATATACAGACACATACAGATATACACATACATACAGATATAAACACACACATACAGATATACACACACATATACAGATATACAGACATAGATACAGATCTAAACATACATACACATATACACACATACAGATATACACACATATACAGATATACACACACATACAGAAATTCACAAACATACAGATTATAATTGTACATTGCAGTTCTGCTGAGCGCACAGTGATGTGCAGGAGCCGCCAATATAATGGGTAGAACAGCTGCCAGGTATTTACATATAGCTGAAGGGTGGGTGGGCCCCTGAAATCAATTTCCCTGGTGGGCCCCAGACACCCCAGTCCGACCCTGTTTGTGATGTTTGTCTACTAGGCCTTGCTTCCACCTAGCCAGAATCCTACTCCACACTGATGAGGGGCAACACCCCGAAACAGCTGTCTGTGGATGGATACCTGGCCTTGGTATTCCCTTGTCATATCTCTGAGCTTGTAAAAGAGCTGGATATTGACTAAAAGGGCCACTTAACATGGTGGTTATGGTTTCTAGGAATTCACTGTGTTGAGCGCTTTAGCCAGCTGCCTGCAGTGTTTTCTTGGACTGGTCTCCCTGAGATCAGTGAATGCTTTGTGATCTTTAAAATCCTGACAGACTGCAATAAATAAAACATACCTTTTTGCTTATTGGAGGTATTAAGATAAAAGTTTAAAGGGGTGTCCCACAAAAAACGTTCATTTTAATCAACAGATATTGAAATAAACATGGCAGTACTGGGAGATGGTCTGATCATACCATATCTCCTGCGCAGGAGAGGAAGTGAAAATTATACAGACATTACAGTATGAGATCACAAATAAGTCTTTCTTTGAAGTAAAACTTTTTTTAAACAAACAGGCAAAATGTTTTACCTGGGCTCAATTTCAACCAAGGTCAACATCTGGAAGGAGTTAGTATGTTCTCCTCGTGTTTGCGTGGGTTTCCTCTGATTACTCCGGTTTCCTCCCACATTTCAAAGACATACTAATAGGATATTTAGATTGTGAGCCTCAATAGGGACAGCATTACTGATGTATGTAAAGTGCTTTGGAATTAATAGAACTATATAAATGAAAATAACCTTATGACCAAATATCATCAAGGGTTTACGAGGGACCGTTCCTGTCAAACTAATCTGATAAGCTTCTATGAAGAGGTAAGTTCTGGACTGGACCAAAAAAAATGCACTGGACGTGGTGTATATGGACTTTTCAAAAGCTTTTGATACGGTGCCACACAAAAGGTTGATACATAAAATGAGAGCAATTGGGATAGGTGAAAATATGTGTAAGTGGGTTAAGAACTGGCTTAGTGATAGGAAACAAAGGGTGGTTATTAATGGAACACACTCAGAATGGGTCACAGTTAACAGTGGGGTACCACAGGGGTCAGTATTGGGCCCATTTCTTTTTAACATATTTATTAATGACCTTGTAGGGGGCATACAGAGTAGAATCTTAATATTTGCAGATCACACTAAACTCTGCAATACAGAGGAAGACAATTTTATATTACAGGAGGATTTATGTAAACTAGAAGCTTGGGCTGATAAATGGCAAATGAGCAGTAATGGGGATAAATATAAGGTCATGCACTTGGGCAGAGGAAATAAAATGTATAATTATGTTCTTAATTGTAAAACACTGGGCAAAACTACTACTGAAAAAGATCTGGGGGTATGGGTAGTTGATAAACTTACATTTAGTGCCCAGTGTCAGGCAGCTGCTGCAAAGGCAAATAAAATAATGGGATGCATTAAAAGAGGCATAGATGCTAATGAGGAGAACACAATTTTACCTCTATACAAGTTACTAGTGCGACCACACTTAAAATATTGTATACAATTCTGGTCTCCGATGTATAAGAAAGACATAGCTGAACTAAAGCAGGTGCAGAGAAGAGCGGCGACCAAAGTTATTAGAGGACTGAGGGGTCTGCAATACCAAGACAGGTTATTAAACTTGGGGCTATTTAGTTTGGAAAAACGAAGGCTTAGGGGTGATCTTATAATAATGTATAAATATATGAGGGGACAGTACAGAGACCTTTCTAATGATCTCTTTACTCTTAGGCCTGAGACGGGGACAAGTGGGCATCCTCTACGTCTGGAGGAAAGAAAGTTTAATCATAATCACAGACGCGGATTCTTTACTGTAAAAGCAGTGAGACTATGGAACCCTCTGCCACATGATGTTGTAATGAGTGACTCACTACTAAAATTTAAGAGTGGCCTGGATGCCTTTCTTGAAACATATAATATTACCGGTTACATATACTTGATACTTTGATAGGGCGTTGATCCAGGGAAATAGTCTGATTGCCGTATGTGGAGTTAGGAAGGAATTTTTTTCCCCAATTTGGAGCTTAGTGTTGCCACATGTTTTTTTTTACTCTGGATCAACATGTTAAGGCTATGTGTTGAACTAGATGGACTTAAGGTCTTCCTTCAACCTTAAATACTATGTTATGTAAAATGAATCAGCTATGATCCTATGCAGTATTATGTTCACACCCATTTGTGTCCTCCCCAGCCCGAGACATGTGGTATGATCAGACCATGCCCCTCTAGGGTCAGACATGGCCATTGTACAGTACATAACAGGAACACTTATATAAGACTAGATGGGGCCTGATGCTGTCGCATAAGGAGTGCGGTAATGTCATTATAGGGGTGGGCTCTGTGGCATTTGGGGTGGCGGCTGTCTCTCCTCCCATGCGCTCTCCATCTGCACTCTCTTTCCCCACTATGCGCACTCTTTTGACCTGACTCACACTTGTGCTGTCAATCTCCCCCATGCGCTCTCCCCCTTGTTTGGTATTTTCTACGCCATGCTCTTTCCTTTTAGCTGTCTTAACCTGTGCACTCCCCCCTTGTGTTCTCTCATTTTAGCTGTCTCCCCCCTGTGCACTCTCCCCCCTCGTGTGCGTTCTTTGAGCTGTTTCCCCCCTGTGCGCTCATCCCTCTGTGTTTTATCTCTCCCTCCTTGTGCTCTCTCCCCCCTGTGGTGTTCAAAGATGATGGTGGCGCAAGTGCTCATGTGCGCCGTGTATACCCATGTGCACTTGCTCAGGCGTTGATGTGTGGTAGCTGAGGTTTCAGGAGGCAGAGGTTACAGGTGGCTGCAGCACCACTGGCGGTACTGCACAATGTGCCAGTACTGTACCACCAGTGAGCACCACATTTGCACACCTATCATTTAGGTGTGCAAATATGGTAGAATTGCTTGATAGCATGGACATCCGGATGCCGGAAGTGACAGATGGGACAGCGCAATTATGTAACTGGCCCTCTGTGCACTCCCTCTGCCCTGTGTGCTCTCTCTGCCCTCCTCTGCTGTGCACTCTTCTCTGTCCCCCTCTGTGTGCTCTCTCTGCCCTTCATGCACTGCCCCTGGGTGGTTTCACCGCCGCCATCTTTGGACACCTGGCAGTGGCATGAAAAACTGTGTGAACCACTTCCTCAGGCAGCTGCCACCTTTTCACCGGGTACGCGCATGCTGTTCGGCTGCTGTGTGTGGTGCTGAGGTGTGGTGATAGCAGCGGGTGGGCAGCAGCGGCGGCAATGTGTGGCATTAGTTTCGGGTGTTGGCGTTTTCGGTTATCAATGGCACCACGGGCAGTACTGTGTAATAGGCCATTACCAGCAGTGGGCACCATATTTGAACACCCATTACTTGGGTGTGCAAATATGGCTGCCACTGTTGCAATAAAAGGACAACCGGATAGAAGTCACACACAAATGACACAAATATTTAATACACTAGATGGAGGCCCGATACTATTGCATAGGGTGGGCGTATATGTGTGTATGTATATGTGTATGACATGAGCCACTGCATCATGTGACCTACCGCGTGTGTGTGTATATACGTACGTGTCCCCGCCACATGACCCGCTGTATGTGTATATACGTGGACCTGCGGCGTCACATATCTGTATGAACCACCATGTGTGTTATGTGTGTATATGTGTATAACGTGACCGTGTGTGTGTGTGTGTGTGTGTATATACATATATATATACACACACACATACACACACGTGTATGTGTGTATATATGCGTGTATACGTGTATGATGTGACCTGCCGCATGTGTATGTATGTGCATGACGTGACCAGGCGTGTGTGTATATACGTGCGTACATATGTGTGATCTGACCTGCTGCATGTATGTATGATGGTGTGTATATGTATGCATGCATATGTCTATAACGTGACCTGCTGCATCATGACACAGCAGCTCACGTCACTGACATACACATATACACACATAGTAAAACAAGAGAAACTGAATATGATGCAAAAACTGATTAGTTTATTAGATGAATGATGTATTAAAAATTGTGGAGTGACAAATTAAGGTGCATACAAAAAGAGCCGATTACAGGGTTTCAGGGAGTAACACAGTCATAATTACAGGGTATATTCAGGAATGACATGAATGTATCATTACTCATTACATGCAGGATCCACATAGTACATAGATATACATAAATTAGAACACAATGGTAATAATAGCTAGAACCCAGCTGCAAAAGCAGAGGTACCTAAATAAAGTGCAAAGTGCCGTGCCAAGAAGCTAGTAAAAACTAGCATAAAGACCTGCAAATGCAGAGGGAGCAGCTAACGGAACTTAAATCCATGCAGTATGAAAACCAGCAGACAAATGGTTACAGAGTCAAATATCTGAGCATACCCATATGTAAACTTAATAAATTCCCTTAGGTCTGATCACGGCTAGGAGCCTCAATGCGGCGTTTCGCTGTGCTTGTGTGGTAACCACAGCTTCCTCAAGGGGATGTTGTTTCTATATACACACATACTATACAGATACACCATTATACACAAACGCCCACACTATACACATACACACACATACTTCATACACATATAAACACACACACTATACATACGTCTTATACAAATAAAAACACACACTACACACAAACACACTAGTCTGCCACCCCCGCCTCATCAGCTTCCCCCCACACATCCTGAGAGCTGTTACCGCTGCCAAACAAAAAAAAGACAATTATAATCTCGGGCCATAAAACGAATTAGAGATGACCACATAAATTAGCAGGGCCATGACGCTGAGCAAAGGTAGCTTATCAAAAGAGGAGCCGCAGATGTCATCACAAAAGAAGTGGTTTGCAGCAGGGCTGTGAAGTCGGTAAGCCAAACATCCGATTCCACCTCTTCAACTTCCCCGAATCAGACTCCAACTTCACCAAAATAGACACTGAGTCCGACTCCACAACCCGGGTTTGCAGAGTTCCTCTCCACAAGGTAGTAGTGCATGCTGTTGGTAATTTGCATCCACCATGAAGGTTTTAAGGATTTAGGTACTTGCACGTGCAAAAATTGGAATAGACAGAGATTATAGTGAAATAAATGTACTCATCAGAGGGGAACAGCTTTTAAATTACTGTCAGAGAAATCCAATAAAAGTATATATTCATACAATGCATTTTTTCCTGCCTGATAACTGCAGTGTTGGCAGGAAAAATGATGCAAACACTGATCATTAATAATTATTTAAAGTTTAATGTTTTGATAGCTTTTTTTATGCAGTTTTCATGCTTTACATTGAATAGGCAAAAAGAAAACAGTGAAAAAATTCACATGCAGCTGTTAAAAAAAATTGGACTGCAGCTCAAAAAAACACAAAAAAATGCATAATGTTGATGAGATTTTATGCAAATTGTCACTTCAGTGAGGAAGTAGACGAGTTCTGTCTAATAATAATAAAAATACCATCTAATAAAGGTAGCAATCCTAAATGTGATGCCGTATATACTCAAGCACAAGCCAAGATTTTCACCATAATTTTTGTGCTGAAAAGTGCCCCCCTCGGCTTATACTCGAGTCAGTGATCAGTGACAGTGTGGGTGGGGGAGGGGGGCAGAGATCGGGAGCGGGAGGAGGCGGGAGGGAGCTGCAGAGTGAGCAGGAGGTCATGTGGTCCCACTCATTAGTGTAATGTAATATGCACTTCCTCCACCCTGTCCATCACCGGCGGGGAAGGGGAGCAGGACATATTACATTATACTATGTATACTCGCCCACCATCATTACAGTATAAGCCCCCATGCTGGCATTCACTATAAAATAATAAACCATTGGTCATTCTCACCATTGGACGCTGCTCTGCCGCGTCCTCCCTCCATTCTTCCTAATTGTTACCGGAAAATCTAATCATGTGACCGGTGCCGCAGTGATGTCACTGCTGCCGCGGCAGTCACATGATTAGAAGCAGGAAGAGCGGAGGGAGGACACCACGGTGCCTGAGGAGAAGCGTCAGAGGGTGAGAATGATCAATGGTTTATTATTTTATTGTGACTGCCAGCATGGGGGCCATATGCCAATGATGGAAGGGCTGTATATCAGTGATGGGGGCTGTATACTAGTGATGGGGGCCTATATACCAGTGATGGGGGGCTGTATACCAGTGATGGGGGGCTGTATACCAGTGATGGGGGGCTTTATACCAGTGATGGGGGGCCTGTATACCAGTGATGGGGGGCCTGTATACCAGTGATGGGGGGCCTGTATACCAGTGATGGAGAGGCTGTATAATGCTGATGGGGAGTGCTATATTCTGAGATGATGGGGCTATATACCAGGATGGAGGTCTGCTGCATTTCCCACCCTAGGCTTATATGCCAGTCAATAAGCCAGTCAATAAGTTTCCCTAGATTTTGAGGTAAAATTAGAGTCCGCAGCTTATACTTTGGTTGGCTTATTCTCGAGTATATACAGTAATTTACTCTTTAACAAGCCTTTTAATATGACTTATGATTTGTGCCAAATCAGAACCCCAAACTGCAGACGCTGCCTCTCGGGATGATTGCCCCTCATCAGTGCAGTATGTTGGATTCTGATCTGGCTGTATGAGAGGCTGAGACAAGGTCTGGGTCAATTATTTTGTGGATACTGTAAAATGCTGGTTTTATTTCACAGGAAAAAAATAAGCAAAAATGCTACTTGGGAGTGAGCCTATGTTAAGTTAACAACTTAAAAAATAACACATTATGGTATTGTATCTGTAAACTAAACGAAAACATAAGCATAACCTAACAATACTTTCTAAACATATTAAGAAAACCTAAAAAAAATCAAGTTGTATTTGAATGCAAACAAGGGAAATAAATACAACTGCTTTCGAGAACTCCAATTTATCAGCATGATAACTCTGATAGTTTTCCTTTCCTTTACTGTCATTCATACTTTAATTTACACTCTGATAATTGGAACCAGCTAAAGAAGAACTGCATCACGGAGATCTATCCAATAGTAAATTGTGTGCATTATTGCTCCTCTAGGTCCCTAAAGACACTGAGCATTTGCTTCCCCTGCCAATGTTACACTAATTATGACTCCTGGAGCACTTCAATCTGCATGCGAAAACATATTATGGAATCCCCATTAACATTAGATAAAATTCTATGACTTTTCAAGATTTATTTTAACAACTAACTGAAAGACACAGAGGGTCATGTTCCTTTAAAACTGCTGTGTATATTCCACCTGGTTTATATTCTGTTATTGTAATTACATATATCAAAACACAATTCCTCTATGCAAATATGCAAATGATATTTTGTGAATATATTTATATAAAGCTCATAATTATGGATGGACAAACTCGCAGTTGCCTGGGTTCGGCAGGTCCAGACGGACTTATTTTTAAAGTTCAGGTCCAGGACCAGACTTGACCCTGACTTGAGCCCAAACCCCTAACATATAAGTCTATGGGGACCTGAACTTTATAGTTATAAAATGGTGGCAATAAGGGCTGGAGGGCTGTAAAAGAAAGAAAATTTTTTATTAAAGCAGGAGCATTATACTTACTTGTCTTCTGTGCTGGGTCACACCTACTTCCTGATCCGCTCATTAACCCTCATTAAAACATTAATGATAAACATTCACTGCAATGACTGCTACAATATATCACAGACACCCATTCTTTGTCACAGCATCTGTGATTGGCTGTTCAGTTAAACTGCACCCCCTCCCACTGTGTCGGCGTTTGTGATTGGCTGCCATACACAATGTATTGGCAACAAACCTGCCACACACTATATGTGTGGAAAAATAAATAATTGAAAAACTTTGCATAGGGGACATCGATATCTTTGATTTTCAGCACAGATAAATCCAATGGCTGCGGCCTGGAGCCCCCAGCTGTGTGCTTTATATTGGCTGTCTATCAAGTACAGGGACCCCAAGCAGTTTTTTTTTAATCAATAAACAACTCGAAAACCCACCAGCATGGGGCTTCCCTCCAAATTTGATACTCAGCCAAGATAAAACTAATGGCTAGAGGTTGGTATTCCCACCCTGGGGAAGCACATAGTTATTGCCCTTACCCCAGGATAAGAATAACAGCCCGCAGTTGTTTTAGAATGTGTCACATTCTGTCAGAAAGTAGAAGATATAATTCTCGTTTTTTCCAGAGAGGGGCCTTTCACATCAGCATTTTTGCTGATGTGCGGGTGATCCAGCACGCCCCATGCATTGTCTATGGGGCTTGTGGTCGGATGTGGTAGATCCAGCACCTGAGGCAGCGAAAAAAAAAAAACCGCTGTTTGCAGCTTTTTTTTTTCGCGGCCGCAAGTGCCAGATCCGGCCGGTCCGGCGTAACCACACTTGTTGCACCCGACCGTAAGCCCCATAGACAAAGTATGGGGCTTGCCAGATTGGCCACCTAACTGCCGCACTTGCAGCCCAATCCGGCAAGCCCCATGCATTTTCTATGGGGCTTACAGTCGGGGGCGGCAAGTGCGGTTACGCTTGCAGCTCGTTCACACAGCCGATTGTGACATCAGAGTCAAGTTCATCTAAGATGAAGTCTCTGATGTCACTGCTCTCATAGCCAGCTGTCAGTGTGAGAGAGCTGCTTACGGTGAATGGATACTGCAATGTCCCTGCTCACCACAATGTAGCAAAGCCAGGGGAGCTTCGCAGGACATCGTGCTGTGAATTTACTGTTGGAGAAAATATTTGAGGTTAATAAATGGGTGAAAGAGGGTTGTCTGTGTGTTTTATTTAAAATAAAAGGATTTATCTCTCTATGTATTTTAACTATTTACTTATAGGATTGGTATAATATGCCGGTCCAATGGAGGCCTGAACGTTACCAATCTAGGGCTTGAGGACAGCTGTCAATATTCAGCTGTCATTAACCCCTTCTATTACCCCAACTGCTACTGCAGCAGGGCATCAGGAAGAGCTGTGTAATGAGCCATAATTTGGCACTTTTAATGAATGTGCCATGTTCTGCAGCGGCTGTTGGCTGCTATTTTTACACTGGGGGGTGGCAATAACTATGTGCCTCCACAGGGAGAGAATACCAAACCCCAGCTGTGAGTTTTATCTTGGCTGAGTATCAAATTAAAAAAGAGCTACACCCTGCCAGATTTTTTAATTATCTATTTAAATAATTTAAAAAAAAATGTGCAGGGTCCCATATTTGATACTCAGCCAAGATAAAGCGCACAGCTGAGGACTGTCAGCCACAGATGTTCGCTTTATCTGCGCTGAGAATAAGAAATACGGGGGATCCCTACACATTTTTTTTTCAATTATTTATTTCTTTTTACACATATATGACAGAAGGTTCATTGACATACATGTGTATGACAACCAATTACAGACGCCAGTACTGATTGTGGGGGTGCAGTTTTGATCCAACAGCAAATCACAGATGCTGTCACAGAGAGTGGGTGTCTGTGCAGTGAATATACATGAGGGTTAATGAGTGGACCCAGAAGCAAGCGTAACCACAGTGCAGGAGATGGGAAGTATAATTCTCCTGTTTAAATCAACATTATTGCTTATTTCTTCAGCCCCCTTAACCGAACCCGAACAGTAACACAGACTTTTTAGGAAAGTCTGTGTTCAGTGTTCACGACTGAACACTAGGTGTTCGGTACTGACCCAGAATTTACAGTTCAGATATGCCCATCACAACTTATAATTAGGTTGAAAACAAATGCACTAAACTTTAAAAAGAGGATGGATAGTAAATTCTACAATATTGCATGGCAGTTATTGTGCATCCTTTGGGCCTTTTTCCCTTTCAGAACTTGGTGAAAGGTCCTATTTATTTATTTTAATTTTTTTGTAGGGCACATAAGGCTTCATTTAAAATAACTGATATTTTATTTTGTCAGATTTTATTGAAAATTATTCATCCTTTTACATTGATTCTTAAGGTGTTGGGTGTTTAAAAAAGAAATCAATTAACAGAATAAGGAAATATTAAAAACTGGGTCCCCAATGGAAAACGTTATGGACTAACCTAGTCTCACAAGCAATCTCAAAGTAAAGTTTATCACTAGATAAAATACACAGTGCAAAAGGAGCAGACAAATAAAGCATGTCGGAAACAATAAGGTTGTAATAGCCGAGTTCAAACCAGCATTCGGGAATTCCGCAATTCGGCAACAGATGCATTTAGGACATGGAATTCATCTGTTCCTACAGTGGAACAGACAAATGGAAGTTGCAAACGCAGTTGTGAGCCCATCCCAACACATGTAATAAGTAGCATGAAGACCAAGGAAACAAAATAAGTGTCATGCCCTTAGTTGCAGGACCAGTGCCCATCCCGCTAGCTCTATGCGCTTCGCCAGCTCTGTCCCTACTGCGTGGCTGGTCTCTGTTAAGCAGGGAGATCGGCACCCACCATGCAACTCCACTAATTCTGCTTGCCATGCCCGTGGTTCCATGCGGCCAAATGCTTCCTTCTCTTCCAGGAATTTGTGTCCCCTTAGCAGGTCTCCTGGGAAGATTTTTAGGGTGCGCGTTCCACATCCTGCACACAATTAAAGGAACAGTACACCTGTTCCCTATTAGGCCTCTCAGCCAAAGTGCTGAGCTGCTCTGTGCTTAAAAAGGAATCCTTTCCCTAAGGGTGAGCAACTTGTTCGTTCTCTTGGAACGTTGCCTCTGCTCAGTTCACATACTGCAATGCTCTGCACTAGGAAGACTGTTGCTTTTGCATTATGCATTATTTTAACACTTCTGTCTCTACAGAATACTCTGCTTGCAATTCGTTATCCTGGATCTCTCTGATGTTCCAGATTCCAGCCCCGGCTGGACCAGTCTCTCTGAGATTGTACAAAGCTCTCAGGATTCATCCTATCGACAGTCAGTGTTCCACAGTCTTCTCCTCTCATCTGTTTGGTCAGTAAGGGTCACCCCTCTGGTCCAGGATTCGCTGCATTTAGACCTCTTTGTGCTGTACAAAGTGAATCCATTTACAGGGGTTATCTCGTCGGTGCTCTGCTATGAGAGTTTGGTGTTGTGATCCACAAGATCCTCCCCTAAGACACCTTTCCATGTGTTAACCTTCCTTTAATATACATCCTTGGTTTTACTGAAGTCAATCTCCAGTTTCTTGCTGTTTCAGATATTTAAGCTGCTACTACTCTATTAGTGACTTACCCTGCATCTGCACGCCCTTTGGGCGGAACAATAAGGCTGAACAGCTTCTAGTGTATGCGCATAACAAATGACCCGTCACATTCTGCCTAACATGTCTGACAGCCAGAAGCATACTATACAATGAATGCATCTGGTACCACAATTGCTTGATGGAATTCTTTACATCTGTCATTTTGGTACGAATAGAACAATATTGTAGCAGTCTGGTGGAACGCTGAGGTGGGGGTCATAAATTGAAGGAGGAGATTTTAATAAGGGGTCAATAAAGGTTTGGAACTTATTAAAGTCATCTCAATTTGTGACCCTAACCTCAGCACTGCATCAGACCGCTACAATATTGTGCTATTTCTCATTTCCACTCCGAGGAAATATCGGCAGGAGCTGGATCACTTCAATACCATTGATTGAAGGACCTGCGGTCACCCGGCAACCTGATACCACGCAAAAAGGACCTGTGGTGACGTACTTGGGTAGAGGCTGGTCACGTCACGACCCGCAAGTGCCACGGGAGCGGCGGTGATAGAGGCAGGTGAAGTTCACCGTTGGCTTTCCCACCCCACTAAATCAGCTGATCATTTGAATTAGCGGGGTGGGAAAGCCGGCGGTGTCACAACTGGCTTTCCTGCCGGCTATTTTAAACCAGCGGCGGCAGGGAGGAAGAAAGAAGATGACAGAAGAAAAAGAAAGAAGAAGAAAAAAGAAGAAGAAAGAAAAGGAAAGAAGAAGAAAGAAGAAGAGGAAAGAAGAAGAAAGAAGAAGAAAACTGCGGGACATGATTCACCTGTAGATGACCTCAGAGAAGGTAATCTTCCGCAGCGTCTGTGCGCTTGCCAGCAGATGGCAATGCACACAGATTGACTTCCATTCATTTCTTGTGCACAGCTGTCTGCATGCGCATAAAGCAAGCACAAAAAATGCAACATGTTGCGTTCGGCATGTGCATAAATTATGTGTAGTCGAACGCAAACGTAGTTGAGCACAGGTACACACAGGCACTATGCGTTCCTATGTTAAACATAGGAGCACATAGTGCCTGCGTTTTGCTGCGCTCAGGAACACTGCATTCACAGCGCACATCGTGCGCAAATGTGAACCCAGCCTTACAGCAGAACATGTGCTGAACTTCATAGGTCTACTAATATAGTTCTGCTGCTCTCCATATACAGTGCCTACAAGTAGTCTTCAACCCCCTGCAGATTTAGGTGGTTTGATAAGATGCAAATAAGTTAGAGCCTTCAAACTGCAAACGAGAGTAGGATTTATTAAGAGAAGCATAAATCTTACAAATCAAAAAGTTATGTTGCTCAGTTGAATTTTTAATAAATTTTAAACATAAAAGTGTGGGTCAATTTTTATTCAACCCCTAGGTTTAATATTTTGTGGAATAACCCTAGTTTGCAATTACAGCTAATAATCATCTTTTATAAGACCTGATCAGGCCGGCACAGGTCTCTGGAGTTTTCTTGGCCCACTCCTCCATGCAGATCTTCTCCAAGTTATCTAGGTTCTTTGGGTGTCTCATGTGGACTTTAATCTTGAGCTCCCTCCACAAGTTTTCAATTGGGTTAAGGTCAGGAGACTGACTAGGCCACTCCATCACCTTGATTTTTTCCCTCTTGAACCAGGCCTTGGTTTTCTTGGCTGTATGCTTTGGGTCGTTGTCTTGTTGGAAGATGAAATTACGACCCATCTTAAGATCCTTGATGGAGGAGCGGAGGTTCTTGGCCAAAATCTCCAGGTAGGCCGTGCTATCCATCTTCCCATGGATGCGGACCAGATGGCCAGGCCCCTTGGCTGAAAAACAGCCCCACAGCATGATCCTGCCACCACCATGCTTGACTGTAGGGATGGTATTCTTTGGGTCGTATGCAGTGCCATCCAGTCTCCAAACGTCACGTGTGTGGTTGGCACCAAAGATCTCGATCTTGGTCTCATCAGACCATAGAACCTTGAACCAGTCTGTCTCAGAGTCCTCCAAGTGATCATGAGCAAACTGTAGACGAGCCTTGACATGACGCTTTGAAAGTAAAGGTACTTTACGGGCTCGTCTGGAACGGAGACCATTGCGGTGGAGTACGTTACTTATGGTATTGACTGAAACCAATGTCCCCACTGCCATGAGATCTTCCCGGAGCTCCTTCCTTGTTGTCCTTGGGTTAGACTTGACTCTTCGGACAAGCCTGGCCTCGGCACGGGAGGAAACTTTCAAAGGCTTTCCAGGCCGTAGAAGGCTAACAGTAGTTCCATAAGCCTTCCACTTCCGGATGATGCTCCCAACAGTGGAGACAGGTAGGCCCAACTCCTTGGAAAGGGTTTTGTACCCCTTGCCAACCTTGTGACCCTCCACGATCTTATCTCTGATGGCCTTGGGATGCTCCTTTGTCTTTCTCATGTTGACCATGTATGAGTGCTGTTCACAAGTTTGGGGAGGGTCTTAAATAGTCAGAAAAGGCTGGCAAAAGAGATAATTAATCCACACATGTGAAGCTCATTGTTCTTTGTGCCTGAACTACTTCTTAATACTTTAGGGGGACCAAACAGAATGCTGGTAGGTTTGAGGGGTTGAATAATAAATGACCCTCTGAATTAACTTTTAACGCTTTAAAAAAAAAAAATTAATTTAAAAAATCTTTTTGGCTGCAGTGCATTTCCCACTTCCAGGCTGATCTACAGTCCAAATGTCACCATGCCAAGTTAATTCCGCATGTGTCAACCAGCTAAATCTGCAGGGGGTTGAAGACTACTTGTATGCACTGTACATAGCTAGCATATACTCAAGGAGGAGAACCCGCCCTTCCAGAAACTAGTAAGGAGACTCTAATGAAACTGCATTGCTCTGAGCGTTCAAGAGACAACTTCAGAAAAAATAAATAAATCACAAGATAATAATTTGACTGACCTATTTTTTAGAACTGCTTGAATCCATAATGGACAGTGATATAAAAGGCCTGTGTGTAGCCCTAGCCTAATGCATTCCTTTAGACAACTATTTATTGAAGTGAGTTGTGGAATATACATTAATGACTATGGAACATTCAGAGGTAACCAAGCACAACACATGGCTATCTCAAATAGTAAAATGCTGTTGAAAGCAGTATGTTCTAGTATTACTACTGCTGCTCCATTCATGCCTAACTGCAGCAGATCAGAACAATTATTTTAGTAACTGGCAGGGGTTCAGAGTTAGGACATTTATCACCTTTCCAATGAATAGGTCAAAAGCATATTTATCTGAGCAAACCCTTTTGAAGTCCAGAGCAGTATTCACAGTTGTGCGGGATTTGGGGCTAAAAGCTCTTCGTATTTTCTCCTGGCTCAGTGACTTTACACAGCTTGTTTTAGTGATTTACATTCTGTAAAAGTGTTATCCCAATACTGTAAAGTTATCTGATACTGGGAAAGCTGGTTGACCCATGGCATTATAGGAGCTCAGCAATGTTGCTGTGGATATGTCAAAAAGAAGCTTGCTGCCTGTTAGATTACAGCTAGAAATGTATTGCTAGGTAAAATATCTGTATTTGCCTAATACTCATTTGTACTCTACAGTAATTAATAATGTAAATCAAAATAAAACAACTACTATATATACATCCCATATAACAAATAATAAAAAAGAAATCTTACATTTATTGTAAATGTGCTACCGTGGAACCTTTCTTATTTGAAGCTCATCTATGACAAAGTGGAGGTGATGCACGGAAGGTATCAAAAGGTGCACGGGATGACACGGCTCATTTTCAATATAAACCACAAACTTATAAAGCATAGTGTTTGATAACCAACAGGCAGCAATGACAGCACACACAAGTAGGATGTGTCCCATGCATGTGTGAGGCTGGTTTCACATATGCGTTCTTCTGCATCCGCGGGGTTCCAGCTCTTTTTTAAAAACTGGACAGCAAACCGGATCCGGTTAATGCCCATTGATTTTCAATGGTCATTCCGGCTTGTGCGTTTGCATTTCGGTTGCATCTGTTCCTGCAGAACCTGTTTATTTTTTAACCTCCTACAGAAACGCAACATGCAGCGTTTATTTGAGGTAGTTAAAAACATAAACCCAACTGGATCCATTGTGTTTCAGCATAAATTAAAAAGTAAGTCAATGGGTGCTGGATACAGTTTTACAGAATCATGCAGGATTTAGTAAAACCAGATCCAGTATGCCTACTGAGCATGTAGGTCTCACAAGATGAGTAGATAGATAGATAGATAGATAGATAGATAGATAGATAGATAGATAGATAGATATAGATAGATAGTCAGATATAGATAAAGCTTAGCGGTATCCCGCTACTTGCTTCCAGGGCTGACCATTAAGCTTCATGACTATTCCCTGCATTGAACTGCAATGGCTAACCACAGACTCTCAGTCTCTAGGAGAGTGTCTGTGATTGGCTGTTGCACAGAGAGTGCACCCCCACAATCAGTACCAGTGTCTGCGCTTGGTTGCCATATACATTAGTTTATGGCAACCAACCTGCCATCGTAGTGTGTAAAATAAATGATTTAAAAAAATGCATAGGAGTCCCCCATATTTTTCATTCTCAGCAACGATAAAGTGGACAAATGCTGGCTGCTACCCGCAGCTGCCTTGTCTTACCTTGGCTGGCAATGAAACATTCAGGGGAGCACATTTTTTTTTTACTAAATAATTTTAAAAAAGATATTGTGTCCTTTGCCCTATTTTTAATTGCAACAGAGGTAAAAATAGGAAACTTGGTGCTGCTATTCTCAGAGTGGTGAGGCCCATAATTATTGTGCCCCCACGCTATAGAATAGCAGCCTGCAGCCGCCCCATAAACTTGTGCATTCATTAGAAGCACCAATTCCTGGCTCTTCACAACGCTCTTGTGTGGTGGCATTGGTATGATAGAAGGGGTTAATGACAGTGGAGTATTGAAAGCTTGTCACTAATCACTGGATTGGTAATAATCTAGTAAGTAGTTAATACACACACAGAAAATTCCGGTTTTCGCGGGAATGCCGCTGGATACAAAAAGAAAAACAGCCTTCCTAGTACTTCTATTTATGAATCACAGGTGTAGAGGATTTTATATTCACAATTATGATGTCATGTTAATACACTGCAATTTGTAAAGATCTCAGGAGAAATCAAATAAATTACCTGGATAAAAGTTATAATACAGCTACCCAATGGTAATAATGTGGCGGCTTTCCCACAAATAAGAATGCTACAGCTTTATTTAAAAGATAACGGGGACAGAGGATGCACTGACTGGAGCCATTTAATTTGCTACTTAGAATTCAGATCATTCATAAGATCATGTGTCTAAATGAAACAATAATTAAGTGAATGCTGAAATCTATTCATTTCATGAGCTAAAAATCATGCCCAGCTTTAAAGCAAACACATTAGACAGAAGACCATATGTCTGAGTTTAAACAAACAATATCACAAATTGAAAATTATCTGACATCGGCGAGAGAGACAGCCTGAAGCCTTTATCTACCAAGCCTGTAAATACTTAGCGCCAAGGTTGTTTCCAGAAGCTATTGTCCTTGCATACAGGAACTAGAACTAGTTGAATATTAATACTAGGACTAATTAACATTAATCTAACTCTTTATCAATGTTACAAATGTGTTTCTCATTTTCATCATTCAGAAGAATTCAAAGGTTTCGTCATCTGTGACACTAGCAAGGATATACTCAGCGTATCTCATCATAGCATCATTGTACCTGTGAAATAGTTGATCCACGGAATGGCGAGTCTCTCAACTTTACACTCGGTGGCACAAAGTTGATATTGAGAGGCATCTGCTCTCTCTGGAAGTAGAAGGCCGTATTCAGATACAGCAATGTATTTATTATTGTTGCTTACACCACAGATGGTAAACTCTACGAGCAGATAACATTTTCTAACACTTTATTTTTTTCTTTATGTATTTTGGCCCCAGAATGATATGTATTCCAAAATGTCACAGACTGTATATGCAGCAGACCATTTTTCCTTATACCGTATATACTCGTGTATAAGCCGACCCGTGTATAAGCCGACCCCCCTACTTTTGCCCCCAAAACCTGGGAAAACCTATTGACTCGTGTATAAGCCGAGGGTGGACCCCAGCACAGGTATACAGCCCCCAGCAGTGTAGTATACAACAGCCTCCCCAGTGGTAATATACAGCAGTCTTCCCCTGTGGTAGTATACAGCAGTCTCCCCCTGTGGTAGTATACAGCAGACTCCCCCTGTGGTAGTATACAGCAGTCTCCCCCTGTGGTAGTATACAGCAGTCTACCCCTGTGGTAGTATACAGCAGTCTCCCTCTGCGGTAGTATACAGCAGCCTCCCCCTGTGGTAGTAAACAGCAGCCTCCCCCTGTGGTAGTATACAGCAGCCTTCCCCTGTGGTAGTATACAGCAGCCTCCCCCTGTGGTAGTATACAGCAGCCTCCCCAGTGGTAGTATACAGCAGCCTCCCCTGTGGTAGTATACAGCAGCCTCCCCCTGTGGTAGTATACAGCAGCCTCCCCAGTGGTAGTATACAGCAGCCTCCCCCTGTGGTAGTATACAGCAGCCTCCCCTGTGGTAGTATACAGCAGCCTCCCTAGTGGTTTATACAGGCCCCTGCTCTCCCCCCCCCATGGTATATACAGACCCCCGCTCCCCCCCCCCCGATGTATATACAGACCCCCGCTCCCCCCCTCGTGGTATATACAGGCCCCCACTCCCCCCAGTAGTATATACAGGCCCCCACTCCCCCCAGTAGTATATACAGGCCCCCACTCCCCCCCTCGTGGTATATACATGCCCCCACTCCCCCAGTAGTATATACAGGCCCCCCGCAGTAAATACAGGCCCCCCCCTCGTGGTATATACAGGCCCCCACTCCCCCAGTAGTATATACAGGCCCCCCGCGGTAAATCCAGGCCCCCCCGCTCCCCCCCTCGTGGTATATACAGGCCCCCACTCCCCCAGTAGTATATACAGGTCCCCCGCGGTAAATACAGGCCCCCCCCGTTTCCCCCCCGTGGTATATACATGCCCCCGGTAGATGCCGCACACCTGTAAAAGAATCGCTTTCATACTTACCCTCCTCACTGTCATCGCGCGTCCTCCATCCAGTCTCCTTCCTGCTTCTACCCGGTCATGTGACTGCGCAGAAACAATGACGTCATTGTGGATGCGCCGGCCGCCTGGTAGAAGCGGGAATGAGACCGGAGGAGCGCGATGACAGTGAGGAGGGTAAGTATGAAAGCGATTCTTTTACAGGTGTGCGGCATCTACCGGGGGCATGTATATACCACGGGGGGGAAACGGGGGGGGCCTGTATTTACCGCGGGGGGCCTGTATATACTACTGGGGGAGTGGGGGCCTGTATATTCCACGAGGGGGGGGAGCGGGGGTCTTTATATACAACGGGGGGAGAGCGGGGATCTGTATATACCACGGGGGGGAGCGGGGGCCTGTATTTACCACGGGGGGGGGAGCGGGGGCCTGTATTTACCACGGCGGGGGGAGGGCAATGTAATATGCACAGCTCCCCCTGCCGCTGATGGACAGGGGGATGCAGTGCATATTGCATTGCACTAATGAGCGGCCCCACGTGACCGGGCGCTCATATTACAGCCTCCCCCCGCCTGCTCCAGCCCCCGGACACCGGCCCCCCCACACTCAGCCGTATAGTGACTCGTGTATAAGCCGAGGGGGGGACTTTTCAGCACATTTTTTGTGCTGAAAAACTCGGCTTATACACGAGTATATACGGTATTTCCTTATAGCATGATTCACTATTGAATTTGTATATTCTGCATGTTTTATGTCAAATTTTTGGGATCACAAATTATATGAATTCATCCAAGTTTTTATTACTGACTACACAAACTGCACATCCAAATAAGTTAATATTTATTGAAATATGAGTATTGTCACTTGAAGGGAACCAGTCACCTCGATGTAGCCCTCTCCTATCACTAGCTGTCCCTGCACCTTCCTAGCTGTTCCCTAACCATCTCTCTCTGACCCTATAACGATTTAGAAAAATGAATTTGAATTTACATATTGTCTCCATCTAGGAGACTGGAAAGGTGAGCTCCATGATCCCCTCCTCGCTGTGTCCTAGCACGCCCCGCTGGGCGTCATCCCTCCTGGAGCTTTGATGCCTCCTAATCTCTCGCCTTTTCTGCAGCTGTAATGTCCCGGCCGGAATGTCATATACGGCCCGGTGCATTGTGGGCCTAATCACGTGATCGGCCCAATGCATTGTGGGCCTAATCAAGTGATCGACCCGGCACCGTCACATGCGGAATGCTATTTTTGATTTGTTCCAAATTCTCCTTTCAATTGGCAGCTTTTTTAAGTCTATTATATACATTGCCAATTAAAATTAGAGAACAATGTATGATCACTTGAGTTTTTCAGACAGAATGTAATCTACATTGATCAACATTTGAAGGTTTTGTGTAAGGCATACACCATGACACTAGAACACTCTTATCCAAAATAAGCAAAGTTTATCAACTTAAAGGGAACCTGTCAGTTTGTTTTAACCCCCTATCCTATCACTACCTGTCCCTGCACCCTGCTACCACATCCCTAACCATCCCTCTCTGAGCTAAAACTACTCTATAAAGCTTTAGAAAAACGATTTAATAACTTACATATTCTTATGATAATCTAGGCTACAGCATAGACTGGGATGGGCAGTCTCTGGGTCTCCAGTCTCTCCCCCACCCCCCTTGCAGGTTCTTATCACACCCCGCTGGGCTTCATCATTCCTTCTCTTCTCACCCCATGTTTTGAAATTCCCACCTCGGCCTTCTGTCTTCTTGTCCTGGCAGCTGAACATGTGAGTGGTGAACGCAGCAATGGCATCACTCTCTTGTGCTGCTCCACACACTGTCAGATGCTGGCACAAGACAGAAGGACTTTGCCATGCTGGGAGCAATGGGAGGTATTATCATCCGTTGCTGGGATATTCACTACTTCCCATGCCAATTATGATGCGTGGAAAGTAGTGAATATCCACACACATGATCACCTATGGCTGCGGTCACTGATCATGTGCACCGGTTATTTAAAGCAATGTATTATGCGTCGCTCTTCCCACCCATGATCCCGCGCACTTCTCAGTGCCAGCTGCAGTGCTGAGAAGTGATGGATAGGGAGATGCAATGAATATTACATTAGCCTAAACAGAGGGCCCAAGTGACTACCAGTTGCAGCTACAGCCTTCTCCAGTCTCTGGTGGCCAGTTCATGCCGTCGGTACCTGTTCCACCACTTCTGACCCCCCCGAAGCCACAGTCAAATACCATACATTCAGACTATAAGACGCACCCCTACTTTCCCTCAAAATGTTAGGGGAAAAAAAGTGTGTCTTATAGTCTTAAAAATTACAGCATATGTTTGCCATTTTTTTTTTTCACATGTTTGCCATTGTGGGCAAGATTTTTGTTTTCCAGATGTGTGCAGCTAATTCTTCAATAGGAAGGAAGCTTTTAAAAAATTACAACATTTTGGGGGAAATGTACCCCAGGCTCTTACAGAGTGTTTTTTTCATACACCAGAAATTTTTGCTCAACTGTTAGTTATGTTGTAATGAATCCTGATGCATTTTTGCTCATAAAAGCCCCAAAAACCGTGAAAGACAAAAATAAAAAGAATTTATCATTTTGTGAAAAATTTCTAAACCTGTGTGTGCTCCTTTGAAGAATTTGGAAACAAAACAGCAATGAATAACAATAGACAAAAAAGATAAACCAGTTGAAAATGCAAATGGTAGTGTAAGAGTAATTTTACGAGAACTTGATTAATAATAAAAATTAATAAAAAAAATTATGATCAGCAACCACCCCAATAAAGGGAAAATCTGTCATCACAGAACATAGATTTCACCAGTGAATTCAGATTAAATGATCAGTCCAGCAGAAGAAAGATGATTTATCGAATAAGATACCGTATATACTCGTGTATAAGCCGAGTTTTTCAGCCCAAAATTTGGGCTGAAAAGTCTCCCCCTCGGCTTATACACGGGTCTATACGGGGTCCCATGGTGTGGTGGCTGTGGTGGGGGCTGTGGGGGCTGGAGGAGGCGGGGGGGGCTGCTGTATGAGCGGCCCCGTCACGTGGGGCCGCTCATTAAATATGCACTGCTTCCCCCTGTCAATCAGCGGCAGGGGGAAGCAGTGCATATAGCCCCCAAATGCTGGCACTCGCCCCCCTTTGTAAGGGCCCCCCCCCGCTGCTTATACATTACCATCCCGGTCTTCTGATCATCGCCGC
The DNA here is from genome assembly GCA_033576535.1 of Allobates femoralis. Classification (NCBI taxonomy): domain Eukaryota; kingdom Metazoa; phylum Chordata; class Amphibia; order Anura; family Aromobatidae; genus Allobates; species Allobates femoralis. Next base: position 298,548,939 of record JARQOC010000004.1, on the reverse strand, counting down.
TCCTCGGTGCTCCTCGCTGCTCCGTCCGTCCTGCTGCTGCATCCGGGATCTACGGCCGTCGCAATGCATATGACGTCATCGCGCGACGGCCGGGGATCCCGGATGTAGCAGGCCGGGAGCAGAGAGGACGGAGCAGCGAGGAGCACCGAGGAGCGGCGATGATCAGAAGACCGGGATGGTAAGAGAAGCGGGGGGGCCCTTGCAAGGGGGGGGTCGAGTGCCAGCATTTGGGGGCTGCTGGGGACCCCCAGGGGGCTGTTGGGGACCCCCAGGGGGCTGTTGGGGACCCCCTGGGGGCTGCTGGGGACCCCCCTGTGGGCTGCTGGGGACCCCCTGGGGGCTGCTGTGTACCCCCTGGGGGCTGCTGGGTACCCCCTGGGGGCTGCTGGGTACCCCCTGGGGGCCTGCTGTGTACCCCCTGGGGGCTGCTGGGTACCCCCAGGGGGCTGCTGGGTACCCCCTGGGGGCCTGCTGTATACCACTGGGGCTGCTGTATACTACCACTGGGGCTGCTGAATATACCTCTGGGGCTGCTGTATACCACTGGGGCTGCTGTATACTACCACTGGGGCTGCTGGGGGCTGCTGTATATACCTCTGGGGCTGCTGTATACCACTGGGGCTGCTGTATACTACCACTGGGGCTGCTGGGGCTGCTATATACTACCACTGGGGCTGCTGTATACTACCACCGGGGCTGCTATATACTACCACTGGGGCTGCTGTATACTACCACTGGGGCTGCTGTATACTACCACTGGGGCTGCTATATACTATCACTGGGGCTGCTATATACTACCACTGGGGCTGCTATATACAACCATTGGGGCTGCTGTATACTACCACTGGGGCTGCTGTATACTACCACTGGGGAGGCCTGTATACCACTGGGGGGAGCCTGTATACCACACTGCTGGGGGCTGTATACCTGTGCTGGGGTCCACCCTCGGCTTATACACGAGTCAATAGGTTTTTCCAGATTTTTGGGGCAAAAGTAGGGGGGTCGGCTTATACACGGGTCGGCTTATACACGAGTATATACGGTATATTACAACATGTCTTATATTCGTTAGTTCCAACTGCTTTATGGAACAAAAAAAAAACAAATCAGCAGTAGAAAGATTAGGCAAGTTTTTTTCTTGTAGATTTAGGAAAGTATTCTGCAATCTGTAAGAAAACCTCTTATACACCATCCCTGTCCTCCACATACCTCCCCCCAAAAAGAAAACTATGGTGAGAGTCTGACTGTCACTGTGGCCCAGTATGCATTATTTTTATCCATTTAACACTATAAAACAAAATAACTGGAAAACCAAACAAACCACATAATTAAACATTTTGTAATATAAGAACCCAATTTAAACAAAACATATTTTTAAGATGGTGCATTCAAGCACCATTATTAACTGTAAAACAATTTTATTTTATTATTATAGTGCCATTTATTCCACGGCGCTTTACATATGAAAAGGGGCCTCTATAAACAAGTACAATAATTATGAGCAATACAAGGCTCAAACAGGTAGAGGTGGGGAGAGTACCTTTGAGGGCTCACAGGCAACCAGGGAATGATGAGGATATAGTAGGGGAGGAGAGAGGTCTCTGTCCATGAGGGTTCAAAGTCTACAAGGGATGAGTGAGGATACAGTAGGTGAGGAGAGAGGACCCTGCCCATGAGGGATTACAGTCTACAAGGGATGGGTGAGGATGCAGTAGGTGAGGAGAGAGGACCCTGTCCATGAGGGCTCACAGTCTACAAGGGATGGGTGAAGACTCAGTAGGTGAGGGGAGAGGACCCTGCCCATGAGGGATCACAGTCTACAAGGGATGGGTAAGGATACAGTAGGTGAGGAGAGAGTACCCTACCTGCGAGGACTCATAGTCTACAAGGGATGAGTAAGGATACAGTAGGTGAGGGGAGAGGACCCTGCCCATGAGGGATCACAGTCTACAAGGGATGGGTAAGGATACAGTAGGTGAGGAGAGAGTACCCTACCTGCGAGGACTCATAGTCTACAAGGGATGAGTAAGGATACAGTAGGTGAGGAGAGAGGACCCTGCTTGTGAAGGCCCAAAGTCTACAAGGGATGAGTGAGGATACAGTAGGAGAGGAGAGAGGACCCTGCCCATGAGGGATCACAGTCTACAAGGGATGAGTGAGGATACAGTAGGTGAGGAGAGAGAACTCTGCCCGCAAGGGCTTACAGTCTATAAGGGATAGGTGAGGATACAGTAGGTGAGAAGAGAGGACCCTGTGCATGGGTGCTTACAGTCTGCAAGGGATGAGTGAGGATACAGTAGGTGAGGAGAGAGGACACTGTCGCGAGGGCCCACAGTCTACAAGGGATGAGTAAGGATACAGTAGGTGAGGAGAGAGGACCCTGCTTGTGAAGGCCCAAAGTCTACAAGGAATGTGTGAGGATACAGTAGGACAATGGCAATGAATGTTTAATTAGTTAGGGAAATTACTTGCACTTGGGTAAAGTATTGCTTGTAGTATAGTCTAATTCATTCATATAAAATAATAGTGGATTAATCCAATATTTTTTGTTTACAAACATTTTTTTATTATAAAACTAACTGGCCCCTATCAACATTTGCTATTTAAAGATTTTCAACTAAATTGTGTCAAACAAAAAATATTCCTTTACATAACTCTCAAAATATTGCATTATGTTTTTGAAATTTCTTACACAATGTTGTAATTTAGTGTAAAAACATTAAAACAGTATTATATCAGTATTATGTAGAACAAGGCTGAGACTGTAAAGAGGATAACGTAATGATAGCTCAAAGGCAGAATTATGAATTGGAAAAACATGATCTCAGAATAATCAATTTAAAAATCAGGAATGCTACACATCTTAGGGTGCGTTCACACCACGATTTTTAGGGAGCCGATGCTGTCCGATATAAATCGGACAGCATCGGCTCCCTTCTGATGCCTGGAATCGGGTGCCAAATAGGCGCCCGATTCCGGCATAAAATCGGCGCCGGAGGCTGCAAAAAAAGAAAAAAAAAAAAGTTTATTCTCACCTCTCCCCGAGCCCCCGCCGTCTTCCGCCATCTTCCTCTAGGTTCCCGGTGGCTCTCGCAGGCTGCCGGTGTCAGCAGAGGTGTACCTCTGCTGTACACAGGACCTGCGGTGATGTCACAGTCACGTGACCGCGGGTTCACCATTCACCATGGTGAACCCGCGGTCACATGACTGTGACATCACCGCAGGTCCTGAACAGCAGAGGTACACCTCTGCTGACACCGGAGCCTGCGGCAGCCTGCGGGAGCCACCGGGAGCCTAGAGGAAGATGGCGGAAGACGGCGGGGGCTCGGGGAGAGGTGAGAATAAACTTTTTTTTTTTTTCTTTTTAACCCTTGTGCTCCCAGGAGCATTTTTACTGTACTGAGCTTGCTCAGTACAGTAAAATGGGGTCCGAGGAAACATCACATATTTCCTCGGACCTTTCTCCATAGGGCCCCATGTTAGGGATCGGGTCAGATCGGATGTGCACTAAATGCCATCCGATTTGGTCCGATCCGACTCTGTCAGATTTTGTAATCGGATGAAAAAATCGTTGCAGGCAACGATTTTTTTCTCCTGAAAAAAATCGGCCAAAATCGGGCAGAATCGGATCGGACCAAATCGGATGGCATTTAGTGCACATCCGATTCGGTCCGATCCCCATAGGGATCCATAGGATCCGAAAATCGGTCCGATGCTGTCCGATTTTTTTCGGACAGCATCGGAAATACAAAAATCGTGGTGTGAAAGCACCCTTAATGTGGAAGCTACATGTAAAATCCTTGAAATGCAACTAGCTAGCATACAGGACAGAATAAATAAATTACCGTATACAAAATACATTTGTGAAAATGTGCATTACCTCCCACACTGAAGTTTCATAAATGTGAAAAAACCACATATATACATATATATATATACACACACAACGATACCGCTGTTTTCGTCAATGATCCGAAAACGATCGACAAAAACCGAGGCAACGATTTCCATAGGAAGCAATGTTTAATTAATTACCGTAACTGGTTCGAGACACTGAAAGACCTACCAAAAAAACCATTTCATAGTGAATAAAGATAGCAGTTAATGATAGAATCACTCAGAAATGACTGTAAAAGGAATATGAAACACTAATTTAAAGAAAAAAATAAATAATTATTGTGTTTTTAAAAAAAAAAAAAAAGCTGTTTTTGGTGTGTGGGAGATGCTGAGTGGAGAGAGGGGTGTACTTTTTATTTTTTGGAAGGGGAATCTCATTTTTATGGCTAAATTAGCAGTGATGTATGGATCGAACTCGACAAAAACCGAGACACAATTTTCATTAAAAAAAATCGACGAAAACCGAAACGATCGATATCCGAAGTTGACGTAAACTGAGGTATCACTGTATATACATACCATAGTTTTCGGACAATAAGATGCACTTTTTTCCCAAAAACGTTTGTGGAAAAGTGGAGGGTGCGTTTTATGGTCCTAATATAGGACCATATGTGGCTGTGAGGCTGCGCTGGGGGAGCAGCGGCTCTGGAGAGGGCTGGGTGGAGGCTTTAAGGGGACTGCTGAGGCAGCGGGAGGTCATGTGCTCCCGCTCGTTTAATATGCGCTGCATCCCGCTGTCCATCAGCTCAGTGCTGAAGCAGTGCTGTGGGATAGCAAAGGGATGTAGGGCATATTCAATTAAATAAAGGGTGTTCCCCTCCCCACCACTGTATATGGCCCCTCATCATCCTAGATATAGACCCCCCTATCATTCTGGATATGCCCCCCCTGCCCAATGGTGCCGAGATGCCCCTGATGGTGACTGAGCTTCCCCCATGTCCTCCATCGTCCTAGATATGCAACCTCCACAGCAGAGTGACATCACTGTGCGCCGCAATGTCATGATCGGTTACCTCGGCGACACAGGAGGACTCAGACCACGAGTGCTGGCAGCTTGGAGAGATGGAGGCAATCGCCAGAGGGGTAAGTTTCACACAGTTTTTTATTTAGCAGCATGGGGGGCATATCCAGGACAATGGTGGACATGGGGAAAGCTCAGTCACCATCAGGGGGAGCTTTGCATCATTGGGCAAGGAGGGGAAATCCAGGATGATGGGGGACATGGGGGAAGCTCAGCCACCATCGGGGGGAGCTTGGCATCATTGGGCAAGGAAGGGAAATCAAGGATGATGGGGGACATGGGGGAAGCTCAGTCACCATCGGGGGGAGCTTGGCAACAGTGGGCGGGGGGGCATATCCATGACAATGGGGGGCATATCCAGGATGGGAGATAGTGATCCTGGATGGTGGGGGCTATATCCCAGGGTGGGGGAATATAAACCAGGATGGGGGGCTGTATCCCAGGGTGGGGGTCTGTATACCAGGATATGTATCAATATCCCAGGGTAGGGGAATGTATACCAGGATGGTGAGCTGTATACCAGGAAGGGGGCTGTATACCAGGATGGGGGCTGTATATCAGAATGAGGGGCTGTATACCAGGATAGGGGACTATATTCCAGTATGCGGCCTGTAACCCAGGAAAGGGGGGCTGAGTCCCAGAATGGGGGGCTATATCCAGGATGGGAGGCTGTATACCAGGATTGGGGGGGTCATATCCACGATGGGGGACTGTATCCCAGAATGGGAAGCCATAACCAGGATGGGGGATGCTATATACACGAATGGGGGGGCCAGATTCCAGATGGGGGGCTATATACCAGGATAGGGGAGCTATTTGATTAGGATTGTTGTCCTTCTGGAAGGTGAATTTACACATCACCTAATGTGTTTTGTTTTTTTTATTTACAGCTCCTCCAGAGTGACCGACCATAGGATTCTTGGCTGCTTCTCTAATTAGTACCCTCTTTGCTTGAGATATCTATTTGGGTGGACACCCATGTCTTGGTAGGTTTACTAGTTGTACCATACGCCTTCCACTTTTGAAAGGCTCTGTGAGATTATAAGAGATTGGGTTATTTTCTTTATAACCTAACCCTACTTTATTCTTCTCTATAACTTTATTCCTGATCTGTCTAGTGTGTCTAGTGTGTTCCTTGGTTTCCATGACACTGTTTGATTCCTAATGTCAAACAAACCTCTGGCGCCTTCACAGAATGGCTGTAGTTATAGTGAGAATAAATTACACACAGGTAAGACTCTGTGTACTCAGTAGATGATGTCTGGAGGCAATTCTTCACTCAGGATTTTATTTAGGGGTATGAGACTACAGGAGGATGAATACAAATGCACATCACAATTATCAGATTAAATTTTTTTTTTAATATTTAGAAAACAGAGTATAATTTCCACCACATGTCACAAATATGTGCTATGTAAAAAAAAAAAGGTGAAAAACCTCACGAGGCATGAATACTTTTTCAGGGTACTGTATATAAAAAAATATATATTTGTGTTTAAAAAATATATATATAAATATGGGTATATATACACCCCTACATTGAGTCAGTGTTTTGCAGATATTTAACAGGAATAATATGTGTATAGATATTACATATGTTGTGAATATGTGTATATACCGTAATATTGTGTGATACATTTATATCACAGAGTCACAATACATTAAATGGACATATACAAAATATTAAATGTATATAAACAAACACACTTATATATATGTAGATGTATATATACACACACATACACATTAATCCAGATACATATATTCATAATACAAATTAAAGGTTCAACAACAACTAGCTGTGCTGTGATCCCAGATATTCTAAGAGTGACAGTAGTGGTCATTGTATGTTAAAAAAAAAAAAGACTAAGACATGAAAACATTACACCGCCTGTATTTTGCTAGAAGATAAATCCGTATTTGTGCTCACCTATGATCCTGACACAGATGCTACTGCAGTAATAGCCACTTGGGTCCTACAATGCAAGTTGCTGGCAAAGTAGTTAAGACAAACTTATTTACCACATTAATTAAATGGTCTATTTAACATGGAATATCAATTCTCTAATCACATCTCAGCTGAACTTCTTATTTCAATTAACAACTCTAAAGTCTTCCAACAGAGATCCAACTGCTCTAGGATCATTAAGAACATTTTCATTATCTGTCAAATGAGGGAGTAAAAGGCAAAAACTGCAAGCACTCTCAGGAGTAGGCCTCTACCCTACTTAAGAGATGATTAGGGAGTAAGCAGCAGTAGTTCTCATTAGTTGCTAAGCAATGAATAGACCGCCAATGAAACCAGAATTGGAAACAAAGAAAAAAAAAGGTGTTTCCATGCAAATCCAAACTCAAGGGCAGCTTGCCCTTTTCTATTAACACTAAACGTGACTTTACCATACAGTGTAATCTTCAGAAGTCAGGGAAAGGTGAAACGGGAGGCTGGAATAGCATTTCCTAGTAGGAGCAGCTATACCTTCCTGCATAATCGTTAGCGGATGTGTCCTTGGGAATTTGTTTAGGAGTAAACTACATAAACTTTATGTTGGAAACAACAGCTGCGCCTTCCATCATCCATATATACATGAAGCTGCTTTTTCTAAAAGCCAATGCAAGACTGACTAGCAATGAGCTCCTGCTTATCTGTGCCCACTCAGGAAATGGGAAGGGAACAATTATCACAGATTATCAGCATAAAATAATTTCAAAACATGAATGGATTAATATTGAATGTCCAAAGGCAAAAACAATATAACATTATGAGCCAGGCACAGGTTCAATAAACTTAACACCACATTTCTACAACACAAACATATTTACTGATGCAGCATTTTGTAAAATGAAAGCGTACCACAATGCTGCAAGACATCTGTGTTATTTAAGGGATATATGTACCAGCTGAGATGGTGGAGGAGGCTGGTTCAGCTATTCAATGAGTGGTCAGCCAGCTCCCTTCACACCCTGCTGTGGTCATGTGCCAACACAGGAAACACCATCTTGTTTCTCCAATGACCCAAGGGGAACTGTCCAGAGCCCAGGAGTGAGCAGCTATCAGATCATTAGGGCACCTGGTCTAAGAAATCTAATAGCAAATTATCTGCTTTAGCACTTAGAGATTATTCTAATCTTAGAATGTTTGTTTTAAATCTTACGCACCCCTCAAGCATTCTTTCTTTCCTGGAGTGACACTTTAAATCTAAGTCCCCTGCCCCAGTCACATACTCACCTTTCAGTGCTCCAGTCTTGTGGTGCCATCTTGTGTCTATAACTTACTGTCCAAAAGTTGGAAATGATGTCGCAAGCTACCAATGCATCCTTATGAGAGCCAGAAAAAGGCCAGAATGAGGCTGCCATAAAGATGTATCATATTGTGACCAGCGGCATGCTCCATTAAACACTAGAGTTGCCGGCATGTCCAAAATTACCAGAGTCCAGCCGGAGCGGCAACGATAGAAGGTGAAGCCGTCGGAAGGCAAGTATAATACAGGGACAGGGGACTTTGATTAGCCTCACTCCAGCAATACAATAATAAAAAAATCTGTAGTGGTGCTTTAAAGTAGAAGTCAGATATATTGTAAAAATGCCACTGAAAAATGGACATTCATAGATGGCTACCTGTAATTTTGCATTTGTCAAAAATGCATAACAATGCCTTCTTCTAACAATAAATACCGTACTTTTAATCTTCCTCACTTATTTCTATTGACTACTGCCCCTTAAATACTGTACTTGGAACATGATTGAAAGCTGATATGAAAAGAAATGTGGAATGTTTAATCATAAATTGTTGAGAAAAAAATTAAAACTTAGAAGAAATATATAATAAACCAGAGATGAGCAAACCTGTTGATGATGAGCATCACTGTGCTCGTGTACGCTTGGTGCTTGACCCAGTGCAAGCCGCTTAGAGTGTTTGTAAAATAAAAACAATCCCTGCCCTCCCGGCCTCAAAAGTGCTTTGTTTATGGCTGGCTGTATGTGGGCAGAGAGCAGAACTGCCAATCAGTGTCGTCAAATGGGGTTCGGGTCACGTTTTGGTCCCGAACAGACCTTTATATAAAGTCTGGCTGATCTACCAGAATCCGCTCATCTCGAATAATAACCAGTCCCTTGCAGCACCTGGATTTATAATCATCCATCCATACTAGTTTAGCATATCCCAGTTATGAGGAGTAATACCTGACATATGATGGCAGGAGCCAATCAGTCTATACCAGTATAAAAACTGAGGTCACTTAGGCTGGCTTCACACCGCGGCAGCATCAGGTCCGGGGCTGTCCGGTGTAAACCAGACAGCCCCGGACCCGATTTTGCCATTACGCAGCCCTTTGGGGCCAGATAAAACCGGATGGCAGCTATGTGCCATCCGGTTTTCATCTGTCCGGGAGGCTCTGGGTGAATTCGGATTTTCCTCCGAAAATCTGCCCAAATTGGATCCTCCCGGATCGCCCCAGTCCGACAAAACCATCAGATCCGGGAATCGGACACCAGCGGCTGAAGTTTAGCAGCGAGCGCTGTTAAACTTCAGCACCACCAGCTGTCCCCTGCTGAGCTTTCAGGACTGTGGCCATCTCCCTGCTAGCCGTGATCTTGAAAAATCAGCAGCTGTGGTTGCAATTGAGGCATCTGGCTGCAAACTGGACCGGAGGGCATATTTGCCCTCTGGTTCTGTTTGCAAATTGGGTTCGGGGCTGTCCGATTCACATCAGACAGCCCTGGACCTGATCACACCGCGGTGTGAAGCCGGCCTAACTGATTGGTGAAATAAACAGATGGAAGAAAATTGCTGGAATTCCCCAGTCAATTGGTTGTTTATTATCAAAAACCTTTCATCTATGCTTTCTGATGGAGTCATATAAGAATGAAGCTTGATAAATATACAAATACCCCTCTGGAATAGAATATAGAACTTGTACAAAAGCAATATGTTCTTGTAGTAACTTACCGACATAATCCCCAATAAATACCACAAAGAAGGGCGTCACAAGGTCGTTAATCCCTTGAACATATCCACTGGCTGGATGTCGAATTGCCCATATGAACAAAATCCTTTCAAAGATCTGCAAAATAAAAAAATATCAACTTTGATTCCCGAGATATACACAAATTAGACCTTAATCAGCAGCCATTAATACACAACTCACGTGTTATCACTAAAAGAATGGGGTTACAAATGTTATTAAATTGCTAATAGAAAACCCAGAAAAGAAAACTATTTAGTTAGTTGTGTCCATGGCTTTCTCTTTGGGTATTTTCACAACAATTTTTGAGAGAACTGAAAGATCTACATCAGATAAAACACTGATTTTATCAAAACTGCAGCAAGCAGCCCAGTAAGAGATATATTGCTGGAACATGGGTCTCTGACTTTAAATCCCCTTTAACCCCTTCACCTCCATGCGATTTTTCCTTTTTTGTTTTAATTTTTCCCTCCCCGGCTTGCAGGAACCATAATATTTTTAATTTTCTGTCAATATAGACATATGAAGGCTTTTTTTTGCGGGACAAGTTGTTCTTTTGAATGACATAATTCATTTTGCCATATAGTGTAGTAGAAAAAATTCCCAGATCCATGAAATTGGAAAAAAAAGTTAAATTCCACAACGATTTTAAAGGGAACCTGTCACCACCTTTGGGCGTTCTACACTGTGCCCACCATCTGTAACATGCTGTAATAGGTTCCTGAAACCCTTTTGTGCCCAGATATCCCCTGCATTCCTGAGAAATACACTTTATTCTGTCCCACACTGTATGGTAATTAGCTCTGAAAAGGTCCAGTAGGGATCCCTCTATATGGCCCTCACCGCCTCCTGCCTGGAATAGCTAATAGCTACCTCACTCTTTTGAAATTACTGCCCCCCCTGTGTATGGGCGTTGAATGACAGGCTAATACTCACGCCTGCGCAGTGGAGTGCGTCACCGTGCTCCATCGGATATACACAGTGCCTGAAGTCTCACGAGACTTCACAAATCTCACGAACCTTCGGGCACTATATCTTCAATGGAGCTCGGTGACCCGCTGCATTGTGCAGGCGTGAGTATAAACCGGTCAATCAACGCCCATACACAGGAGGGGCAGCAATTTCAAAACAGTGAGGTAGCTATTCCAGGCATGTTCACTATAGTAAAATTGACATATCAATATGATGCCTCAGGTTGGCACGAGATCATAGATACTAAACATGTATACTTTAATTTTTATCTAAGTTGTGAAAAGAAATTCATAAGTTTGCCAAAAAAAAAAAAAAGATTTTTTTCTTTTGGCGCCATGTTCCACAATCCATAGCATTCTCATTTTTCAGGACCTGGGGCTGTGTGAGAGCTTTTTTTGCATCTTGAGCTGACGTTACTATTTACACCATTTTGGGTAGAAGTGCTGTTTTGATCACCTGTTATTGCATTTTATTGCAATGTTGCAACAACCAAAATAAACCTTAACTTTAGCATTTTGACTTTTTATTCCGTTACGCAGTATACATATCAGAATAATTGATTATATATTTTGACAGATTAGCCATTTATGAATGCGGCGACCCAAATGTGTATTTTTGACGTTTTATTTTCTATGGGGATAAAGGGGGGCGATTTCAACTTTTATTTTATTTTCATATTTTTTACAAAAATAAATAACTTTTACTTTATTTTATTAGGTCCCCCAGGGTCCCTCAAAACTGCAGAGTCTGATTGCTTCTACACTGCAGAAATGATTAGCACCTGTGAATGCCACCGCTCAGTGGGTATCCACAGGAGGTGAGTCATGACAGCAACATGGGTCCTCATCTGATCACGCGCAATACATCGACGGGATCACATCACGGGGTCAACAATGGCAAGAGGAAATAGCGCAATCCCAGCCACACCACCTTAGATCGTGCTGTCAGTTTTTGACAGCACACTCTAATGGTGGGTTTACAAGGTCAGATATCTGAAACGATATCGTTTGGAATGTCACGTGACTGCGATCGTTTCGACATTGTTAGTGCGATGTCAAACGCAAGGATATGGTTAACGATATGTAATTTGGCAACGCGCCAGCGTCGTTCATTACAACTTTGTGAACGATTCGATAAGTGGCAGGAATAGGAGAATTCAGAACGATATCGTTCATCTTGGTGTCACACTGAACGATGCTGCATTTTGCCGGAATGTTAATTGGACGACGAACGATAAAAGTGAAGTCCTGACAACACTTTTGAGATGTCCGATCCAACGATTTTTCTTTCAGATATCCTGTGTTTACACGCAACGATGCTAAAACTATATCGTTCGAACGATGTCAAAAGCGTGACGTTTAAACGATATAGTTTCAGATATCTGAGCGTGTAAACCCACCATCAGAGACTAACAGCAGCAGGTAGATCGCTGATCCGCTTGTATCTGTTACCCGCCATGTCGGGTGATCAGATTAGTCGGACTTGTGCAGGGAATGATGCGAGCTCAAAGTATGAACTCGCATCAAAATAGGCGACCAAGGACGTTGTTTGTTTTGAACTATTTTTTTATTATTCTGTGGAGCTACATGGGATCAACTAAAATATGAAGGAAAGCTGAGTGTTCATTTACCATAAAAACACCCACACGCCCCAAACATTGGCCAATAGGTGAAACCTGTTCTATTCACTTGGAATATTACTAGTGTTTGAAAATGGGTTCTCACACTTTAGAACTCTTCTCTATTTAACATAATTTTTATGGATTTACTATTCTATAAACTAGTATTTTATGGCAACGCCAGTAAATTTTGAGAATGAGAGAAAAACTTTATAGTCAATAGAAAAAATAAATGAAGTTTAATGAATTATATAGCGCTCATGACATAAAAAATAGCAGCAAAGTAAAGTAATGATGAACTAAAAATGAAATATGTTGTATGAATTTACAGAGTGTTAGGTGTTCATATATTTATTACACCTTGACTAATGGATTTTCTTTCCCACATGAAGACAGCATAATGGGACACATTCATCCAGAGTTGTAAGATACGCAAATACAAAGTACACACAAAAAAAACTGTTTAGAACAGTCTTTTTTGGGATGAGGTTACAAATTCACTCTGTCAACAATGTTATATAAGCATGAAAGGGATCAAACTTTACATTATACAGTTAAAAGAAAGAAGAAAAAAAAGAGTATATAAGCCCTCACACAACCCCAGAACCCAAAAAATGGGAACGTTGTGTTCCTTGTAAAATAGTGACAAAAGAGACATTGTCTTTTAAACAAATTTCAGAATTTTTTTTCACTAATTACATAAAAAATATAGATACACGTTTGATATATATGAACACAACTGAACCTAGTTAATTTACAGTATAGTGAACATGGTAAATAAAAAATCTGAAAAACCATTGTGGAATTGCACGTTTTTGCAATTTTACCGCACTAGGAAATTATTCCCCGTTTTCCAGCACACAATATGGAAAAGGAATGGTTTCATTCAAAAGTAAAACTCATCCCACAAAAAAGAGCCCTCAATCCATTACGTTAGCAGAAAAATAAAAAATGTATGGCTCTTGGAAGGAAAAAACGAAAACTGGAGGAGTGTAAAGGGAATACACAGCTCTTATTTTGTACAATATACCTAATAACTGACAGGCAAGTTACCACAAACCTGTCTGTTGTCATCGGTGTCATTCTCTGCAGGCACAGAGTTGTCCACAAGTGGCTCATGCAGGTGATTCAGCGGCTTCCACTGACATCAGGTGGACAAAGCGGCGACTTCTTTTCCACTCTGCTCTGTTGAAAGGAGGTGACTGCTGACATCATGCTAATTGACAGCCAGCTCAATGTTAGCACAACATCATCAGTCATGCCCAGTCAACACAGCAAAGCAGAAGAATAAGAGCTGCTCTGTTGAAGTTGCACAATTGCATTGAACACTTTGTGGCAGTACAGGTACAACCAACAGAGAGTTGCTGTTAGCAACCACATGCCTGTTGGTTTTTACACACTTAGTAAAGAAGAAAAGAAAACGGTCAACTCTTTAAAGGTAACCTGTCACCAGTTTTTTACTATCTTAACCACAACCTCAAGTATCATAACCACAACCTTTTCTTGCTTTTCAGTCACTGCATTAGGAATGTGACCGGGCATTACAAAGAGCTACGAGACTTTTCACTTTTGTTGAAAGTCAGTGTGCGGGTTGCACTAAGGTGTGCTCACTCGAAGGAAGACAAAAACTATTTTCAATATCGGAGAAAGAAACGGCACTCACCCATTTCCGTGCTGCATACTCTATTATTCTGATGCCGTTACATGGATGGCAGGGAGGGGGTTGTGAGACGGCAGACAACTGGCCAGTGCCTGTTTGGCACTTCTACTGTTCCTTGAACCAGTTGGAAGTACAGACAGGCATGAAACGGGCCGTTGTGTGCTAACGAACACCCCCTTCCCTGCCATCCATGTAACGGCACCGGAATACTAAAGAGTCATGCAGCACGAAAATAGATGAGTACCCTTTCTTTTATTGCTTTTCTTAGGCATTTTACAAATTATTACATTGCCCCTTGACTCTCCTTGTACACCCCAAAAATACCATTTGATTTAGTTCCATACAGTATTTAAATTAGGCTAGTCCAGTCCAAAGGGTGAGCTCCTTGTGGTGTTTCTCCTCTCTGTGTATAAAAAACGTCCTCCGGCTCGGAGTGATGTGGATGACGTGTCCGAGGTCATCCACATAGTTCAACGATGTTTAATGCCTGTGCAGTACCATTGCCGGCCGCAAAGTTGCACTTTGCTAAGTCCTACTGTGGCCATGTGCACTGATGTCCTTTGCTCTGCCCACACCAGAAAAATGAGCCTGTGCAGCCGGCGAAATTACTGCGGAGTTGAAAGATGTCGTGGCTGACACAGGACACATCATCCTCACTCAGAGCCGAGGATAGTTTTTATGTGCATAGAGGAGGAACAGAGATGCTTCCTAGGAGCTCACCCATCAGACTGGATCAGCCTCATCCAAATACAGCACGGACCAAATCAAATGGTATTTTGGGTATGTACAGGGAGAGTCATGGGGCAGTCTAATCATCAGTTTGTTTTTTTTCCAGAACTTGCTGTTTGGCCCCGCCCCCTGAGGGGCAGGGCCAAACGGCAAGTTCTGAAAAAAAAAAAAGCCTCAGTTTAATGCTGCTGAAGAGGGAGAGAATGATTGGCAGCGGTAGGCAGGGGGGTGAATCTGCCCTTCGGCTCCTGCCCCTAGCCACCTCCTTAATGGCTGCAGCATGTAAGTTTTCTAAGTGTATTATCTCGGGGTACAGGACTGCTCAAGTGCGGGGGACCCCTTGCCTGCATGCTGCAGACATGCTGCATCCAGTGCTGTAATTAGATCACCATGCCTGGTTTGGTGACAGGTCCTCTTTAATATAAATTATTCAAAAAAATCTAATTTTTTGTTTCCAAACAGGCATGAAAAAAATTGGCAGATTTTTAGGTTACAATTTACTAGAACAATTTTTATAATAGAGCATAGTTTGATAAGAAAAAATAACCTGCAAGAACTGTTATGAAAGTTCCTTAACATTTTTAATTGTATTTTTACCCCATTTTCTAGAACCCACTGAACAGCATGTGCTATACTTCATATGCAGACAGTGCACAGAATGTGGGAATATAACAGTTTTGCTTGTAAACATATTTTGTACATACCAAATGGAATAAAAGTAGAACTGATCAATGAATTCACGCCCCCCACAGAGCAGACTCAGACTATGTTCTACATAAACTGACAGTGCAGTTCAGTAGCAGCCCAGACAACACTCAAGCTTTATCATTTAACTTATTTTTTCCACTTGAAGAACTATAATAGGCATCTAAAATGATTTCTCACCTTCAAATGTAATATTGAGCTAAATATGCTAAGTCACAACAATTTCAAAATAAACTGCATATTCCTATGCATTATTCATAACACTATATTTATGTTTTTTATGTCTAGTTTTCCATGGTGTGTGAAAACGAGATAACACTTTCCTTCTGTACTACATATTTGAAAGTGTCCTCTGACTTGCTGGGGTATTTCACATTTGAAAGATACTGTAATGAACCACTCAGACTGATTTGCATTAGTTTCCTATTTGATATGACAGGTCAGTACAACACCGGATCCACAGGAAAATGCGTACAAGTGACAAAGACATTAAAAAGAAAGAAAATAAGATCAATTCCATGCACATTCAAGTGAGTTATCATACCGTGTCATCCCGTCTAATTTATAAACAACATAAACATAGAATGGACTGTCAAAAAAAAATGTGGAAAATAGCCATAGACTAGGGTCACACATCCAAATCCGCGCTTTTTGTGACTTTAGAAAAACGGATCCGTTAAATTTAGGGTGCCAATAGTGTCCCCTGAGGTCCAGGACGTTTTTTGGAATTATTAGGACTTTCATTTTTTCTCTAAAAACGCATGCGTTTTTTTTTTTTAACATGGGGCCCTATGGGAGACGCATGTGTCAATATGTGCCATGCCTATATGTGCCATGCGTTAACGCATGCGTCTCCCATAGGGCCCCATGATAAAAAAAACGCATGCGTTTTTGCAACAGACCCCAAAAACGCTGCTAGCGGCGTTTTTGGGGTCTGTTACAAAAAACGCATGCGTTTTTGAAAACCGCAGGTGGCCCTAAGTCCACCATCTGTTAATGGATCCGTATTTGGGATTTAGAAAAACCAGTGTCACTTTACATGCTAAGAACTCTGAAATGCCTCAGCATATCCCAGTGATTTTAAGACTGTTTTTTCATGGGGGGCGTGTCCTGCTGCTAATGGCGCCGGGCGCAGACTAGAGAAGCTCCGTCAGGCGACCCCGCAAACGGCACTAAGACGGCTTTCCCGCCGCGGACAAAGACCTCCAGCTGGGTGGTGAACATCCCGGGAGACCGCTGGGATGCCGCGGGCGGCCTCAAAGAGACGGCAGACAGAGTCCCGTCTCACAGACTACTTTGGCACGGAGCCGCAGCGCGCTGCCTCACCAACTAAAATGGCGCCGGCAGCTACACAACAGTCCCGCTCTCCAAGGAGCTCACATGGCTCTGAGATCCAGTCCCGCACCGCTGCACATGGATCGGAGGAGGATGCACCAGTTACACAGGGTATGTTAAAGTCCTGCCTGGGCTCCCTGCGAGACACGCTGATGGCAGACATAACAGCCTTACTTGGCACACTCAAGGAAGATGTGGGGGCATTGAATGATAGAACCACCCACCTAGAAGGGAAACTAGGAGATTTTGCACAGGCACACAATAATCTGGCCGACAGCCATGCTGACCTGGACAGAGAAATAGGAATAATGAGTAACAAATTGTGCCACCTGGAAGATGCCCTCCGGCGCAACAACTTTAAAATAAGGGGTATGGCTGAATCTGGCGACCTTGAAAACCCCTCTGAATTGGCTGCGTCTTTTCTTGCTACAGCCCTCCCAGACTCTCCCTCAGCAGATCTGGAGATAGCAAAAGCATACAGAATCCCAAAACCTCGGACCCTGCGGGAGGAAGTGCCCAGAGATATTCTGGTACATATGGTCCGCTCTGGTGTGACAGAACGCCTGTTGAGACGTATGCGTAGAGGTCCTGCGTTGCCAGACCCGTATGGTCATATCTCCATATATCAGGATCTATCTCCGGGTACGCTGGCTCGGCGTAGAGACTTTGCTTCGTCTTGCAAGATCCTCCGAGAGCGAGGCATCCCATACATCTGGGGCTCACCAACGGCGCTGATATTCAGATATGAAGGAAAAAGACATTCCTTTGCTTCGCCCACCCTTCTGAGGAAAACACTACGCACGTGGCGCCTCGCCTCCTCCCCATCCCCGAAGTCCCGAAACGACATGCTGGAAGACTCTGCTAGAAACGACCCTGCAATGCCGAAAGATAACTGAGCGACAACACTGTCTAAGCCATCTTCATCGCTGGAGACTTCTGGCCTCTCTGGGATGCCTTCCGCGGTGTCTTTTTGTTTTGTTTTGTTTTTTTTTTTTTTTCTCTTTTTCACTCCTAGGGCCTGGCGGAGAGTTGACCGCTGCGGGACACCTCCCACACTTGGGGTCCATTGAAGTGGAGCCTTTGACCCGTAAGGTATTCTCTGGTTAATTTTTGTTACACAGTTCTCCGGTTTACCTTTCCCCCGCTGAAGGTTTCGCGAGTTGGATATTATACCGGACACTGAAGTCTACCCCCAAGAGACTTGATTCCTTTTGAAATTTTTTTGTTTCTTTATTGGGAATCTTTAATTTGTTTACATTAATGTATACCTACGTTTAGTACAATGTGTTTCTAATCCTTCTTTACACCTGTCTGCACTTTTTCTTCTCCATTCTTTTCTCTTTTTTTTTTTTTTTTTTTTTCTCTCTCCTACCTCCTTTCTCTTCCCCCACTCCCCCTATTGGGTGAACTACCTCTCGCCCCTTTCCCCATCCCCTGCCCCGAACACCCCAGGGTTCGGTCATGTCGCTCAGGGTCCTCTCCTTGAATGTTAATGGCCTCAACTCTCCGGTGAAGAGGTCTTTCCTCTGGAGAGAGGCCAAAACATCGAGGGCAGACATTTTGTGTTGCCAGGAGACGCACCTCCTACAACCTGACAATATACGCCTGCATCATAAAGATTACCCTCACAGTTTTTTCGCTAATGCCACAAAAAAAAAAGCAGGGGTCTGCATATTTGTTGGACACAGAGTGCAGTTCTCCCTTCTCTCCTCCTTTGCGGACGAAGCGGGCAGGTACATTGGAATCTGTTGCGAAATTAGTGGCACACAGTACACGATTGTGAATGTGTATAGTCCAAATGTAGGCCAGCAGGGATTTCTGAGGGATCTGTTTGCCCGTCTGCGAGGGGTGGCGAAGGGACGGCTTCTAGTATGTGGGGACTTCAACTCGGTCATGGAGCCCCGCATCGACTCCTCCGCAGTTAATCGCAGAGGGGGTGGAGCATTGGGAGACCTCTGCAGGGAGTTCCACCTCCATGACGTATGGAGATATCAACACGCGGAGGAGAGGGATTACACCTTTTTCTCTCCGGTGCACAAGTCCTATTCCAGAATTGATTTATTCCTTGTAAACGATGAGGCACTGGAGAGGTGCTGTTCATCCGAGCTGGGAGTGATCACCTGGTCGGATCACGCACCGGTCACGCTGGAATTAGGACTTGACGTAGGAGGTGGAGCTCCCAGGCGATGGAGGCTACATGCGGGACTTCTGACTGACCCACAGATAGGAGAGGAGGTGGGCAAGGCGGTGGCGGAGTACTTTACTCTTAATGATCAAGAGGATATACCAGACGATGTGTTGTGGTATGCCCATAAGGCGGTAGTCCGAGGTCTTTTCATTCAAAAGGCAGCGTTAGCAAAACGGCGTAGGGAACAACTGTTCCGTGACTGGACAGCCGAAATTCAATGCCTAGAAGCGACTAACAAACAATCCCCCTCAGACGCAATTCTGACACAGATCCGTCTTACTCGCAACAAACTCCGCTCGCTTCTCCTTAGACAGCACGAAATCAGCATTAGAAAGTTACGAACTAAGTATTATGAAGCTGGAGACAGAGCGGGTAAGCTCTTAGCCCGTAGACTAAAAAAGGTAGCGGTGAGAAGTATGGTGACGGCTCTCAGAGACAAGAGGGGAGACCTGGTTAGACATCCTTCCGAAATAGTCGAGACCTTTGCGACGTACTACGAAGATCTGTATAATCTTAAGAGAGACCAACACACCCCCCAACCTACGAAAGAAGCCATTGCGGACTTCCTGGGGAAACTGGATATTCCCACTCTCCCAACAGATATTTTGGCGACATTGAACTATCCATTTACTTGCTCTGAAATTGACATAGCCCTACAGGGACTCAAAAGCAATAAGGCCCCGGGACCTGATGGTCTAATCAATGAGTACTACAAGCTCTTCGGGCCTGCCCTGTCTCCGTACCTACAACGTCTATTTAATGTGTGGCAAGAAGCTGGATCCATTCCAGCGGAAGCTCTTGAAGCCACGATTTCTACAATCCCCAAACCAGGAAAGGAGCTGGACCGCCCGGAGAGCTTTAGGCCAATTTCACTTCTTAACACTGACGTAAAACTGTATGCCAAACTGTTGGCCACACGCCTCAATGGTGTGATTCCCCTCCTGGTTCACCAGGACCAAGTGGGGTTCGTGCAGGGCAGGCAAGCGAATGATGGGACTAGACGGATGCTAGACTTGATAGAGGTGGCGGAGAGGAGAGGTACTCCAAGCGTCTTCCTGTCGCTTGATGCAGAGAAGGCGTTTGATAGGGTCCATTGGGGCTACCTCCAGGAGGTCCTCTCCGCCTTCGGATTTTCGGGCCCTATCTTGTCAGCGATCCTTAGTCTCTACTCCCATCCGTGTGCCAGAGTCCTTTCTTCGGGCTACACGTCCAGGCTTTTCCGTATCTCTAATGGCACCCGACAAGGTTGCCCTCTGTCGCCTCTGGTCTTTGCCCTTGTCATGGAACCATTGGCGATCTCTCTGAGGGCAGACCCGACAATTTCGGGGATCCCGGTTGGGAAAGTTAAACATGTAGTCGGGCTTTATGCGGATGATGTCATTATTGTTACGGAAAACCCTCAATCTTCCCTCCAGAGCATTATGGATCAGCTTGACTGCTTTGCACGGATCTCCTACTACAAACTCAATGCAAGTAAATCTATGATGCTGCCCATTGGTGTTCCGACTAATGCCACTGCCGTTCTTGCCGACTCTTTCCCCTTCAAGTGCACACCTGAAGGAATCCCCTATCTGGGAATTCTCCTGTGCCCGACGTCGGGTCTAGCACTGAAAAACGTAAACCGCCTCTTGGGGGATTTGGAGGGAGCACTGGGAGGATTTCCTCTGAGCTCCATGTCATGGATGGCAAGGATACAGTCGGTAAGAATGTTATGGCTTCCCAAGATCCTATATTTATTCCGTTGCGTCCCGATACACTACCCCAAAAAACTGATACTAAAACTTCAAATCATGATCTCTAAGTGCGTATGGGGCAAAGCACCGGCCAGAATAAAAGGAGCCCTACTTTACCGACACTTAACTAGGGGAGGTATGGGAGTCCCGAATGTCGAAAATTATCAAAGAGCAACAGTACTGGAGGTGGCCGGAAAATGGTGGCGCAATGACGACAGACAGAGCTGGAAGCAGATAGAGGAGGACACTCTCTCGGGAGGTTCACTGCGATCCCTCCTTGCTGCAAATTCGGTGGGACGGATCAGCAGTCCCAATCTTCTAAGCTCGGTGGCCGAGTTACTGGCGGTTTGGAGATCGGTAACTGGTGAATGGACCAAACTTCCCCCTGAGGCTGTTCCTCTAGAGGCTTTCAGCTGGCTGATCCCTAATATGTCTCTGTACCCTTGGAGACACCACGGACCAAAAACCTTAGCGGACCTCATCCGCAACCAGTCCTTAATCTCCCTAAAGGACTTTTTGACTGCCTATCCAGCCCTCAGACCGACTTACCTCCTCTTCCATCAGATTTCACATTTGGTGCGCTCTCCCGCCTTCTCATATGACCTACGACCTCCGTGCGCTCCATCGGCTTTGAGACGCTCTCTGCTAGCTGACCCCCGACCGACAAAGCCAATGTCACAACTGTACTCTGACATGCTAGAGCGAGACGCACCACCCCAACTGTCCTACGCCGTTAAGTGGCAGGAGGAATTGGGATTCCAAGCTTCGGAGAATGACTGGGAGGATGCTGTCCACTGCGTCAAGGAAGCGTCTAGATGCCTCAACCACATAGAAATGCTCAAAAAAGTACATCTCCGTTGGTATACTACCCCTGTCAGGCTGGCAAAATTTGGTAGGGGATCCTCATCTCAGTGCTGGAGGCAGTGTGGTCAAAGGGGAGACTTGCCGCATATGTGGTGGAGATGTCCCAAGGTCACACAATTTTGGCAGCTGGTCTCAGGTCTTATTGACTCTGTTACTGGGTCTTCGCTGCCCTTGGAACCACAGATGGCAGTGCTCCATGTGGGGGTCATTGATTTCCCCCCGGGGTTACGCCACTTGCTGACATACATTTTGACAGCTGCCAGAATATGTGTCGCCGCTAGATGGAAACAAGCTGCCCCGCCAACAATGAGTGACCTTACGGATAGAATCAACTCTATTTTCTGCCATGAGTACTATTTAGCTCAGGACCATGGCGCCAGACGCTATGTGGCAGACGCCTGGAATATGTGGAGTGTGCACCCATTGGCACTGAAGGTCCCCATGTGAGTAGGATGTCCCTGGTATTGCACGCGTTAAGGTCAGTGGAGTACCCCTTGAACCCTGGGGTGACTACTCCCCCCCTCCCCTCCCTCATCCCTTTCTCTCCCTTCACATCCTTTTTCTATCTAGATTACTAACCCCCCTTCCTTTCTTTTCTCAATTCCCTTGAATATTATACTTTCTCACTTTCTTTTTCCCACTAAACGGTGAAAGAAACAACTATTTAAGTACATCAGTTACTTGTACTCTTACTCCAATGAAACCCTAAACCCATGACCCGTTTGACCGAAAATATTGTTCACTTTGTGTGATGTTATACACCAATATGTCACTGACGATTATCGTGGAGTCATGCACGTGCCGCCCGTGTATTACCCCTGGTTACGATTGTACATCTAACCAAATGAGGACCTAACATCTCTGGAGACAGAAAAACGAAAAGGAAAATGTGATACTATAAGTAATGTATGCGACACAAACAGACAAAGTTGAAACAAACTCTCAAAAAGACTTCATTTGCCTTTATTATGGAATTCGTATGGTAGTTCTTACCACTTCTCTTTGTGTTTCTTTTTTGTTATATTGTAACATGTCCTTGACTATGTTCTATTGTCATTCAATAAAAATTAATTATGAGAAAAAAAAAAAAAAAAGACTGTTTTTTCATGATAAGTTATACCTTATGTTAGTGGTAAATTTGTCAAGATTATCTGCGTTTATTTACAAACATATCAAAAATTTGGCAATTTTTTTTTTAAATTTCTCAATTTTTAAATACATTTTTGTGCCCTTACATCAAAAAACAAATCGCTATACCCCACAAAATAGTTAAAGGGAATCTATCAGGTCAAAAATCCATATGGAACTTATATTATTTTCTAATTCCTTTCTCTAAGCTCTCTCTAGTCATGCATTTCTATTATTTATGCTTCCCTCCTATCCTATGTAAACTTCAAAATAAAAGATTAATTTAATCTGTCAATCATTGTGAGCTCTCTGCTGGCCACTTTCCAAGGAATGAATATTCATGCATCATTACACTGCCCTGCCTCCTCTGGGTCTGAATGTTGTGTGACTCATTGCAGACAGAGGAGAAAGGAGGGGGGAGAAGGTGTGTGCTCATCTTCATTGCATGTATCTGAGGCATGTGTGTAGTGTGTGCACTGAGACATGTCTTTGTGTTTATATGAACATTTGCTCAGCAGACGTACACATTACATGTGTGCAGGAAAACGAATGCTCCTATAAACAGAAATCTTTTACAGATAGCACAGACTGTAGTGATGTAGTGATATTCTGGAAGGTTTACCCGAGCACTATTCAAGGGTACTATTAGTATCATACTGAAAAATGACTTGACAGAGTCCCTTTAATAAATTACATTTCCCAAATTTCTACTATACAGCACAAATTATTACAATTTTTTTGTTAGGGAATTAGAAGGGGAGTTTTAACCCCTTAGTGATGGAACCAATTTCCACCTTAATGACCAGACCGTTTTTTGCAATTCTGACCAGTGTCCCTCTATGTAGTAATAACTCTGGAACGCTTCAACACATCCTAGCGATTCTGAGAATGTTTTTTTGTGACATATTGGGCTTCATGTTGTTGGTAAATTTAGGTCGATAATCTTCACATTTATTTGTGAAAAAATTAAAAAATTGGTGAAAATTTTGAAAATTTTGCAATTTTCAAATTTTTAATTTTTATTCTGTTAAACCAGAGAGTTATGTGACACAAAATAGTTAATAAATAACATTTCCCACATGTCTTCTTTACATCAGAACAATTTTGGAAAAAAAATTTTATTGTTAGGAAGTTATAAGGGTTCAAAGTTCATCAGAAATTTCTCACTTTTCCAGCAAAATTTACAAAACCATTTTTTTTAGTGACCACATCACATTTGAAGTCCCTTTGAGGGGTGTACATGACAGAAAACACCCAAAAGTTACACCATTCCAAAAAATGCATCCCTCAAGCTACTCAAAACTACATTCAAGAAGATTATTAACCCTTCAGGTGCTTCACAGGAACTAAAGCAACGTGGAAGGAAAAAATTGACATTTTAATTTTTCCAACAAAAATGTTGATTTAGCCTCAATTTTTTCATTTTCACATGGGTAACAGGATAAAATGCATCCTAAATTTGTTGGGCAATTTCTCCTGAGTACACAGATACCTCATATGTAATCATAACCACTGTTTGAGCGCACGGCAGGGCTCAGAAGGCAAGGAGTGCCATTTGACTTTTGGAGTTAATTCTCCATTCAAAAAGTCAAATGGCGCTCCTTCCCTTTCGAACCCTGCCGTGCGCCCAAACAGTGGTTTATGACTACATATGAGCTATCGATGTACTCAGGAGAAATTGCCCACCAAATTTTAGATACATTGTATCCTGTTGCTCATGTAAAAATGAAAAAATTGAAGCCAAAAGAAAATTTTGTGAAAAAAAGTACTTTTTCATTTTAACGGATCAATTTGTGAAGCACCTGAGGGTTCAAAGTGCTCACTATGCATCTGGATAAGCTCCTTGGGGGGGTCTAGTTTCCAAAATAGGGTCACTTGTGGGGAGCTATAATGTTTAGGCACACAGGGGCTCTCCATACACACATGGTATCCACTTACAATTCCAATTATTAGTGGACACCATGTCACGTATGGAGAGCCCCTATGTGCAAACAACACCCACTGTCAGCCCTGAACGCTGGACGCAGAGACAGTTCCCAGCAATAGCTGAAATCATATGCACGCAACTAGTAACGTGACCGGGACACACACTGACGTCAGCGAACCCGGAAGCCGGGCGCGTCACTGTCGGCCGCAGTGAGCGCGAACCTCGCCTGTCAGCACCGCGGGGAGACTTGAAAGTTGCTCCAAAGGATACGATTATATACAAGCCCACTAAAAAGTGAGTACAAATACATATAATTTACAAACTACAGGATTAGCCTCTGTGTTAAATCAGCTGAAGACATAAGCCATAAAATAGGTTTGCAGTAGTGAATGGTCATTATGCACACTATAGCACTAGCCCATGTGAACTAGTTGAAAGCATAAGACATCAACAATTTTGCAGCGGGAATCCTTAATATAATGTGTATAATTGCAGACTACAACTGAAAAAAGTGTAACCTTAACAAATACAACACCAGGGTCTTGACAAGACAAACAGAGGTAATCACATTAACAATTAAAGCTGGAATAACTACAGCAAACAAATTGTAATCATACCGTGTTTTTCTAAACAGAGAAAGAAGCTAACCCACACACACAACATAACCAAAGATACACAGGAAACATACAAGGTGTGTACAAAAAATAAAAAAACAACTCCATGAAGTGTCTATAACTAATTAGTGCATAGCTGTTAAGCAAACTAATTACAAGGTGTATCCATAGGTTTATCCATTGATGACCACGATAGGAAACGTTTTTTCAGAGCAACAATAGCAAACACCAGGTGAGTTCTGGTGTTCCACTAATTAAGCAAATCCATACAAAGATTGCATGCCAAATCAAATTTATTATATGTTATCTCCTACAGATAAAGGCACCAAAATGAAAGAATAACACAGTACCCACAAGCAAAGACCCTGTAAACCATTGAAACCATCAAGGGAAACACCGCAAAATTTTATTTAGAAAGTTATTGAATTTTAACAAATTGAAGTTTTTATACCAAAAAGTATACAAAAAATTGTATAAGAAAATTATATAAAAAAGTTGATTGATTTTAGAATTGATGAAAATAAAATGATAATTTTTTAATTAATTGTTTGGTTTTTAAATCCCAGTGGGTCATAAAATTACAGTAAGGGACTAGATCTCCCATTTTACATAGCAATAACTAAATCACACTTGCAGCCAGTAGACATGGATTAAAGTTGACTCGACCTCTGTCCTGAGCCTTGTGTGTACCACATTGAGCATGGAGAAAAGAAAGAAGACCAAAGAACTGTCTGAGGACTTGAGAAACCAAATTGTGAGGAAGCATGAGCAATCTCAAGGCTACAAGTCCATCTCCAAAGACCTGAATGTTCCTGTGTCTACCGTGCGCAGTGTCATCAAGATGTTTAAAGCCCATGGACTGTGGCTAATCTCCCTAAATGTGGACGGAAAAGAAAAATTGACAAGAGATTTCAACGCAAGATTGTGCGGATGGTGGATAAAGAACCTCGACTAACATCCAAACAAGTTCAAGCTGCCCTGCAGTCCGAGGTACAACAGTGTCAACCCGTACTATCCATCGGCGTCTGAATGAAAAGGGACTGTATGGTAGGAGACCCGGGAAGACCCCTCTTCTTACCCCGAGACATAAAAAAGCCAGGCTGGAGTTTGCCAAAACTTACCTGAGAAAGCCTAAAATATTTTGGAAGAATGTTCTCTCTTTTTGGGCAAAGGCATCAACATAGAGTTTACAGGAGAAAAAGAGGCATTCAAAGAAAAGAACACAGTCCCTACAGTCAAACATGGCGGAGGTTCCCTGATGTTTTGGGGTTGCTTTGCTGCCTCTGGCACTGGACTGCTTGACCGTGTGCATGGCATTATAAAGTCTGACCAATTAAATGAAGATAATAATACCAAAGAATTTGTGATTGCAATTATTTTCAGGAAGAAACTGAGTATTATCTGACAGAATTGCAGGGGTGTCAATACTTTTGGCCAACACTATATATATATTAATATATATATATAACCATTTCTTTTGCATAGTTCTTCACCTCCTTGAAAGGTCTAATGCATGGCGTTGTGTTTTTTTTGGTCTCCCTTGCCCATTTTTCAAGGTGCTCCGCCAAGTCTCATCCTCTGCGGTGCTGTAGCGGTCACGTGCTGGGTCTTCTTGGAGATTCTGTTGCTGGTTCCTGGTGATCAATGTTGTTCTGGGCATAGTTTTTTGCTGCTGTCTGCTGCTGCCTTTTGTTTGTTTCTGCTGACCGATCAAAAATGTCTGATGGAAGTGAATATCTGCCCGCTGAACAGCTTGGCCAAGAAAGTGACCATGTAAGGATATAGTACACTTTTATAATTTATAATTTATGGCAAGTTTGGGGAATACAGTTTTTTATGGATTATGTTTATTTTTGGACCAGTACTCCTCCGCTGAAGGTGATCAAGAAGATACAGGCCAAGAATCATCCGAGAGTCTTCACGATGATTTGGAGAATGCCAAAAGACCAAAGGTAAGTGTATGTTTTTAGGTATACTTTGTTGGTTATCATAAACACAAGCATGTGCATTTTTAAACATTGGTTTATTTTAAATATAGGTTCATACAGGAAAAAGATCAAAACCATATATCGATATTGACCAGTTCATACCCCTCGTACACAAACGAGTTGCTGTATGGGACACACGAGACCGTAAGCATTCGGATACCCAAGTTGTACGAAGGCTGTGGGATGAAATTGGACAATCGATGTTGCCAGGTTGGAACAGTGCAACAACAAAAGACAGAAGGTTCTTTGGTAAGTTTGATAATGCATCTTTTATTAAAACCGAAAAAAAAAAGGTTGAATTAAATATTTCGTTTTGATAATTGACTATCTCCTATTTGTCTGGCCTCTTGTAGTCAAGAACTTGAGAGTTTGGTGGCGCTCGATGAAAGATCAATATTACAAGGATCTTCGGGAGGATATGAAAGTACGTAGCGGAGCTGAGCGGATGTTGAAATATTACATTTACCATAATCAACTTACTTTCCTGCGGCCAGCTGTCGGGCATCGAGTGCAAGTATATATTTGTTTAATTGAATGTCTGGAAGCCAACCTAACAAGACCGGCACGACATTTTTTTTCTTGTATGGAAAAGTGCGTGACGGATACCTTATCACCTGAGTTACAGATTGATGTCATGACTGCGTGTCAGGGTGCTTTTAGACTGGCAGTCCAGCATCAGCAACAACAACAGCAGCAGCAACAGCTACAACAGCTGCCTTACCGAGCCCAGCAACACGACTTCTACAACCAGCCGCGGAATAATGTGCAAGTCTCCCAATCCGCACCAACGCAGACTCAGTGGCAAACTGCATCACAACAAGGAACAAGTTTGCCAACACACACCAACTTGCCGCCACCACCACCAATGGACATTGTACCTGAGGTACCTAGCTACACAGCGCTAAACACTTAGTATTCTGAGGCAGCTGCGATGACAATCACTTCTGAAACTTCACTACATGAATCACATGCAGCGTTCAGCTCAGATTCCTCTGTACTCCATGGTATCTTTGACAAATCCACCCACACATTGGCAACAGCAACATGTACTCCAGCATCAACAGCTGTCCCTTCTGTGACTTATGGCGGTAGTACAACGCTAGCAAGGAACACCAAAATTAAAGCTCGGACACAGGAAACACAAGGACCAGAAACCAGCACGCCAATGATGGCCTTAAAACTGAAGCATAAGCGAACTGTCAAAACCAGTGCATCAGATAAGAATGTTTTTTCACAAACAAATATTGACCCTCAGCACAGCCAATTCAAGGTGCAGTATCTGCCAAAAAAGTTGGTAGCCCAAAAAAAAATTAAGAAAACTGCACCACTATTACCACCCTCAACTTCACCAGCTAATGTCTTGTTACTTCATGTCTCTACACCTCCAGCTCTGTCTGTCCCTTCCAATATCTCTCTCCTATCCAATGTATCTTTACCTTCGAATGTCCCTTCTGGTTTCTTGGATAATCTTGGTCTATCGTCAAATGATAGTCTTACCTCAACTCCTACTGTATGTACTGCTTTGAGATTGCAAAATGTTGGTTCTCCTACGTTCATTCCACTCCCACAGCTGGACTCTAGTTTTGGTGTTCATGGTCCAAGTCCTTTTTAAACTATTTCACCAAACGTTGTTGACGAACATCTACATGTACCCAACACCAGAACCAACAGAAACATGAGGAGCGTGAGCACAAAGACTTACAAAAAAAACAGAGAGGGGCGCTCCTGGTGCAGTATCAGGGGTCAGTAGGGGGAACGGGGTCAGTGGATTGTTGGTGCTCACCTGTCCTGGTTATGCTGCCAGCATAACCAAGTGTTGTAGCCTTACTGCGTCTCGTGCAGCTGCCGTCTCTCCCTGCTTCCAGGTCTCAGGCTGACTTGTGATCAGTCACACGGTCTAACATCAGCACAGGTCCGGGCGTCCGGTCGCGGGGCGATGGGGCATCCTGGTGGTGGTGCCCTGTCGTTTCCGCCTCTTGGTGGCGTGTGGTGGGGTGGTGTTGCGGTTGATGTGTCGCCTCGACGCCGAGCGCTGATCGGGGGGTGGTCGGCTCCCGCGGGGTCTCCTTGTCGCGGGACGCGGGGGTGGCGGGGCATTGTCACAGCGGCGCCTGGTCACCTCCATGGCCGGGCGCCTGGCGGCGGGCCTGTGACGGTACCCTAACAAATATAATAAGTATTGCCGATTGAAAATATTGCTGATTGATAATTATAGAATTATTGAGACCCATAATTAAGACCATAAAATATCCCTGAATAAAATCCTATATTATAGTTGGAATATAATATTCCCTTTTTTATATTAAATATTTTGTATTATATTAAAGTAAATTGGTTTGTTTTATTTTACTTTAGAACTATATTGATTCATTATTGTTTTACTAGTGTGGATATGTATGAGATTTATGTTTTTATTAGTTCAGATAGGGTTAATGAATGATCAATTTCTGTGATGAGTCAGCTGTGACTGCCTCTATATAAACTTGTTAAGCTGCAATACTGGTCATACCTGAGGAAGGCGCTAGTACGCTGAAACGCGTAGTGAGAAAGACCAGTAATACTCATTAAAGAAGTTTTATAATTAAATTGGACAAACTTCCTGGAGTTCATTCAGAATACGCCTGTCCAAACCGCTTGTTTATCTTTAACTAATCCACAAAGACTTACCGTATATACTCGCGTATAAGCCGAGTTTTTCAGCCCAAAAATTGGGCTGAAAAGTACCCCCCCGGCTTATACGCGAGTCAGTGACGGCAGCCCCAATAATCCAGGGCCCCCCCAGCCTTGCTCCGGTCACATGTAAAGCAAAATATACTTATTACTTGTCCTGCTGCCGTCCGCGCCCGCATCTGCCGACATGCGATCCTCCATCTTCATGCGTCTTCTTCCTGTTCCCTCTGTTCGTCGCAGGCAATGACGTCATTGCCGGCGCCGAACACAGGAAGTCGGAAGAGGACGCATGAAGATGGAGGATCGCTATGCCGGCAGATGCGGGCGCGGACGGCAGCGGGACAAGTGATAAGTATATTTTGCTTTACAGGTGACCGGAGCAAGGCTGGGGGGGCCCTGGATTACTGGGGCTGCTGTATACTACCGCTGGGGCTGCCGGGGCTGCTATATACAACCACTGGGGCTGCTGGGGCTCCTATATACTACCACTGGGGCTGCTGGGGATGCTGTATACTACCACTGGGGCTGCTGGGGCTGCTGTATACTACCACTGGGGCTGCTGGGGCTGCTGTATACTACCACTGAGGCTGCTGGGGCTGCTGTATACTACCACTGGGGCTGCTGTATACTACCACTGGGGCTGCTGGGTCTCCTATATACTACCACTGGGGCTGCTGTATACTACCACTGGGGCTGCTGTATACTACCACTGGGGCTGCTGTATACTACCACTGGGGCTGCTGTATACTACCACTGGGGCTGCTGGGGCTGCTGTATACTACCACTGGGGCTCCTATATACTACCACTGGGGCTGCTGTATACTACCACTGGGGCTGCTGGGGCTCCTATATACTACCACTGGGGCTGCTGGGGCTCCTATATACTACCACTGGGGCTGCTGGGGCTGCTGTATACTACTACTGGGGCTGCTGTATACTACCACTGGGGCTGCTGGGGCTCCTATATACTACCACTGGGGCTGCTGGGGCTCCTATATACTACCAATGGGGCTCCTATATACTACCACTGGGGCTGCTGGGGCTCCTATATACTACCACTGGGGCTGCTGGGGATGCTGTATACTACCACTGGGGCTGCTGGGGCTGCTGTATACTACCACTGAGGCTGCTGGGGCTGCTGTATACTACCACTGGGGCTGCTGTATACTACCACTGGGGCTGCTGGGTCTCCTATATACTAACACTGGGGCTGCTGGGGCTGCTGTATACTACCACTGGGGCTGCTGGGGCTCCTATATACTACCACTGGGGCTGCTGTATACTACCACTGGGGCTGCTGTATACTACCACTGGGGCTGCTGTATACTACCACTGGGGCTGCTGTATACTACCACTGGGGCTGCTGGGGCTGCTGTATACTACCACTGGGGCTCCTATATACTACCACTGGGGCTGCTGTATACTACCACTGGGGCTGCTGGGGCTCCTATATACTACCACTGGGGCTGCTGGGGCTCCTATATACTACCACTGGGGCTGCTGGGGCTGCTGTATACTACCACTGGGGCTGCTGTATACTACCACTGGGGCTGCTGGGGCTCCTATATACTACCACTGGGGCTGCTGGGGCTCCTATATACTCCCAATGGGGCTCCTATATACTACCACTGGGGCTGCTGGGGCTCCTATATACTACCACTGGGGCTGCTGGGGATGCTATATACTACCACTGGGGCTGCTGTATACTACCACTGGGGCTGCTGTATACTACCACTGGGGAGGCCTGTATACCACTGGGGGGGCCTGTATACCACACTGCTGGGGGCTGTATACCTGTGCTGAGGTCCACCCTCGGCTTATACATGAGTCAATAGGTTTTTCCAGATTTTTGGGGCAAAAGTAGGGGGGACGGCTTATACACAGGTCGGCTTATACACGAGTATATACGGTACACACCATTGTAAAATATGTTGCTGTGTTTATAATACAAACTTTTTTCATGTAATTTGAAAAGTTTGATTACATGCATGATTGTGTCAATAAACATTTTTTGGTTTATCACAAATTGTTTGATTTCTTGCCTATAAACATTACATAGTACGGTACTGATCATATGGTAACTGTAATGAATATGTATACAGTTTGAAAGGGTTTTTTTTAATGATAACTTTCATAGTGCGGTTCTTGTTTTATTTAAGATATTCACTCACTTTTGCTATTCATAATTTGTATGATATATTAAACAAGGGTTCATTACTAAAAATTAATTAACAAATATTTTTATTTTTATTAACGTACATCAAACGTAGAGACTATGCCTTTATTGGTTGTCTATGGAGACAAGGTACACACATAAACAAACTCCAAAAAAGTACGTACAGCTATAGAGTGGTCGTCAAAGTTTACAGTCACATATAGACTCTGAATTGTTGTGGTCATGGGGTGCCTTTTAATGTACACAATGGCCGTCTAGGGTAAAAACAACTCTGAAGTGGTCCACAAATGAGAGGGTGATGAATCACAGGGCTACCGTTAGTAACCCACTCTTTAGCATGTTCTTCAACATTTTGAGGTGTCGTTTGTGACTCTGCCTGTTGGACAGTTCACAAGTCTGATGCAAAAGCGAAACACCAACATAAGGTGATCACTAGAGCGGCACTCTTATACCGGCCCCACACACGACAGAGGCGGAGGTCCATCAGCCACCATTATACTCCCCCTTGGAGGAGACTGATCCAACACACATCAAGTGAGTTACAGAGGCTGGGGTCACCCTCCTCCACTGACCAGCGCAGCAATAAAAACTTGGAATTAGGCTGGGGTCACATTTGGCCAGCCAATTACGTTCAGCGCATGCAGATCCGGATGCGGTGAACGCAATTGGCTTCACACACATTTTTGGGAAAATGTAATCAGAAAAACGCTATCTGGTAACTGGATTGCTACAAATGTGTAATCCGGAGCAATGTGGTTAAAGTATTGTTGGTTCATCCCTGCGTCAGCAGCGATGTACAATGTATGTTTAATAAAACATTACATTGTAACATTTTTTCTGGTCAACATTTCTGTAGGGGGTGCCCACCCACCCCTAGAGACATGCTGCCCACTCCTGTGGGCATGAAATGGGTTGATAACCCATTTACAGTAAGACGTGTATTGTTGTATTTGGACAATTGTATCAATGCAGCCATGGCTCCCCTGACAGTCGCGCAGATACTGTACGTATAGTAAATGACGCTGTCCGAGGTCCTGTAGGCATTTATATTACATCTATGGCGGCGCGCTGCCCACACATGTAATGTAAATGCCTACAGGACCCTGGACAGCGGCATATACTATACGTACATTGCGCAACTGTCAGGGGAGCCGCGGTTCATTGATAAAATTGACCAAATCCGACAATAGCCGGATTAATGTAAATGGGTTTTTAACCCCCGAAATGCCCACAGTGGTGGCAAGCATATGTCTAGTGGTGGTGGGCACTCATGTTTTTGACTTCAACACTTGTCCTCAGGTTGTGTTCTTGGTATTATTCCAAGTTGCTTGAAAGAGGTTCCTCTAGGTCAACGCGTTGTTTTTCTTTGACTTGTATAAATTGTGAAGGACAACGCACGCTTTCACAACCTGATCAAATTGTGTCTGTTTTTAACTTGATGCTAGTCCCAAGTATCCGCCATTTGGAGACAAGGAATCCGAATGCACACTCCACTGTGCGTCTGGCCTGTGTCAATCTGTAATTGAAATTCCTTTTGGTATGGGTTAAGTTACGTCTAGAGTAGGGCTTCAGAAGGTTGGCACACATCTGAAATGCCTCATCAGCAACAACAACATAAGGCATTGGTGGGCCATCACAGTTTGGTAGGGGCCGTGGCGGTGGAATGTTGAAATTGTTACCTTAAAGTTTTTGTCCCATGTCAGAGTCTTTAAAAGATTTGGAGTCATTACATCGTCCAAATTGGCCAACGTCCACAGCAACAAAACAACAGTCAGTGTCCGCAATCGCGCATCAGTACAATAGAAATTTTTTTTTTTCATAGTTGAAGCATTCAGATCCACTTCCAGCCGGCTTCAGAATCCGAACATGTTTCCCGTCCACAGCCCCAACGCAGTTGGGAAATTGACAAATGTCCATAAATCTTGCTGCTTTCTCAAGCCATAGTTAGGTTGTGGGGTGAGGGAGGAAATCTTCGCGGAGGTCATCACAAATTGCCTTGCAGGTCTCTTCAACTATCCCAGAAAGCATTGACAATTAATTCCGGAACTGGAAATGAAGAGAAGATAAAGCCACTCCGGTCGCCAGGAATCTGAAAATAAAATGTCAAAACAAGTAAATTATTATCTTGCTATTTGCAAACAATAAATGAGATTCACACATTTTAGGCTACTTTCAGACTACGATTTTTGTAAAATCCGATGCTGTCCGATATAAATCGGACAGCATCGGATTCTTCTGATGCCTGGAATCGGATGCCAAATAGGCATCCGATTCCGACATTTTATCTGATGCTCGCCCTCCTGCCACCTTGCTCCCTGAGCTGTCACTGTCTCTCCCCCTGTCCTCTCTCCTCTTCTCCCCTGTGTCTCCTCTCTGTACCCCCGGTCCTCCCCACTTGGCCCCCGGTCCTCCGATGTGCTCCCCCTCCTCCCCTCTTGTCCCCTGTGTCACCTCTCTGCACCCCTGGTCCTCCCCTCTTGTCCCCTGTGTCTCCTTTCTGCACCCCCGGTCCTCCCCTCTTGGCACCCGATCCTCCGATGTGTTCCCCCTCCTCTCCTTTTGGCCCCCAGTCCTCCAATCTTTTCTCACCTGTTCACGACTCCTGCACGTCCCGCGCGTATCTGGTGTCTGGCTGTTCTGTGCTGCCAGGACCTCCCGTGATGTCACACTCATATGACTGCCGGTTATTGGTTACTGACAGTCATGTGATTGTGACATCACGGCAGGTCCTGTCAGCAGAGAACAGCAAGATACCGGGAGACACAGGAGACGCCGGGGCCTCGGGGACAGGTGAGCATAGATTTTTTTTTTTTTTTTTTTAACCCATCCTTTACTGTTAGGAGCTATTTTAGTGTACTGAGAATGCTCAGTACAATAAAATCGGTCCGAGGAGACATCAGATGTTTCCTCGGACCCTGCTCCATAGGGCCCCATGTTAAATTGATCGGACCGAATCGGATGTGCACTAAATGCCATCCGATTTGGTCCGATCCGATTTTGTCCGATTTTATTTATATTTGTCCGATTTTTGCACCGATAAAATAATTGGACAGAATCGGATCGGACCAAATCGGATGGCATTTAGTGCACATCCGATTCGGTCCGATGCCCATAGGGCTACATGGAGCTCAAAATCGGTCCGATGCTGTCCGATTTTTATCGGACAGCATCGGAAATCAAAATTCCGTAGTGTGAAGGAAGCCTTACAGGTGTTTGGTTTTAAAAAGATACGTACTGCAGGGTCACCAAAAGACGTTCCTCTGCAGGAATGGATCGGCGAAGCTGTGTGTCCTGCTTGGTGATCAATCCTTGCAACCGCCGCAGCAAATCATTGAAGCTGTCTGGGGACATCCTGGTGAAGTCGTAGAACTTTTCCGGGTCCTCTCGAAGTTCATGGTTCAACGAGTGGTAGACCCTGCGCGACTCTCGAAGCTCCATGATGGGGTGTTGCCAGAAACGACGACGATGACGTCTTCTTCTCCGTCTTTCTCTTCAACGTTCTTCTTCACAAGCAATAGCAAATGAAATTGCCATCTTCATAGATAAATCCAGATCCGCATAGAAGCTCTCAAAGCAGAGATCCATCTTGCTTCTGTGAATAGCTGCATAGAAAGAGTTTTGACACAGGGCAGGGTCTGTTTATACCTTGCCCTTAAACCCACTCCCCATGGGCATAGCCAGTAAAAAAAAAAATGTTTGAAAGGTGAAAAATGGTAAACATTTCATGAACGCATGCGGACGAAAAAACGCATACGCATGCAAACACAAGCAAAAGCAGCATTTTTATTAAGGATTGCGCATCTGTCTTTGGACAAAATACGCAACGTTCGCATGCGTTGGCATGTGTTTTTACCTGTGTATACGCATGCGTAATATGCACAGCATTCACGAATGCAAGTGTGAAGGCAGCCTTATATAATAAGCACACTGCTTATTATATGAAATAAAGGCAGGCGCTCACCGTAACAAGTGGAGCAACACCAGTTCAAAATATCGACAAGTAGACAAAAAATTGTGTGATATATACAAGAGTTTATTTATTATTAATGTGCAAAAAACCTAAAATAAAGTAAAAGTGCTGGACTGGCCTAGCAATTCACGAGACTTAAATCCTATACAAAATTTGTGGAGCATTGTGAGAGACGTCTTGGCAAAATGGAATGTACAACCAAAGAACGCATGATAAACAGTGCCATACAATTGTCGTTCCATTATGAAGAATTGAAGAATTTATGCAAAAACTTCATAGAATCAATGCCAAAACGCATTGAAAATCTCATATCTGCTAAAGGAGGACATATTTCATACTAAAATTAGTTTGTAACAGTGCATTATAACATTTTATTATTAAATATTCAAAAATGTGTAGTGATTACTTTTCTTTATTGTTTATATACCCAGATAAACTGTAGCCATGATATGGCTGAAATGTTGACGTTTTTTTTTCACAAATAAAGTGGTTCTTTAAATCATTTGTTGAAAAAAAAAAAGGACACATGTTTTTGTAGAACACATGAGAGACCCAGAAGGACAGAGCCCACCAGCTGCACCCAGTGTACGAAGCATCCAGAACGCTTCAGGACCCAAGACATAGTCCAAAAGAAACAGAATGGAACACAATGCACCACAGGTCACACATCAAAGGTAAACCCCTCAGAAAACATGTGAAGGAAAGTATTTCACCAAGGCCCAAAGTAATGACCGGCTCAAGACAGTGACTCCATCCACACTCCCCATGCAAAACAAGTCCATGCCAGTCACCACCTCCAATCGGTGGGGCGACCACCCAGACATCACAGAAAGCAATACATTCGCAATCTCCCCAATGTTCAAACCCAACATGCAAAGACATAAGATGTATCACCAAAACTCCCGATGTCCTGTACGTGCTCGCAAACTCTTCTCCCAAACCAGAGTCCAGTCCTCCCCACACACTCCAGACCACTAACCAGAAAAATGGCCAAAAAACAAAAATACTCACAGGATTGGGGTTAGTTGTTAGCATTAGATGTTAGAGTTATGTGGTAGGCTTAGGGTTCCCAGTGGGCATTTTTCCCTGTGGCCATTTTTTCAGGGCATCAGCTGGACTAAAGAGAACAGGGAACCTTTAGATATGGCAAACGCACGTCATGTAAATACATTAAGGTCAGTCAAAGATTCCACTGTGAGGTGACGGGCAGAGAATTTGAGATGCGTCACTTTGCCAATTGTAAAACATGTGGAGTAATTTACCTCTTCAAGTGTAGATGTGGTCTGGAATATGTGGGGAAGACCAAAAACGAAAGGAACCAGCGAACACACAGGAAACATCAAGAATTACAGGGACCCCACCACACCGAGACAAATCAGGCTTGAACATCAAGGCACCCAGGAACCCATCACTTTCTGTGGCCCCAAAGCAGCCATCCCACCGACCAGAAGCGATGACCAGCATGATAAGCTCATTACTCTCTCATACGTAAAATAAAACATCATTACATGGGGATATTCAAAGATTAATGGGGAAAGATTTCCACCACCAGAGAAGGTTAAAATTATGCTTTACTGTATACTTATTTTAAACTTTGAAAACTATTTTTTTTTCTTCTCTTTTATTCTCTATTGAACGTAAATGTAAGACCCCTGTCCCTAGTATTATACTTGCCTACCACTGCCTTTATCCTATTCCAGCAACATTCCAGTGGTCTGAAGTGAAAAGTGGCCTGCCAGTAGCTCTAATGTTTAATGGAGTGTGTCGGAGCTCATAACTCAATACATCTGCTGTATCGGACTCCCATTCTAGCCCTGCTCTGGCTCTAATAGAGATGCACTGAGAGCTTGAGGTGCAACTTCTGACTGCCGTGACAGTCAGACATTATGGCACAAGATGATGCTGTGGGAGTGAAGCAGCTGCAAAAAAATAATGAAAACCCCACAGGATGAGTATAAGATTAGGCGCGAGGGGGGGGAAGAATACATTTAAAGCACCACTCCTGCACTATAAAGAAACCCGCTATAGTAACTAAGAAATTTAGTTACATTTACTACCATTTAGACACCTAGCATTATTCACAAATATATCTCTAGTAATTTTTTCTTGAAATATATCTGATATAGGTTCCCACTAATCATATATAATAGCTTGGGATTCTATTAAGTTTACCAAACAATTGTGGTGAGTACACCAAAGTGTTCTGATTTTATGAATACACAGAAACCAGGATAAAAAGGTGGATAATTCTGCGCTGCTGTACACAGATGAAAATCCAATACACTGGATGATACAGTATATGAAAGGTGGTTTATTTCTACACGTTTCAAAGTGAAACACCACACTCCTTCAGGAACATTGATAGAAATGCGTCCAAATAAACCACCTTTCATACAGTGGGTACGGAAAGTATTCAAACAGCTTTAATTTTTCACTTTCTTTCATTGCAGCCATTTGGTAAATTCAAAAAAGTTCATTTTTTCTCATTAGTGTATGATCTGCATCCCATCTTGACTGAAAAAAAAAAACAGAAATGAAAAAACTTAAATATCACATTTTCATTAAGTATTCAGACCCCTTGCTCAGACACTCATATTTAAGCCACATGGTGTCCATTTCTTTGTGATTCCCCTTGAAATGGTTCTACTCCTTCATTGGATTACAGCTGTGTTTAATTAAACTGATAGGACTTGATTTGGAAAGGCAACACCTGTCTATATAAGACCTCACAGCGCTTATCAGACCAAATAAGAATCATGGGGGTCAAAGGAACTGCCCAAGGAGCTCAGAGACAGAATTGTGGCAAGGCACAGATCTAGCCAAGGTTACTAAAGAATTTCTGCAGTACTCAAGGTTCCTAAGAGTGGCCTACATAATCTTTAAATGGAAGAAGTTTGGGACCACCAGAAGTCTTCCTAGACCTGGCCGTCCAGTTTAAACTAAGCAATCAATTAGAAGAGTCTTGGTGACAGAAGTAAGGAAGAATCCAAGATCACTGTGACTGAGCTCCAGAGATGCAGTAGGGAGATGGGAGAAAGTTCCACAAAGTAACTATCACTGCAGCCCCCCACCAGTCGAGCGTTTATGGCAGAGAGGCCAGACGGAAGCCTCTCCTCAGTGCAAGATAAATGAAAGCTCACATAGAATTTGCAAAAAAACACGAAGGACTCCCAGACTATGAGAAATAAGATTCTCTGATCTGATGAGACTAAGATAGAACTTTTTGGTTATAATTCTTAATGGTATGTGTGGAGAAAACCAGGAACGCACATTACCTGGGCCCAATACAATCCCAACAGTGAAACATGGTGGTGTCAGAATCATGCTATGGTGGTGTTTTTCAGCTGCAGGGATAGGAAACATGAGATATCCAGAGTGCTCTGGCCTTCAGACTTGGCCAAAGTTCCCCCTTCCAACAAGACAATGACCCTAAGTAGACAGCTAAAATAACTAAGGAGTGGCTTCAGAAAAACTCTGTGACCATTCTTACTGGCCCAGCCAGAGCCCTGACCTAAAACCTACTGAGCATCAATGGAGGGACCTGAAACTAGCTGTTCACCAATGTTCACCATCCAACCTGATGGAACTGGAGAGGATCTGCAATGAAGAATGGCAGAGGATCTCAATACCTCACAAGATGAGTGACCAGCTTTTACAATCTTCTCTTTTTTTGGGGCAAGACCTTATTGTGCTCATCTATCCACAGTATTATATCCAATTTTATGAATAAATCATAGTAGTTCTAATTAGTGAAGTTCAACTTTCCAGGTACTAAAAAGTTAAACCTAGAGTGTTTTCACATCTAAATTCCAGAAAGCTGGTTCTTCATCAGGAGAAAGCTACAAAGTACTCTGATCCTAAATTGTTTGATTATTGTTTAATCATAAATTAAGGAATTCTTGGACATTAAATAAAAACGTGGAATGGAAATAGAGAGTAGTTTCAAAATGTATGATATGCTTAAAAAGATATATGCTATGCATTGAAGACAGAAGTGTTGTTAATGCAGAGCTTGAAATATGGTTGGCATCTTTCCAAAAGGTTTTTCTATGTATAATATTAATGAATGTTTAATGCCTAAAACCTACGGTAATCACTTCTCTCCACAAGTATCTCATCATTATTTTATGGTAATAATTATCACTCTGTGCATTATGTACATTAAGGTTCAGAAAGAAACATTTAGTGTCCACATGTTGGCAGGTAAATATAATTACTGACCATGTGATTAGTCATTTTCATTAAAAATGGTTTGCAGCAAGGATTTAGTCACTTATCTATAGCAATGCTCACTTACTATTTGCTTCCCAGCCATGAACAGATAAGAAATGTAGTGCAGGAGAGAATGGAAGACTTTAGGAAGAGAAAGCGAGACTAAAGAAAGGAGGAACAAGTGTAGAGTTCAGAGGACAGCAACATAAGAGAAATGTGATGTTTCAAATGCATTCATTGGGACTGTGATTGATATAAAGAGTGAACGATAGCATTTAACAAAGGAGCTTTAACATAAAATATCTTTTTACACTCAGGGCAACCCAAAGGTCATCTCAATAGTCAGCAAGCTCCACTGAGTTGGACAAAGCAGTGAAGTTTAACAGAGAACAGAGAGGAAAATCCATTTCACTTCTAAAGCTTGTGTTACATAAAAAGTGCCGCACTACTAACTGATAAAAAAAGGTACAGGGTAGATAGAGGCAAAGACAAATTGGCATGTCTGGGAAAAGGTTAGGTACATTTAATAAGAATGTGATTTCCCATTAAGTCGGTCTGTGGTACATGAATTCAGTAAGATTTACAGAACGTCAGGCAATGCAGACGTAATTACATTTGAATGGTCACAAGGTTTCAAGCTCTGGAAGAACGAGTGTAACATATCAGTCTTGCTGAAAAATACCTGACGGATAATATTCAGTATCTTTATGTAATTCTAACCTGTTTTAATTGGAAGTTAAAAAAAAAATGGAAATTAATCGCCAAAATGATAGCACAGCCATGAGAAATACTAATTTACTAAATGTAAGCTGAATCGAAACACAGAATGGCAAACGTAACAATTCTGTCTAATGTAAGTCTGCCTTCAGACTTCATGATTTGTGATCTGTGTCTATCCATTTTAAAACAGATAGCCACGGATCAGTTTTGGCCTCCAATGTATCCCTATGGGCCCGGATTAGTCCTATATGGCCATCCGTGTGTGTCAGTTTTGTCAAGGATCAGTTTGTGTCAGTTTGTTTCATGCACCCCCAGAATCGGACTGTTGCGATTTTGGGCTGCCTTGAAAATCACTGACTCCAACGGACAGACACCCAATCTGTAGCTGTCCGTGTCAAATAATATGGATGTCTATGGAGCAAGTATCCGTATGGACCTGTGAAAAAAAATGGATCCGTAAAACAGATCTGTTTTGCTAAACTGAGCATGCTCAGAAGCAAAGTACAACTCGTCCCAACACTATCTCTAGTAATTGATGATGGATCCTTTAAAAAAACGGTCATTGGACATCAGTTGGCATCCATTGGCACAGATCAGTGCCTGTCCGCGTGGTCCTTGAAATTCAAGAAAACCCACGGATGTGAAAATTATGCAGTGTGAAGGCAGCCTAAGCTTAAACTAGACATCTGGAGATCTCAGTGGCTCATGCTGGATGTTAAATTTGGAGCAGATTGTTGTCTAATTTTACACAACCTTTTGGTTGGCTACTTTTATACCAATTCTTTATGTCAAAATGTTGCCATGCATTTACTGCATATTGAGCAATGTCCTTTTTTCATTACTTCCCCTACTTAATGGGTTACCAAATGTGTCTAAAATCCTTCACACATATACAAAAAGACAGGTGACAGAATTTACACTTCACAGCCTCTTTCACTTTCTTGTTAC
This sequence comes from Allobates femoralis, assembly GCA_033576535.1. Lineage (NCBI taxonomy): Eukaryota > Metazoa > Chordata > Amphibia > Anura > Aromobatidae > Allobates > Allobates femoralis. Next base: position 298,506,903 of record JARQOC010000004.1, on the reverse strand, counting down.
TACAAGAAGGCAGGCACTTCTCCTTGAGTGACAGTTTTGGTTAAGTAGCTTCATCCCACTGTTGAGTTTCTTCTTGATCCTGTGGCACATAAATGGTCTGACAGAACTTGTTCTGAAATGTATTTCTATCATTATATATTTGCATCTAGAGATAAAAAGCCTTTGAACAAGTGCAAGGCTCAAATGAGCAATGAAAGCTTCTCTGGAAAATGCAGATAAAAGGTGATGGGGATTGTGATTTAGCAGTATTTATAACAGCAGTTCAGTCAAGAGCTGGGAGGGAGAGGAAGACTAGAGCAAACGACTGTATAAGGCTAAATTCACACTAGTAAGTTTTTTCAGCAGCAAAAACACAGCAAAACCTTAGTGGTCTCTCTCCCTTGACTCCAGATTTCTTGGCAGGAGGAAACTTGCATTTTCTGCTGTGGGTTTCCCATGTTTTTTTCAAATTATTTTTTTTCTCATGGGCCTAAGAACTAACAGGAAGGTTACAACCTGCTTATTGTAGCCAATACAGAGTCAAGGCATTCACTGATACCAATACTGTTGCAGTACATTACATCAACAGAGCAGCTCTTCCTTTTCTTGGCTGCTCTGCTGTCAGGTCTGACTGTCACCATCCTGCTGACTGACAGCAGCTTCCACATGTAGAGATGGAAACATCCCATCAAAAGAGCAGAGTGGAAGAAAAGCAGATGCAGAATTGTCTGTGACTGCTCTGAGCCAGCAAAGATCACTGCCATGCAGAAAAGGCAGGAAGTTAGAATTTACCTGTCTGTAAGTTCTTAGGTTTATAGAAAAAAATGCCTTTAAAGAGGACATGTCACCCCCCTGCTGCATGGCAAGCTAAATGCAGAACTGAAAGTAAAACTTACTGTTAGAAGCCATGAGGGCATTCCCTGGTGCAGGAACCAGCTCGATTGACGGGGGCCATTCCCTCCCCCTCTGCCTTTCTGTGCTGCTTCTGCTATGCTAGCTCTGCCCTCCTCCTCTCTGTCACTCATCCTGCCTCACACAACATGGAAATCATTTGTCCTGACGTCAGCTCCAGATTCCTGCCCTGCTGTCTAAACAAAGCATAAACAGCACAGCAGGAGGCGGCACAGACGGGCAGAGGGGGAGGGAATGGCCCCCGTCAATCAAGCTGGCTCCTGCACCAGGGACTGCCCTCATGGCTTCTAACAGTAAGTTTTACTAAAGCTATATCTTGGGGTACACAGCACACAGACACATGGGGGACCCCTTCTCTGAATGCAGCAGACATGCTGCATTCAGTGCTGCATTTAGATTGCCATGCAGCAGGGGGTGACAGGTCCTCTTTAACTTTTCAGCTGAATATGTAATTATTGCATACACTTCGCCAGACTCTGGTTATCGATCTACTTTGCACCAAGCTGCACCCTATGTGAGATAAAAGCTCTAATTGCAGGAAAATTACAGCAAATAGAAAGAACAATTGAATTCCAAACTTTCTTATTTTCATACTGTCTATCCAGGGTAACTTCACCAATTTGACAACAAGAGAATTATCATTTTAGTTGTTCACAGCTGAAACAACAGCCAACCACTGAACAGTGAATATGCTGTTGCTATAACTACCAAATAATTATTATTGCATTAGTTTGCTTTTACAATGCAGTCTCAGAAAATTTGTAGCAAACACAACTATTTTACTTTGTTAAGTGGTGCTGACTAGCTAATTTATTTCAAGTGAGGACAGCATCCCATACTTTTAGATGCAAAACTGTATATTTTAATGTTATGCACAATAATTAAAGTTGTTGTCCACAAAGAAGCCAAAAATTAATGGCCTCTAGGAGTGAGACTAGTGAGATTGAATGAAGTGAAGGTCATGTGTGCTCCATACTTCTCCAATCAATATTTATGAACCTAACGGAAAGTCATGCAATATATCTGGTTGTTAACAGAGAAAGGGTAATTTCACATTGGCGTTCGACAGCACAGCGTATGTTGCAGATTTATTTTCTTAAATCCGCAAGCGTATTGCGCACTAATCTTTAATATGGTGTGCGCAGTTGAACGCACAGACATGCGACGGCGGCGGCATTATGTCTGCGTCTATCTGCATGGAATTTCTGAGACCGGTGAACGCAAAATGCTGCATTTTTTGAGGTTCAAAAATGCACAGGCATGCGCAAGAGTGTGTACAAACAATGCATTGGTCTCTATGAGTACGCATTCGTACGCAAAAGCTTGCGGATGGCTGTGTTCGATGCGTATGAGTCTGTGCGCATGCCCAGGAAGCTATTTCCAGTCCCTCCCATAGCCCACCCAAATCCAAGCTATATAAAGAGGGTTTTTGCCATAGAACCTTCAACACTCTGGATCTACACCCTCTGGTTGTTCACAAGCTGCAAGTATACACGCTGGATGACTACAAGCTGGACGTCTTGACGTGGTAAATTATACACGCTCATTTTTTTAAAAAAATTTGGGGGGGAGGGGTGGAGTTTGCACTTTTTAATTTTTCAACTGTTTTTTTTTTTCTGATTTGTTGGGTTCGGTTTATCCTTTTAATTGCAGGTTTCCAGTCGGTTCACATAGCTACATTGTTTCTTTCATTATAAACATTTTGCTACCAGATTTGTGTTGAAATCCAATGTGTACTTACTGTTGGTCAGAAATGTTGGTTTGCCATTTTGTATCTGATTACAGCCTTACTACGTCACTACTCCATCCTCCTCCTCCTCGACCTGTCCGCCGCCATCGACACGGTTGACCACTCCCTTCTTCTCCAGATCCTGGAATCCCTTGGCATCACCCACCTTGCCCTCTCTTGGATCTCCTCAAACCTAGCAGTCCGGACCTTCAGTGTCTCCCACTCTCACACCTCCTCCTCGCCCTATCCCCTTTCTGTCGGAGTCCCCCAAGGTTCGGTCCTGGGTCCACTACTTTTCTCCATATACACTCTCGGCCTAGGGCAACTCATTGAGTCCCACGGTTTCCAGTACCACCTCTACGCCGACGACACCCAAATCTACTTGTCCGGCCCCGACATTACCTCCCTACTCTCCAAAATCCCACAATGCCTTTCCTCCATCTCATCCTCACGCTCAAGACTGAGGCAGCCCTGCTGCACCAAGGTAGTAGCAGCCGACAAACATCTGAGCACCAACCCCATGCAGCTTCTACTCTGAGTAGCACAGGACAGCAGGATCATTTAGACCAGTGTTTACCAAACTCCGATCCTTATGGCCCCAAACAGGACACGTTTTCAGGATTTCCCTAGGATTCATTATCAAGGTATCACCTGTACAATACTAAGGAAATCCTGAAAACATATCCTGTTGGGGGCCATGAGCAGGGGCGTTGCTAGGGTCAAAAAACATCCGGGGCTCGGGCCCACTGAGCTGCATTTTTCGGAATAAATTTAAATAAGCGGCAGCTGCAAGGGTGGGATTCATATTTTTAACAGGTTCCAGCCTGTCCTTACCACTAGAGGTGGTTGAGGGTCCGGTGGGTCCTTCCTGTGAGCCCTTGTGGCCAGTGTGCCCCTGGCTGGCCCCCTGCACTGCTGCCTGTGCCCCTGTGGCACGTCTGTGGCCACTGGCCCCTATGTCCTGCCCCAGGTGCCCCCTGTTCTTACCTCAATAAGGCAGGTCGGCAGGTGCCCGTTTCCTCCTGTGCGCTGTGCCTCTCCCCTGCGTCTGTCTCTTCCCTGTATGTTGTCTCTCCCCCATGTGCGCTGTTTTCCCTCTCTGTGCCAGTCTCCCCCTTGTACACTGTCTCTCTCTCTGTCTGTTTCTGGGAGAGATGGCGATAGAGGAAAAAAGAGAGAAACATTAATTTGGTAGAGTCTGGAACCGAAATGAAAACAAAAACACACATTATCCGCAGCAAAAAAAAAACTGCACAGTTGGCACAACAATTTTTCTCTTGCAGTGACAGCAGAGCACACCGGACGGCAGTGCACAGACAGCAGAGCCCACTGACAGCAGAACACAGTGACAGCAAAGAACACCGGACAGCAGAGCACAGACAGCAGAGCCCACCGGCGGCAGCAGAGTCCTCCAGTCTACACCTGTGCTCAGAGCAATGCAGCAGCCAGTGCACAGAGCAGGGCTGGTGGGGTGGGATGCAATGCTCTGCAGCCCCTGCCCATCACATGCACACAACTGCAGCAGAATAGCTGAGCACTGGACACAATACATGATCTGCAGAGCAGTGGGCACTAGACATAAACAGCGCAGCCCTGGATACACAGAGCAGCCCCAGGCACACAGAGCAGCCCCGGGCACACAGAGCAGCTCCAGGCACACAGCGCAGCCCAGGACACACAGCGCAGCCCAGGGCACACAGCGCAGCCCAGGGCACACAGCGCAGCCCAGGGCACACAGCGCAGCTCCAGGCACACAGCGCAGCCCCGGGCACACAGAGCAGCTCCAGGCACACAGCGCAGCCCCGGGCACACAGTGCAGCCCAGGGCACACAGAACAGCTCCAGGCACACAGCGCAGCCCCGGGCACACAGCGCAGCCCCGGGCACACAGCGCAGCTCCAGGCACACAGCGCAGCCCCGGGCACACAGCGCAGCCATGGGCACACAGCGCAGCCATGGGCACACAGTGCAACTCCAGGAACACAGAGCAGCCCCGGGGTCCCCTCTGCTGTGGGCCCCTGGGCACTGTGTTTTTGTTCCTGACATAGGGACCAGGCTCCCTGTGTGCTGGGGGGGCCAGGCTCCCTGTGTTCTGGGGGGGCCAGGCTCCCTGTGTTCTGGGGGGCCCGGCTCCCTGTGTGCTGGGGGGACCAGGCTCCCTGTGTTCCGGGGGGGCCCGGCTCCCTGTGTGCTGGGGGCCAGGCTCCCTGTGTTCTGGGGGGACCAGGCTCCCTGTGTTCTGGGGGGCCCGGCTCCCTGTGTGCTGGGGGGGCCAGGCTCCCTGTGTGCTGGGGGGACCAGGCTCCCTGTGTGCTGGGGGGACCAGGCTCCCTGTGTGCTGGGGGGACCAGGCTCCCTGTGTTCCGGGGGGCCCGGCTCCCTGTGTGCTGGGGGGACCAGGCTCCCTGTGTTCTGGGGGGCCAGGCTCCCTGTGTTCTGGGGGGGCCAGGCTCCCTGTGTTCTGGGGGGGCCCGGCTCCCTGTGTGCTGGGGGGACCAGGCTCCCTGTGTGCTGGGGGACCAGGCTCCCTGTGTGCTGGGGGGACCAGGCTCCCTGTGTTCCGGGGGGCCCGGCTCCCTGTGTGCTGGGGGGACCAGGCTCCCTGTGTTCTGGGGGGCCCGGCTCCCTGTGTGCTGGGGGGGCCAGGCTCCCTGTGTTCTGGGGGGGCCAGGCTCCCTGTGTTCTGGGGGGCCCGGCTGCCTGTGTGCTGGGGGGCCCGGCTGCCTGTGTGCTGGGGGGACCAGGCTCCCTGTGTTCCGGGGGGCCCGGCTCCCTGTGTGCTGGGGGGACCAGGCTCCCTGTGTTCTGGGGGGCCCGGCTCCCTGTGTGCTGGGGGGGCCAGGCTCCCTGTGTGCTGGGGGGACCAGGCTCCCTGTGTTCTGGGGGGCCCGGCTCCCTGTGTGCTGGGGGGGCCAGGCTCCCTGTGTGCTGGGGGGGCCAGACTCCCTGTGTTCTGGGGGGACCAGGCTCCCTGTGTTCTGGGGGGCCCGGCTCCCTGTGTGCTGGGGGGGCCAGGCTCCCTGTGTTCTGGGGGGACCAGGCTCCCTGTGTTCTGGGGGGCCCGGCTCCCTGTGTGCTGGGGGGCCAGGCTCCCTGTGTTCTGGGGGGGCCAGGCTCATTGTGTTCTGGGGGGCCCGGCTCCCTGTGTTCCGGGGGACCCTCTCTCCTCTCACTCCTAACCTGCATGCAGCTATTATGTGGCAGACGCGATCATCACTGAGCTGCTGGAGGAGAACTACAGGTCATAGACTTCAGCTGCAGGCTCAGTGCAGAAGGGCATGTGATTCACATGCCCATCTGCACTGAGCCTGGTCCTGACATCTATGATCTGTGGTCCTCCAGCAGCTCAGAGCGTCTGCCACATAGCTGAACACAGTGACAGGTTAGGAGTGAGAGGAGAGGGCGGGGGCCGTAGCAGCACACAGGGGGGCTCCCGGGGGCCAACTATCAGGGGCACATTAACAGCGCCCACTGTCCCACAGCCATCGGAGGATGCAGGGCAGGAGACGCTGTCCTGCAGGCTGCAGCAGATCACCTCCGGGCCCCCCAGACAGCTGACGCCGGCGAGATTCGGGGCTCTATGCTTAAGAATCGGGGCTGCAGCCCCGATTCTTAATGCATAGCGACGTCCCTGGCTATGAGGACTGGAGTTTGGGAACCATGATTTAGACACTTCCAAGCTCACATGGACACAACAGACCCGAGGATCGATTTCCACCAGACCAACACCAGAACACGGACGTGGAGCTACAAGCACCATTACTTCTGCACAACAGCAGCATGGAGGGAGTACCACTATGTCCACACAGCCAAGTACTCTTCCATCCGCCTGCCAGCACCCCAAGGGACCAGAAACCAGCACTCCAATGCGTCCAGTGAAAGGCAAGTGAAAAAAATCTAAAGAACCCAACAGGCAAGAAAAAAAGACTTTGCAGTGCCAAAGACGCAAGCTAACATGGGACAACCAGCTAAAAATGTTGGTCGGCCAAAGAAGGTGAAGCAACCACCAGCACCGTACCCTCCTAATGTGTCTATGCTATCCAATTTGTCTCCACCGTCTGCAGTCTCTGTCCCTTCTAATGTGACTCTACTTTCAAATGTTTCTCTCCCTTTCCAAGTTCCTTCCAGCTTTTTTGGTAATCATAGTGTCTCCTCTTCCCCCACTGTGTGTACTGTTTTGCCAAATACTCCTATTGTGTCTACAAATACGTTCAGTCCGATGCCTGAAATGTACCCTAGCATACAGGACTTTATATTACATTATATTTCCCCTTCACCTACAAGTCTTTCCTGTCCAGCTCCTACCCAACCCTCCAATCATCACACCCCACAGGTTCATAATGTCTCCCCATCTTCCAAGACCACCAGCACCTACACCCATTAATAATTTTGAATTTTTTAGTTTCTCATTTTATTTTTTAAATAAAATTTTATTTGTTTTGAATTTAATTTGGTGTAATTCTTTGTGTCATTGGGTCACCTTTTAAATTCCACAAGGGATGGTATGTATGCTAAATACGTTGTACATTGGTTTGCTTTCATTCCTGTTGCCCAGGCTAATGTAACTTGAAAATCCTGGACAATAGTAATGGACAGCAATACACACCTTTAGGCACACACCAACACCTTAGGAGTGTGTACACACTGGGGTATTGTGCAGGTGGTTTAGATGTAAACCCCTGTGCAATATCACCACTTCTTGGTTTCTCTAAAGTCTTGTTATTCAGGGAGACACAGGTGTTCATTGGCTTCCTTTCATTACTGTTGCCCAGGCTAACGTAGCTTGAAAGTCCTGGACAATAGTAATGATAGGACACCTATACACATCCTTTAGGCACACAAAACTAAAATCTTTGGTTAGTGTACACTGACAGATGAAATAAAGTGAAGACAACATAGGTATAGTTTACATTTTTTATTAACTTGAAGTAAATGTACCGTATATACTCGAGTACAAGCCGAGTTTTTCAGCACAAAAATTGTGCTGAAAAGTGCCCCCCTCGGCTTATACACGAGTCAGTATACGGCTGAGTGTGGGGGGGCGATGTCCGGGGGCGGGCTGGGGGAGGCTGTAATATGAGCGGCCGGTCACGTGGGGCCGCTCATTAGTGCAATTCAATATGCATTACATCCCCCTGTCCATCAGCGGCAGAGGGAGCTGTGCATATTACATTGCGCTCCCCCCCAGTGATATATACAGGCCCCCCGCTCCCCCGGTGGTATATATAGGCCCCCCCCCACTCCCCCACCCCCGTGGTATATATAGGCCCCCCGGCTCGCCCCCCCGTGGTATATATAGGCCCCCCACTCCCCTTCGTGGTATATATAGGCACCCCGCTCCCTCCCGTGGTATATATAAAGGCACCCCGCTCCCCCCAGTCGTATACAGGCCCCCGGTTGCTGCCACACACCTGTAAAAGAATAGCTTTCATACTTACCCTCCTCGCTGTTACCGCGTGTCCTCGTCTCCTTCCTGCTTGTACCCGGCCGGCCGGCGCAGCCGCAATGACTTCATTACTTCTGCGCAGTCACATGACGCCGGGTAGAATCAGGAAGGAGACGAGGATGCGCCGTAACAGCGAGGAGGGTAAGTATGAAAGCTATTCTTTTACAGGTGTGTGGCAGCAACTGGGGGCCTGTATACCACTGGGGGGGCCTGTATACCACTAGGGGGGCCTGTATACCACTGGGGGGACCTGTATACCACTGGGGGGCCGGTATACCACTGGGGGGGCCTGTATACCACTGGGGGGGCCTGTATATGACACTAATGGGGGCTTGTATATACCACTGGGGGAGCCTGTATATAACCACTGAGGGGGCTGTAACCTCTGATGGGGGGCCTGTATATACACTGGGGGGCCTGTATATACCACTGATGGGGGGCTGTAATGAGTTATACCACTGATGGGGGCTCTGTATATACCACTGATGGGGGGTCTGTTAACCACTGATGGGGGGCTTTATACCACTGATGGGGCTGTATACCCTGATGGGGGGCCTGTTATATACCCCTGAAGGGGGCTGTAACCTCTGATGGGGAAGAACTGTATACCAGTGATGGAGGTCCTATATACCAGTAATGGGGGGCCTTTTATCATAAGAGGGGCTGTATACCTTGATGAGAGTGTGCTTCATTTTCCCCCCTAGGCTTATACTCGAGTCAATAAGTTTCCCTAGTTTTGGAAGGTAAAATTAGGGGCCTCGGCTTATACTCGGGTCGGCTTATACTCGAGTATATACGGTACTTCACTCTAGTAGTTTTGATCCAGAGGAAGGTAATAAAAAAATCAAGGTCCATAGATTGTCAATTTTGGACATTGGATTAAAAAAAATTGGTACCTAGACTGATGATTGTATGTACGATACATATCCTGGATAAAAACATTGCTCAAATACAACGGGAGTAGAAGGGATGGGAGTAGAAGGGATAGTAACCTAAGTTAAGAGAACATTAAAGATTTACAATAACAATATAGAATATAGCATAACAATAAATCGCATAATTTCAACAAAAATTACTATTGCTATTGGGGAACAGATAGGATGTGGAATACCAGGCACAAAGCTTTATTGGTCCACAAACATAAAGGGTATTCACTGGTCATATGAAATTATTAAGCACAGCAAGATCGCTTCATTGTTCATTGTGGAACTGGATTTGTTGGCCTAAAGCTTTATTAATCAAACAAAAAGGAAGGGAATACAATCATACAATTCAAAAAATACAACTTTTATGATATTCTACAACAAACAAAAGGTAGAAAACAACATAACCGTATTTACAACATTTCGTCCTGCCAGGATAGACAATCCATTGTCCGAAACAAAATAAGCTGCAAATTTGTCCCTCATTTGGCCAACTTCAACAGTTGTCCTCAAAGTGTGTTCTTGGTACTCCTGTAAGTTGGTTGGCATAGGTTCATCAAGGTCAAAGCGGTGTCGTTCTCTCACTTGGATGAAACTGTGCAGGACAAAGTACACTTTCACCACCTCATCAATTTTCTCAGTTTTAAGATTGATGGCAGTTGCGAAAATACGCTATTTTGATGCCAGCAATCCAAATGCACACTCCACTGTGCGTCTTGCCCTTGTGACTCTAATTGTAAATCCTTTTAGTCTTAGTTAAGTCACGGCTAGAGTAGGGTTTGATGAGGTTGCCACAAGTTTGAAATGCCTTGTCACCAACAAAAACACAAACGGCATTGGTGGTCCATCAGGGGTCGTGTCGGTGGAAAGTTGAAATTGTTGCCATACAAACTTAGCCCATGTCTGAGTCTTTGAAAAGCTTTGTAGTCATTTGAACGTCCAAATGCGCCAACGTCCACAGCAACAAATTGACAGTCTGCGTCTGCAATCACCATCAGTACTATCGAAAATAATTTTTTTGTAGTTATAATACTCTGATCCGTTTCCAGCCGGCTTCAGGATCCGAATATGTTTGCTGTCCACGGCCCTCATGCAGTTTGGAAATTGACAAATCTCCTGGAATCTTGCAGCATTATTCAGCCAGAGTTGAGTCGTGGGGTGGGGGAGGAATTCTTGTCGCAGATCTTCACAGATGGCACGGCAGGTCTCTTCAACAATCCCAGACAGCGTCGAGACTCCAATCCGGAACTGGAAATTCAGAGAAGATAACGTCTCTCCAGTCGCCAGGAATCTGACAAACAGAAAAGGAAAATAAAGTTAATTAATTTATTTTGTAACCAAGTACATCATATTGACACGTATTGACATGTGTTTGCTTTGAAAAATATACATACCGCAAAGTCACCAAAAGCCGTTCTTCCGCAGGAATTGCTCGACGTAGCTGGGTGTCCTGCCTGGTGATCGATCCTTGGACACATCACAGCAACTCATCAAAGCAGTCTTCGGACACCCTGGTGTAATCATGGAACTTCTGCGAGTTCTCTCGAAGTTTGCTGTACAATTAGGGGTACACTCCACGGCTCTCTCGCACTTCCACAATGGGGTGTTGCCAGATACGACGACGACGTCTTCTTCTCAGTCTTTCTCTTCGACATCTTCTTCACAAAGCAAAAGAAAAAGCCACTTTCAATGATAAATCCAGGTTACGATAGAAGCTCTCCATGTCGAGATCCATCTTGCATCTGGAAACAGCAGGAAAAGGAGGTTTTCCTCTGGCCAGGGTCTATTTATAGATTGCTCATAAAGCCATGCCCTGTGGGCGTGATCTGTCAGGAAAATGCAAGAAAAAGCCAGGAAACACAGCTTGAAATATCAAACGCATGTGCACGGAAAATGCAGACACAAGCACAAACGCATACAAATGCATGCATGCGCTGCATTTTTTATAAGACATATGCACGATTCTGCGGACAAAATATGCAGCGTATGCATGCATTTACATGCATTTTGGCATGTGTATATGCATGAGCATCGAACGCAGCGTTCACAGGCGCAAGTGTGAAGGTAGCCAAAGAAAGGGTTTGAACTGCGTCTTGAGATTGTGGGCATAGCAGCAATCAGACACATGAATAGCCAGTGAATAAATTAGAAAGGCTTTTTTGTGGAATAACACATCCTAACAAAGCACTTACAGTTGTGGCCAAAAGTATTGACACCCCTGCAATTCTGTCAGATAATACTCAGTTTCTTCCTGAAAATGATTGCAATCACAAATTCTTTGGTATTATTATCTTCATTTAATTTGTCTTCAATGAAAAAAACACAAAAAGAATTGTCCTAAAGCCAAATTGGATATAATTCCACACCAAACATAAAAAAGGGGGTGGGCAAAAGTATTGGCACTGTTAGATAAATAATGTGATGCTTCTCTAATTTGTATAATTAACAGCACCTGTAACTTACCTGTGGCACCTAACAGGTGTTGGCAATAACTAAATCACACTTACAGCCAGTTGACATGGATTAAAGTTGACTCAACCTCTGTCCTGTGTCCTTGTGTGTACCACATTGAGCATGGAAAAAGAAAGAAGACCAAAGAACTGTCTGAGGAATTGAGAAACCAAATTGTGAGGAAGCATGAGCAATCTCAAGGCTACAAGTCCATCTCCAAAGACCTGAATGTTCCTGTGTCTACCGTGCCCATGGCACTGTGGCTAACCTCCCTAGATGTGGACAGAAAAGAAAAATTGACGAGAGATTTCAACGCAAGATTGTGTGGATGGTGATAAAGAACCTCGAATAACATCCAAACAAGTTCAAGCTGCCCTGCAGTCCGAGGGTACAACAGTGTCAACCCATACTATCTGTCGGAAGTCTGAATGAAAAGGGACTGTATGATAGGATACCTAGGAAGACTTCACTTCTTACCCCGAGACATAAAAAAGTCAGGCTGGAGATTGCCAAAACTTACCTGAGAAAGTCTAAAACGTTTTGGAAGAATGTTCTCTGTTCAGATGAGACAAAAGTAGAGCTTTTTGGGCAAAGGCATCAACATAGAGTTTACAGGAGAAAAAAGAGGCATTCAAAGAAAAGAACACGGTCCCTACAGTCAAACATGGCGGAGGTTCCCTGATGTTTTGGGGTTGCTTTGCTGCCTCTGGCACTGGACTGCTTGACCTGTGTGCATGGCATTATGAAGTCTGAAGACTACCAACAAATTTTGCAGCATAATGTAGGGCCCAGTGTGAGAAAGCTGGGTCTCCCTCAGAGGTCATGGGTCTTCCAGCAGGACAATGACCCAAAACACACTTCAAAAAGCACAGAAAATGGTTTGTTGAGAGAAAGCACTGGAGACTTCTAAGGTGGCCAGCAATGAGTCCAGACCTGAATCCCATAGAACACCTGTGGAGAGATCTAAAAATGGCAGTTTGGAGAAGGCACCCTTCAAATATCAGGGACCTGGAGCAGTTTGCCAAAAAAGAATGGTCTAAAATTTCAGCAGAGCATTGAAAGAAATCATTGATGGTTACCGGAAGCGGTTATCGCAGTTATTTTGGCAAAGTTGTGCAACCAAGTATTAGGCTGAGGGTGCCAATACTTTGTCTGGCCCATTTTTGGAGTTTTGTGTGAAATGATCAATGTTTTCTTTTTGCTTCATTCTCTTTTGTGTTTTTCATTGAAGACAAATTAAATGAAGATAATAATACCAAAGAATTTGTGATTGCAATCATTTTCAGGAAGAAACTGAGTATTATCTGACAGAATTGCAGGGGTGTCAATACTTTTGGCCACAACTGTATGTACCTAACCAGAACTGAAAACGCATTCTAATATCTGGTGTTGGATCATGAAATATAATAAATGGTTTATATTTCCAACATATTACAATTACAGTAGGTTATAAACCTCGATATTATTTTAAAAAGCATTGATACCCCAGATATATCAGTATATCCCATTTCATATGCAGCATTCTGTATTTTAGTGAATTACTTTTCAGAAAGGGGATATAATTGAAAATAACCCTGCGCTCCTCAAAGAAATAGCAAATTACAAATATATAATAGCAAAAATAATAGACAAGAACTTATCCCAGACTATTATGTATGGAAAGAAGCCCGTCATTCCTCCACCAGAAGAAATACTGGATAATAAAATACATGAACATTTCAATGAAAAGATTGGTTAGGCTTTAGATCAACCATGACAAAAGCTGATGTATCTGTCAATCAGAAGGGAAAACAAATAAAACGTATCTGACTATGCAGAGATACATTCTGAATAAGTGCTATCTTGTGTGAAGTGTGACTTTGGATAATTATTTGCTTTGTGCGTCTATTAACATTCGAGAGGATTTCTATCAAATGGACAACCACAAGATGCAAAATATGAATGATCAAACAGGGGAGTTTCAGAATGTATCATTAGATATCAATATTATACCTCTAAAATAATTACAGGTGTCCAATGAATGGCTTAAGGTAACTTTCAATTGCATCCAACAGCGGGCTATTCTGACGCGTTTTCCATACAAATGTAATTGCATGTACTGTGGTCTTATGATTGTCCATCAGATCCTATGACTGGTTATCTCATGGGACTTTGTTTTCATCAGTGGGTACACTAAAGCTATGCATCAGATATGTAGGCCCATCCCAAAGACAGTAAAAGTGTGCATAAGTGAAAATAAGCATCTCTCCATATACTCTGAGCTCGAAATATCGCAACTGTCCTTGTATGACTTGTCTATCCCAAAAAAGATGGTCCAGTTCAATGAATGTATATCAAAATTCTTAAAGGGAACCTGTCACCAGGAGGTTTTTGCATGCCATCTGAGAGCAGCATAATGTAGAATAGAACCCTGATTCCAGGATGTGTCACTTACTGAGCTGCTGGCTGTCATTTTGATAAAATTAGTGTTTTCTCTGTTGTAGATTTAGCAGTCTGTGAATATGCCTGTCTATCTGGCAGCAGCCAACTAGACTGCTAATGATAATTCCACTGATTAAACAGTGGGTTTATCAAAACTACACGAGCAGCCTAGTAAGTGACACATCGCTGGAATCAGGATCTCGGGTCCCTTTTATTATGCTATTCTCAGATTTGGTTGCAAAAACCTGGTGACAGGTTCCCTTTAAATACTTTATTCAAACTGTTTAAAGTAGGTACAGTACATCAATTCTATAAAAAATGTCATACCACCAACACATTTCTGGCATCAAGTGGTTTACTCATAACTCATGTATGAGGAACAGGAATACTATTCACAGTTCATTCACTATTCACAGCCACTGCTACATAACATGTAATGTAGGTGAACGGGCCTCATTGTATAAGGTACTTTTTGTTTTTTTAGTGTCCCTTCTTGTCACAGTAGGTTGTGGGTCACAATTCAACCCCTTTCACTTTCATTACACTATGTAGCCCCATGCTAATACATATTCTGTGTTTTTACACCTCTTCCTCATAATAAACCACACCCACGCACAGTTAACAGACACAAGCTTTGACGCCATCTACTGTGGGCTGCACAGAGGACCACGGTGACGTCAGGTACTGGGCTGGAGGGACATACAAGCTATACAGGACTTACCTCCGTAACGACTGGCTGCAGAATCAATGTCTCTGGACTCATCCTAGGAATATCTATCCGAATCTGCAAGCACAGAACACAGCAGATTTTGGAAACAGCTTTGGCATTTAACCACATATGTTTGCATTTTCACAAGCACTTTCTCTTTAACAATTTACTTTTATTACTAAACCCTCAACTGCCTTTTGCATTAACAATTCATTTAGACAACAAGACATGTCCATGCTTTCCATTTATATTGCTGTAATATATTTGCATATTTACAAGTCCTCTGTTGACTCGTGTATAACAGATGAGAAATATTTGAAGGGCAAGTGGAGTCCTCTGAATAAGATGCGTAAATGGAAACAGTAAGCCCTGCGTCTGACTGCACTGTCTATGGGATGGATAATAGGCTCGGTCACTTGAATTTCAGCATTTAGGAGCTGCAATAGATCAATTAGCATAGAAGATAACACAAATAAATAGCGATTGTTCATTAAAAAGGTAACAAACTTCTGCTCTATCATGTCTGCAATGTCATGGTCAATGATAACATGCAGGTGCAATATTTATCATTACTGCATCACCAGTGATTTTTTCTTACATTTACACACCACTACAGTGGAAAAATAAGTCCCCTGCCCCTGTATTATACTCACCTGTAAGTCCCCTGCCCCCTGTATTATATCACCTGTAATCCAGCCCCTGTATATACCACCTGTAAGTCCCCAGCCCCCTGTATTATACTCACCTGTAAGTCCCCAGCCCCCTGTATTATACTCACCTGTAAGTCCCCAGCCCCCTGTATTATACTCACCTAAGTCCCTGCCCCTTATATACTCACCTGTAAGTCCCCAGCCCCCTGTATTATACTCACCTGTAAGTCCCCAGTCCCCTGTATTATACTCACCTGTAAGTCCCCTGCCCCCTGTATTATACTCACCTGTAAGTCCCCTGCTCCCTGTATTATACTCACCTGTAAGTCCCCTGCCCCCTGTATTATACTCACCTGTAAGTCTCCTGCCCCCTGTATTATACTCACCTGCAAGTCCCCTGCCCCCTGTATATACTCACCTGTAAGTCCCCTGCCCTATTATACTCACCTGTAAGTCCCCTGCCCCCTGTATTATACTCACCTGCCACCATCTTCATCTGTTTCCAGCAGCGCTCTGGTCGGGCACTGGGGATTTGTGACCAGTATTTGCTGGAGCACAGATTTGTGCCCCCAAATATTAAAGGGGATCTGTCATCAGATGTTTGCTACTTTATCTGAGTGCAGATAATGTAGGGGCAAGGGCCCCAATTCCTGCAATGTATCACTTTCAGGGATGTTTGTTAAAGTTTTTTATAAAATCACTATTTTAATCAGCAAGAGATTATCACTAGAGGATTAGTAAACTGTTGCCATATAGTGCTCCATATTTATTAGGTCTGTACAACCTAAACACAGCACCGATTGGCAGGTTTCTGCCTATACATAGTGTACACAGAAAGCTGCAAATCGGTGATGTGGGTGGGGCTATAGAGCTCAGTATTCAGAGAACTGATAGACCTGCAGCAGGAAAAACAGTGATTTTATTAAAAATGCAGCAACTTGCAGAGTAAGTGATACATCATTGGAATTAAGGACTCTGCCCCTATGTCACGCTGCCCTCAGATGGCGGTAGCAAGAATATGGCAACAGATTTTTCTTTTAAATCCGTTTAGGTTTTTCATTCAATTAGTCTTGGCTAAAATAACATTCACAAGACCTCCTTCACACAGCTGTAATAAAATCACAAAAGTTAAAGAACAGTACTAGCGTCATCAGTGTTTTGGATCAGAGTCATCCGTGTGTCATCCATGTGTCATCTGTGAGTGATCCATATATCATGTGAATTATCTGCATGTCATCCATGTGACATATGGGAGTCACCACGAGTCATATGCGCGTCATCCACGAGTCATATGTGAGTCATCCATGTGTCATATGCGGGTCATTCGCGTGTCATCCATGTGTCATATGCGAGTTATTCGCGTGTCATTTTTTGTGTCATCCACATGTCATCTACGAGTCATCTGTGTGACATCCATGTAAGGCGGCCGTCACATTCATCAATATCGTGAGCGATATTGTTAGCGATCACGTGCACGCGCGATCGCTAACGATATCGCTCACATCGCTGGTGAGCTGTCACACAGACAGACTCACCAGCGATGTGGAACCAGCGAGATCGCTGGTAACTATGGTACACATCGGGTTACTAGGCGCCGCGCAGCGCTTAGTAACCCGACGTTTACCATAGATACCATCTCCCAGCATAGGCTGTGCCGCTGGGAGATCGTTCATCGTGGTGTCACACACCACGATGAAGCAGATTGAACAAGCGTTTATCGCTTGATCTGAGCTCCGGCTCTCATATCTGCGATGTCACGATCAAGCGATTTTACATTGTAAAATCGCTTGATTGCACGCAGCGATGCACAAACGATATCGCTTAAGCGATCAAAACGCAGATAGCTTAGCGATATCGTGCATTAAATTGAAGCGTGTGACGTGCCGCCTAAGTCATATGTGAGTCATCTGCGGTCATCTGCGAGTCATCCATGTGTCATCCATGTGTCATCCATATGCGAGTCATTCACGTGTCATTTTTTGTGTAATCCAAGTCATCCAGGAGTCATCTGTGTGTCATATGAGAGTCATCCGCGAGTCATCCATGTGTCATATGAGAGTCATCCATGTGTCATATGAGAGTCATCCATGAGTCATATGTGAGTCATCTATGTGTCATATGCGAGTCAATCGCGTGTCATTTTTGTGTCATGCACATGTCATCTGCGTGCCATCCATGTGTCATCCTTGTGTCATATGTGAGTTATATGTGATTAATTATAAGTAATTGATAATAGTAGGAGGTAGAATAATCAATGGGCTAAAGAGATGTAGCTGCTAACTTCAAAAAAGATATATTAAAAGAAACTTTTATTTAGTTCTGTAAAAAGTCTAAAGGACTAACGTATGTAAAAACAAAGAAGCATACAACGGAAAAAACAATGGGTTGCAAAGGTTGTACAGATCACATATTCATTAACCCTAAGTGCGGTTTCTATCTGACAATGGAGGTTTTGACACCCTAAGGTTTGTGGTGCCCCCACTCAACGGTGGCTCTCCCTGATTCTGACCCTAAATGGTTGACTCAGGTGAACAGAGAAATATATATCAGCAGGTTATACATTCCAGAGTCTGGGCTTAACTCATAGTTAAGTCCAAATGACACCCTGCGGGGTATCTGTACAAGACGCAGTTGCAACTTCCAATGGATGATCTAGGATAATTCTCCACGGTGTACGCGTTTCACCTTGTCTTATATACAAGGCTCATCAAAAGACGAAGATGGTGTATAGATTTGCCTTATCACAATTCTCAAGGGGAACAATTGTTGTTACATAGCCTCAGGAGAATTCACCTAGTATAGGTGTGTATCTGGGGATGAGGAAACAGCATCCCCAGGAGATTGGTCAAAGTAGACATCCACCACATTAATAGACCGTGCCATCTTGCCCAAAGCTTAATTGGAGGAGAAACCAAGTATAAACAAAGCAGTTGTTTCAGGCTGTGGGTGATAAGCCCTCCTCAAAGGACAATGTAGTTTTAATAGCTATCCATTGGTGGTCAGGGTCCTGGGTGAGTATTATTGTTTTTTCCGTGTTATGTGTCTTTGTTTTTACATACTTTGGTCCGTGAGTCATATGTGAGTCATCCGCGAGTCATCCATGTGAGTCATTCATGTGAGTTATCCATGTGATTCATATGCGAGTCATGCGTGAGCCAACCATAAGTCTGTTATTACCAACAAAGCATTATGAGTGTTTTTCTAGTATGGATAAAAATAGAATGAAATTATAAAGCTTCTCCCATACTTTGTAATGTTAAACACATATAGCACATGGATGTCATCTGTGTGCCGTTCATGTTTTTCATGGACCTGTAGACTTTTATTGGCCCTTGTCTTCTTTCTTTTTCTGCAGCATGGATATACTCTGAGAGTATTGCCGAGATACACAGTCTGTGAGCAGGTCCATAGGTTATAAGGGGTATGTGTGGTATTAGTAAAAAAAAAAAAAACGGATTCCACACATACCAGAAACACAGTCATCTCATGGAGGCCTATACTGCATGCTCTCGTTTAACATCATTTTGCTGTTTAGAATTCAGAATAAATCTATATAAATGTTGTGGCACTCTGCAATACATTTCATTACATTTGGTATATGCAATGGAAATGGCTCTCACCGCTGCCCTGTGATAGGACCAATGGAGCTACATTCGGTGCTGGTCCCATCAGAGGACTGTGAAAAGAGAAGTCAAGAGATGGAGGGACAGCTAAAGATGGGAATCGAATGTGTTAAGATAATTGCACTTGTATAGTCAATATTATCTTGGGCTTAATTATTCTGCTGGATACGATGGCACACTTCTCACCAACTATGAAGAACTTACCTGTCTGTAGGTGCTCTGATTTGCTTCATCATTCCTGGAGTTGTAGTATTGTTCTATGAAGGCAAAATACTCCTTCTGTTTTCTTTTCAGTGTCCCGTCCCTTCTTTCCACATTTGCTGGAAGATAGCCCTGACATAAGAAACACAAAAAATGTAGAAATTTAGGAATAACTAATAAATCCCACTGACACCTAAATACTCACAAAGAGAAAGGGGACGAAGCTGTATTCAAGATCTCGGCATAAAGACGTGTGCAGGTAAATTCACAAATAACAGACCCAGTCCAGCTCTGATTGTGACTAATCTCACAGCTCAAGACAGTTCTCCATGGTACTTAAGACTGCTAAAACTGCTTCACTTATACGGTAGGAAAAACATAGCATTTATATACAAGACGAAAATCTACATTTCTGACCTTTATCAGACTGGCTGTAATAAGAAAATGTAAAACTCAATACAAAGAGAATGTTACAAAACACACCCTTCCCCATCATACGTCTTATAGAAATCCCACAATCAGACATGTTTTATACCACATTAATCTAAATATCTTAACAAGTAGTAAGCACAGCAGAAATACATCACTCACAAGGAGAGACATTCATTTTGTGGATATACTCTATTCTACATTAATATATCAAAACAAAAACTTATCGGAAAAGAGGAGAGTTCCCCCATTCCAAAATACATTAGCACATCATTAGAATATCCCCGCACGCTCTTCAGTGAGGTCCGGTCACCAGAATGCTCCCCCAATCTCAGAAGTAGGCAGCTATAAACACAAATTCCTTTAAACTTGGGAAACAATTAGATGAGACAGATGTTATAAACATATATTCTCCCTTTCGCATTGACAACCATAGATGTTCTATGCAGATGTATACAGAATATCGCACATCTGATTTCTCCCTCACATTCTCCATGTTTAGTAACCGCCATGAAGTCTCTTAACCCCCACTCTCTATAGTAGAGGTGGACAAATCCAGGTCTCAAGGGCCACAACAGGTCAAGTTTTTAGGATTTCCTTAGCATTGCAATCAACTCTGCAGGAAAATAAATTAACAACTGTCAAATGCTAAGGAAATCCTGAAAACCTGCACTGTTGGTGGCTCCTGAGGACTGGAGTTGCCCACCTCTGCTTTATACATTGTGATATAGACAGACCCTTGAAAAAGACCCATAACTGTAGATGTCTGCTACACAGATGAGAGCAGTAACAGTAATGTAAACCAGGCGTTTGCAGAGCTGTCCAAGTGCTGAACAGATCTCCAACAGTTATGGAAAAGCTTCCTACTGTCCTGGATACTGAGGGACAGTCCTAACATTGGGGAGCTATTTTTCAGATTTTCTACAACACATGATCACACGGAGGCATACTGATTAAGAGAATTACTGGGACTG
This sequence comes from Allobates femoralis, assembly GCA_033576535.1. NCBI lineage: Eukaryota > Metazoa > Chordata > Amphibia > Anura > Aromobatidae > Allobates > Allobates femoralis. The sequence goes on along the minus strand of JARQOC010000004.1, from coordinate 298,486,457 downwards.
ATAGTGAAGGTGAGCCGGCTACCTGGTCTGATCACAAAAATGTTCTCCATTACAGTGTTCCTCTATTTCCATTGTCCTGTTTCGTCATTAAACTGAACAACAAAAATGATGACAGCGCGGGATCAGTCTCACGACAAACAGGAGCTGTGCCTAACTTGCAATATTACAAGGTTTCGGACGAAGTACCTTCATGTCCGCGCTGCTGTCAGAAAGATATACCAACGACACTGGACGCCTAGGAACATGTTCCCTGAGGAAGGAGCTCGGCAGTGGCTCTGAAACACGTCAGAAATAAATCTATATCACTGGTTCCTAGGCGTCCAGTGTCGTTGGTATATCTTTCTGACAGCAGCGCGGACATGAAGGTACTTCGTCCGAAAACCTTGTGATTTGAGCACCGCATTTTTGTGGAAGTACGGTCCCTGCAGCAGCTGTCTTTGAGCGATTACGCTGGTTGTGTGCTACACAACCGCACCAGGTGAGCAATATCAATACTATCATTTCACACCTGTCATAAAGGATAAAACCCTATTTTGCGCATTCTCAATCCTTTAGATATATTAACGGCAATATTGACTAATGTACTCAGTCGCTTTTGTCTTTTTACCAAACATTGCTTGGCATTTTTGGCCTGATTTGTAACAGAACCCCCAATACAGATCATAACACAAAAATGTGCAAGAAGCGACCGTGTAAAGACTGGGCTACGGCATAAAGGGTGACAGGTCATGATTAATGTAGATTTGATCTAACTTTAATTCTGTGACATGTCTGTTATTACTTTTCATTTTTTTTTTTTTTTCATGTTACTGTGTGTGGAGATACATGATCTGTGTAATCCTGGTATCCCTGTAGGATTACAGATCTAACACCATCAATATTAGCAGTGATTTGCTCACAAGTGAATGCTGGGGTTACCCAGATCACGTCCTCCCAGCATGCTCCTTTCCTTCATCAGACTGGAGGAGGACTATGCAGTCACTGGACACAGATTTCCAGTTAACAGCCCCAATGCAATCATGAAACATTTATAAAATCTGTCTGCACAGGTCGTGAGTGATTCCTAACCAGGCGATATTGAAGCTGCAGCTGTCGTAAATTTTTTATTAATAACTGTTGGCCATATAAGAGGTCAGAGCTGAAATCATAGGGAGAGCTGGAAACATGGAGGAGTGGGAATCTTGGCATTATGATTCTACAGCCCTGGTTTAGGCTCTGCTCACAATGCAGAGTGAAAAAGACACATTTTCCTAAAAGAATCACATTATTGAGTGCAACAAATTAAGAATGTATTAAAGTCAGCTCTTGATCCTGGAATCGTATCCATCAACAGTCCAAGATCGAAAATATATCAAGAAGTAGAGCATGCTCCAGTTTGGAGAAGACTTTATGTCGTTTGTTAATGCAAACTGGTGGACCCAGCCTGACTTGGACTAAGTCTATCTAAGCCATTTATCATTTTCTCTGTGTTGATTTTCCATAGAAATATAACATTAGCTCTGGATTAGTCCACAGTTTACCGGTAACAGCTGGACACCCCGTCATTAGCTAAATGTGAAAGAAACTGTAAACCAAAGTATAAAGTCACAACAAAAGGACCAATTAGTAATGTTTAAGCAGAAAATCCTTTTAAAATTCAATTTTTAATGATATTATTAAAAAAAAGAAAAAACATGTACTAAAGTGCTTGTGTTCAAACATCATCAAATATATAACAAGCAATTCTCTTGTACTGAGGACATTAGTTTGCTGCCTCCGATATCTCCCAAGCTATAGTGAGAACACTACTGTACAGGGCATACTAGGACTTCCTAGTTAACGTATATTCTGTCTTCTGTCTGAGAGACATGGAGGGAGAGTCAGGGAGAGTAACGTGCAAACGCATCACATCATCATCTCATCACATACTCAGTGTGTAGTGTTGCAGCACTTTAATTTTCATTGGTTTTTCTTGCTAGCATCTACACACAAGGTAATGCCAGTCATTCCTTAATCATTAGTATGACTATTTTTGACTATGCTCCCTTCGCCCGCCCTGTAGCCATGTTTGGTGGCCATCCTATTGTAGCCAGGTCCAGGACAACCCCTCAATGCCGGTTTAATTTGCATACAGAGGCATGAAAACCCACACATGTAGAATTATACCACTAGAGAGGCACACTGTTAGACCCAATAAGATGAGAAACACCTTGGCGCGGTTATTGGGCACTTTCGAAATGGGTACTGCTAAAGCTAAGTTTTCTCAAGTTTCTTTGTATTCTCAAGCAGTTACTGCCATGTCCTTTTCCTCATACCTCTATTAGCTATGTGCATAGAGCCCTGCCATTCATTATTACCCATTATGCTATTTCACATAGTGTGTAGTGTTGCAGCAGATTTTCACTTTCAATTTTCATGGTTTATATTTGCTAGCTACCTACACACAAGCAGGGCCGTATTTACCATTAGGCACTGGAGGGCACTGCCTAGGGGGGCAGCATCAGGCTTGAGTTTTGGGGAAAATTATATTTTTTTTTTTTTGGCTTCCTCTATTCACCGCTCATACTGGAGCAGCGGTGAGAGCAGAGTTACTGTAACTCCCTGCTTGCCAGCACTGCTGTATCGGTAAGCAGCGCCAGTAAGCAGGGTCTTCACGCCTACGGCTCCTGTATGAGCCGCTCATTCAGGAGCCGCTGTTCTGTCCCCGGCCACTGTTGCCATAGTAACCACTTATTATATTACTATGGCAACGGTGTCAGCCAAGACGTCATCGCTTAGCCGCTGCTGACTCTGCTCATTCAGTCATCACAGAGCAGGGGGAGGAAGCATTCTTCCTCATCCTGCTTTTTATGTAGCAGAGCTAATCATTTGGAGACGACAGAAGAAAGAAGACAGAAGAAAGAAGACCAGTAGGGCTGTCAGAGGAGTAATAAAGATGGAGTCCCTAAGGTTGTCTGTGTCTTTATTTCTAATAAATACTTTTTTTCTCTGTGTGTTTTTTTTAACCCTTTATTAGAGATTTTTAATGGCCAGGTCAAACTTGGCCTGAGATTAAGAATCTCGGGCTTAATACCAGCTTGTATAACAAAGCTGGTATTAACCCCTTTATTACCCAGCGTGCCACCGCCACCAGGGCCACTGGAAGAGCCTGGTAAGGAGTCTGGAAACTGCGTTTATTAATGCGCCATTTTCAGGGGCGGCTGTGGGCTGTTGTTGTTTTTTAGCGTGGGGGGCCCTATAACAATGTGCCCTCACCCCGCTAGAAATAACAGCTCTCAGCTGCCTAGTTTTACCTTGGCTGGCATTGAAAAATAGGGCGAACCCCATGCATTTTGTTTTTAGCCAGCCAAGGGAAAATTAGGCAGCTGAGGTTGGCAGCTCACAACTGACTGCCTTCATCGGGCTAGACTTAAAATTGCTGCGAAGCCAGCACATTTTTTTAAAATATTTTTAAACACCCTATAACACCAGGTTGGTTGCCCTACACTAATGTATATGGCTAGACAACACCTTTACCCCAAATCAAGCACTGATATAGATGATATAACTTTGGGAAAGGGTTAAACAAGCCAAGTTTTTTTTTTTTCTGCCTACACAACACCTTTACCCCAAATCAGGCACTGATATAGATGATATACCTGATGTATCATAGGGATATATAGATATTGATATCAGTGCACGTTCACACTTTTTTTAACGTTATTTTGCAATTTTCTAACAATATGTACACTTTTTTCCTGTCTGCATCATATTAGGGTGAGTGCCCTTGATCAGCATGCCTGCATTTTGGATGGCGGACACAGCATAATTACTCTTGTGGAGACTCTGGCGTCCTATGCGGGAGAACGCAGCATCCATGGCCATGATCAGGACTCTGGGAGTAGCGGATTTTCTCAGCGTTCTCCCACTGAGAATACTCGCGAATCCACAAGAATAAATTCTGATCTGAGTATACCATCGAGATCCTTAACCTTGACAAAAGTTTTTTTTTTTGTTTAAAATGGATTGGTTGGAAACTTTAACCAATAAGGAAAATCTGACCAAGAAAGTTTTTACTACATTGTCATCTTTTCTTCCCACTTTAGACTCAGATACTAAAAACAGACTTAAAATGCAATTTGGTAACACAAACTGGTACCTATTACAATGTATTGGCGGACACGAGCAAACCAAATGAGAATTATAATTGGTTAATGATGCACGCAGGGAAGCGAGGGCGGGATAAAATAGGTTAGTGGAGATCTTGATAAACGGTTGAGTTACAGCAACTTAGTGTTCTGCTTTGATATATAGCATAAGAATGTAAGCATCTATGTAACTGTTTGTTATACTTTTTGTGTGAAATGTAATAAAAATAGTTTGAAGGAAAAAAAAAAAAGAATAAATTCTGCCAGCTTGGAAGTTGCTGGTCAGTGTAGAATGAAAAAAGAAGCACAGTGGGCACGGGACTATTATAAAATCCATCCACCTTGCTTGTACTGTACAATGCAATGAAAACATGCTGCATCCGCAGCGCTGCAAATCCTGATCTTTGCCCACCACCCTTATGGAGGACAGCCATCTTTCTTCAGCTGCCCCTGAGCTTTATAAACATCAGTTTAGTCTGATATAGTAATCTGACTGCAGAGAAGTGTTCACCATAGTATAGAATGAGTAAGTCTATTTTATTAATATTTTCTATTGAATCTATTTCTGGTTTTGGCTCAAATAATGCAGATAAATCTGTCACCACCATGCCTGACATTCTTTTCATCCCCTTGTGTCATACCAATAACAATTATAACAATCCAACTCATTCATATCTTTTATAGTTTTTACATCTATTTCAGTTTCTGAAGTGTGTGGTCCGGGGTTGCATCAGAATATTCATAAACAAACATGGGTTTCAGACGATGGAGCCCTAGACTGCTATGATATGAATGGAGTGAACTCAGTTTTACTGAAGGAGAAAGTCTTTTCTAATGGGCACAAAAATGTAATCTGCTTCACGTTGTGACTAGAGATGAGCAGACCCGTGGACGTTCAGGTTCTTGGGGTTCAGCTGGACTTTACATAAAGTTCTAGTCTGGACCCAAACCTCATTGGAAGTCACTGATTGGGAAGTTCGGTTCTCCATTCACATAAAGCCAGCCATAATCAAAGCAGATCTAGGGGAAGGAGGACAGGATTTTGTCATTTTCATTTTTTTATCCATTTTTGAGCCATTCAAACACTACAAGTGGCTCCCACTGGACCGAGCATCGACAATATTTGAGCACAGCAATGTGTAATGGATGCCCTCCACACCTTTCCGGTGGGCTATCGTCTTAAGTGTCTACCGCCAAATTGGATGCTTTGTCTGAGTGTGTGCATGCCACCGAAAGAACCACGCTGACAACAAGTCAAAGTAGAGCTTAATTACAAAGACCTTTATTAAGGGAGGGGTAGCCAGTTTTAATACTTAGGGGTGTTACTAGGTGATTGCATCATATTATGCTGAATCTACATTTTATTCTGAAGGGAACATTCAATTATATAGTGTGTGTTAGTTAGCATTTCAATTCAGCCTTGGATTAGTACAGTCGGTACGGGAACATCTTGATAAGAGCTTCCACATTGCTACATCTAACTCAAAACATTATATATAATAGCTTCTGCGCAGCTAATTCTAAGACAGTGGTATTCTGAACGGGGGGAGAATATGGAGAGAAATAGGAGCAAAGGTCTATAACAACATAACATGCTGTTACTACACTGGAAGATTTCTGAATGACTTCTATAAGAGTTAAATAGGTTATTAACTATTTATTGCCATGACAAATGCTCGCTACAGTGGTTTCCATATGTAAAGCATCCGAACGCTGAAAACATTTTTAAAGTCTATGTTCGGTACTAACTCCAAACTTTACAGTCCAGTTCGCTCATCTCTCGTCATGACACAACTACTCGTCTATTCTGAATATTGGTGGCATATGGTTAGCAAATGCCCAATGACTGAAAGCTGCCGAAAGCAGGTAACCACGTAATTTATGGCTCAACTCTCTATAGAAGCTTCAGCTTCTAGTTTTATGTTTCTACTGTCAGAAGTGTTGCTAACTGATGTGTTTTTATGTGTAAATGTTTCATTTTCTATTCCGGCACTTTACATTATTAACCATTTAAGAATACCCAATGTGGAGGTGCTCAGCATGTTTTATTACGATAACTGCAGCGCTCTTTCTATTTCAGTGAACAGAAGCACTTTGTAGGCAATACACAGTTGTAGCTCTTGTACTTTATGGAACATGGTAAAATCTTGAGCTTGAATATGAAAGCGGTAGGCTAAATGCCTTAACCAGTCAAGCTTTGTATCTCTTCATAATTAATTGTGCAAGAGGTATAAAAAGTTAGATAGGAGGAAATGTTTGTTCAAGTAGCATGGTGATATGGGTTCTCCAGCCGGGATGGCGCATATTCCAATCACGTATCTTGTGTAAGACAATATTTTCTTAAGAGAATAATTGTTCTGCAATACTGCAGAAAGCAGACATCAACGCGTTCCTATTTAAGCAGAAGAAGCAGTCATTTATTATGAGTTTGCCTCGTTTAGATTGTAAAGGAACATTTTCCACGGCTCATATAAAGAGCAGCAGAGCCCCAATAAGAGACTCTGTCTCACTGGAAAGTGGATGCATCAACTTCACAAATGCCTTTTTGTAAGTCCTGTAACTGAGCAAATTTAAGGCATATTGTTTCAATGTTCAACTTAATTAGCCTTTAAAAATGTTGAACAGATGTTCGCAGCATACAGATCCTTCTGGAATAAATAACACAAGACAGGTAGAAGCGCTAATACCCGAAGAGTCAGTTCATTAGACTGTCATGTGACCTTTCCAGCTCTCCCAGTGAATTAGAGAAAAGCCCCCCATGTGTCTCATAATGAATGTACAAGTCGCACAAGTGTCGAGAGTCGCTGTTAGGAATATTTATACCACCACTTCTCAGGTATTGTACACTCGGGTATTTAAAGCTGACAATTACTGGCACCCTGATGCGCTCACTGGAGTAAGGAAAATTATATATATAGATATAGTTTTATTAATTATTAATTATGCGGTGCTTATATAGCATCAATATAGCGCTTTACAGACATTATCTATGTCCCCATTGTCACAATCCTCATTCCCTATCAAGAATGGGAGGAAATCGAAGAAACTGTGAATAACACAAGAAAGCTCTGGGCAAACATATAAACTCCTTGCACATGTTGTTCTTGGTGGGATTTGAACCCAGGACCCCAGCGCTGCAAGACTGCAGTGCTAACCACTGAACACTCTTAAGGCCCTGTCACACAGAACGAGATCGCTGTTGCGTCACAAATTTTGTGATGCAACAGCGATCCCGTTAGCAATCTCGTTCTGTGTGACACGCACCAAAGATCTGGCCCCTGCTGTGAGATCGTGGATCATTACACACTGCTCTGGGTCATTTCTACATCGTTGCGGTCCCGCTGTGAGCGCTACATCGTTGTGTTTGACAGGGAAAAGACCAACGATTTCAATGCATCGCTATGGAGTGACAATTCCCAACGACCTCGGTATAATTCTGGATTGCTGGTGCGTCTTTTTCACATCGCTGGTGAGATACCTGTTTGACATCTTACCAGCGATGTGAAAAAAGACGCACCAGTGATTTCTGCACATCGTTATCGGGATCGCTGGTGTGTCGTTATGTGTGACTGGGCCTTTTGTTTGAGACAATGATTCAATGAACAAGGTTACGTGAGAAAGTCTGTATTTTACATATGTGATTGAATAGCAGTAAAGTGCATGTGATAAAGCATTTCATAAATACACAGAGAAGTCACTAGAAATAGTACATTCACCGTAATGCCAGCAAGAAAAGTCTCTTGGAAGAAGCATTCACTGGGAGATGCAGTTTAGTAGAAAACCACAATCCACACCAGTGGGCCTAGGTTAGGCAAGTCTCTGAAAATGAGTCCTGAAACCAGTGCAGAGCAGTGAGTCTTAGCAAGTCCAAACTGTCCAGAATATGACTACTGCAACTTAATAAAATAAGCTGAAAAAGAAGACAGGGCTTACATGACCATGGCTGGCAGGCTGAGGCAGTTTTGAGAAACACAAGTGGGAGAGTTTGCTGGAAAGAGTTGACACAGACTTACAAGGAGAGCAATCTTGAGAAGCAAGGAACCAAGAATTCAAGTTTGGCTAGAAGTAAACTAGAGTTATAAACGTAGGGATGAAAAACACATGAACAAAGCGCAGCCATTTTGAAAAAGGGCTAGAATGCACAAAGGGTAAACAGAAGATCCAGAGTCCTTGAAAGTATGTTATGTTTTATAAGTTCTGAAACTCTGCAAATCATCCGATTATCATTTCAATCTTAATTTCTGTAAAACAAATTGCATGTAAGTGGCTTCTACTCCCAGCTTTATCCCAGTCATGGACCTGCCTTAGCTGAACTGAATGAGAACGTACTGCATCCCTATGTTTAACATGGAGACGCATGGTACCAGCGTTTGGCTGCGTCTGCATGTGTTGCGTTCGAATGCTTTTATTGTCGGCACCCTCCCACGCAACACGTTGCATTTTTTGTGCGGCTCAGATGCTTGCTTCCTATGCAGGCATCCTGAAGCACACAAAGAATACATGCAGCTCAATGAAGCCGCACTGGCTTCCGGATGACACCGCAGCAAACGCAGCCTCTCTCTCTCCCTCCTCCCGACCTGCTCGGCATGATTTCCTATGGCTGGGACCTAGTACAATGATTTTCTATGGAGAACTACCAGTGAACACATGCAGAATAATAACGCTGAGTTCACAAAACTGCATCTGTGTTAGGTCATGCGTTTGAGTGTGTATCTCAAACGAAATGCAAGAAGCACAAACACAAATCTGAAAGTAGCCTAAGCCAACAAAGGCAATGACAATCCTGAAGTGTTGTGCATGTTGCTTAATTTCCCTTTCAGATCTAGTGAAGAAATAACATTTTTCACATGTCAATTCTTGGTGCACAATTGCTGCAAATATCCAGTTCAGAATGCATGTAAAACTTATGGGAAATCCGTATAGCAAAAAAACCCACCAAAAACGAGGCAAATATGTGTCAAAATGTATTGCGTTTTTCTGCCAGGAGATGCAGATTTGGTGCAGAAATTTCTGCAACCAAATACTCACATAGCCTTACAGCCTAGAATGGGATAGTAGACCCAGAGGAGTCGCAATCATTCAATCAAGTCCCAGGTACAAACCCAAGAAGAGAGTCAATATGGGGAGACATACTGTATATCAGGGTGACAAGCATGCATGTCTGGAGTCCTTGAGCCTCAAGAGCATAAATTGGTTGGCTTTTTTCAAAACAAATAATAAACGTGGATGCACTTTATTGATTATGTAAGTTAAGCATTCCAAATGACTCCATAATATTGTTATTAACTATCATATACTACATTAATACCATACACATATATCTATTACACACACAATATATCACACAGTGCATCTTCAAATGTCTCTATGTTTAAGTATCATCAAAGTTAATTAATTTCAGTAATCCAATACAAAAGTGAAACATCATTTATGATGGTCATTCACAGAGTGATCTATTTCAAGTGTTTATTCTGTAAATGTTGATGTTATGGCTTACAGCCTAACAAAGACCAAAGGTCATTGATCTAGAAAATTAAAGTAGGGATGATGAAGATTAAAAACCATTGCGCCAATTCCACAAGATATCAAGGTGAATTAATATTAGATTAAAAAAGTCAACGCATTTAGGGCTCAAAACCTGGCAATAAGATATTGATTTGTCTTGAGGAAGGGGCAGGGAGCCTCTAAACACGTTGAACTATAAATCAATTTAATATTCAACCTTTGATGTTTTGTGCAATAGACCTAGCACTTTTTAACCTTCATCTCCCTGTTGGGGACTGTCAGCAGAGCCATGGACTCTTTTTAAGTGGTTCCTTTCACAACCAGGTCAGGTAAAGCCTCTGATACTAATTTAGTAATATTTTAACTTTCAGACCCTTCATCCTCCCTACTTAAAATTCTGAGATATGTAACTTTGGTTAGTCATTAGCTATAAGCCTAATCACCATACATTTACAGAAATAAACACTGTAGAATAGAACTTTGTATGTAAAGTCTTATAATATGTGTTTCACATTTGTATTGAATTACCTGAAAAAAATACTTTTGGAAGAATTGTAATTATTGAGATCACCTGTGTGTCTATGTAAACTCTATATAATAAATAAATCCAAACCTAAAGCTGACACAGTGGACAAGTTCACAGCTAGCACACAGTCACTGCCAATCATTTGTTCACTATGCATTGAGAAAAATATAAAAACTGCGTGTTTTTTTTTTAAAAACTCAATTTTTGGATTGTATTTTATCTGGTAAGTAGTGTCCTTGTCAGGTTTCCTTACTGGCGACATCCATTTGCTATCAACGCGGCAAGGTGGACTTAGATTGATGGGCCCTACTAGTGCTATGTCACTCTTTCCTTGGACTTGCTAAGCCTTCATTTTTATAATTGGTTATTGGAAGTGGGAGGAATCTTCATTCATAGACCACTGGGGTCAATGGAGTTGCAGAGTAAAGCTGTTGGAGCCAGTAACTCCAACATTAAATTGGATACCAAAAAAACTAACAGCAGCTCAACTGCAACACTGAACAACCAGGAAAAGAGCTCACCTGAGCACACAGTCACTGCCAATATGTGGGGCATATGTACATATAGATAGATAGAAGTAAAACACCTATGCATTTGAGAAAAAAAGCTTTATTCTGCACCCCCATTGACCCCAGGTAGTCTTTGACTGAAGAGAGTCCTTCCACTTCCCATAATAAAAATGATAAAAAAGGAGGCTTAGCTAAGGAAAGAGTGGCATAATAGGATAGGGACCCATCAGAACTAAGGTCACCTTGCCGTGGTTGATAGGCAAATAGGTAGTGGCCAATATGTGTACTAAGAACCTTACTTTACAAAGATAAAATATCCAAAAATTGAGTTTTTTGAAAAACGCAGGTTTTTATATTTTCCCTTAAATGTATAGGTGTTTTACTTCTATCTATCTATATGTACATATGCACACACGATTGGCAGTGACTGTGTAATGCTGTGAATCTTTCTCTGTGTGTATATATTATATACAGTGTTGGCCAAAAGTATTGACACCCCTGCAATTCTGTCAGATAATACTCAGTTTCTTTCTGAAAATGATTGCAATCACAAATTCTTTGGTATTATTATCTTCATTTAATTTGTCTTAAATGAAAAAACACAAAAGAGAATGAAGCAAAAAAAAGCAAAACATTGATCATTTCACATAAAACTCCAAAAATGGGCCAGACAAAAGTATTGGCACCCTCAGCTCAATACTTGGCTGCACAACCTTTAGCCAAAATAACTGCGATCAACCGCTTCCGGTAACCATCAATGAGTTTCTTACAATGCTCTGCTGGAATTTTAGACCATTCTTCTTTGGCAAACTGCTCCAGGTCCCTGATATCTAAAGGGTGCCTTCTTCAAACTGCCATTTTTAGATCTCTCCATAGGTGTTCTATGGGATTCAGGTCTGGACTCATTGCTGGCCACCTTAGAAGCCTCCAGTGCTTTCTCTCAAACCATTTTCTAGTGCTTTTTGAACTGTGTTTTGGGTCATTGTCCTGCTGGAAGACCCATGACCTCTGAGGGAGACCCAGCTTTCTCACACTGGGCCCTACATTATGCTGCAAAATTTGTTGGCAGTCTTCAGACTTCATAATGCCATGCACACGGTCAAGCAGTCCAGTGCCAGAGGCAGCAAAGCAACCCCAAAACATCAGGGAACCTCCGCCATGTTTGACTGTAGGGACTGTGTTCTTTTCTTTGAATGCCTCTTTTTTTCTCCTGTAAACTCTATGTTGATGCCTTTGCCCAAAAAGAGAGAATATTCTTCCAAAACGTTGTAGGCTTTCTCAGGTAAGTTTTGGCAAACTCCAGCCTCACTTCTTTATGTCTCGGGGTAAGAAGTGAGGTCTTCCGGGGTCTCCTACCATACAGTCCCTTTTCATTCAGACGCCGACGGATAGTATGGGTTGACACTGTTGTACCCTCGGACTGCAGGGCAGCTTGAACTTGTTTGAATGTTAGTCGAGGTTCTTTATCCACCATCCGCACAATCTTGTGTTGAAATCCCTTGTCAATTTTTCTTTTCCGTGCACATCTAGGGAGGTTAGCCAGAGTGCCATGGGATTTAAATGTCTTGATGACACTGCGCACGGTAGACACAGGAACATTCAGGTCTTTGGAGATGTAGCCTTGAGATGGCTCATGCTTCCTCACAATTTGGTTTCTCAAGTCCTCAGACAGTTCTTTGGTCTTCTTTCTTTTCTCCATGCTCAATGTGGTACACACAAGGACACAGGACAGAGGTTGAGTCAACTTTAATCCATGTCAACTGGCTGCAAGTGTGATTTAATTATTGCCAACACCTGTTAGGTGCCACAGGTAAGTTACAGGTGCTGTTAATTACACAAATTAGAGAAGCATCACATGATTTTTCTAACAGCGCCAATACTTTTGTCCACCCCCTTTTCTATATTTGGTGTGGAACTTTATCCAATTTGGCTTTAGGACAATTCTTTTTGTGTTTTTTTCATTGAAGACAAATTAAATGAAGATAATAATATCAAAGAATTTGTGATTGCAATCATTTTCAGGAAGAAACTGAGTATTATCTGACAGAATTGCAGGGGTGTCAATACTTTTGGCCAACACTGTATATCTACTCTATAATTGCCGTAGGCATTTTCGTGTCGGACCCCGAAATCGCCGTGGCTTTGTCACTATGTGACGTCACCACGCGCGAGCAATGGCCGCTAAGCGGCCATTGCGAGTCGCTGGCCGAAAATAGAACCAGAGGCTCGGCCACAAACTTAGCGATTTACCGCTGAGGTAGCGCGAGCAATGGCCGCGAGGCCATTGCAAGTCGCTACCTCAGCCGCCGCACCTGCCGCAAGTCCCCCTATACTTTCTATGGGGATCCATTGCGAGTCGCTGTGTAGAGCGAGCAATGGCCGCGAGGCCATTGCGAGTCGCTACCTCAGCCGCCGCACCTGCCGCAAGTCCCCCTATACTTTCGATGGGGATCCATTGCGAGTCGCTGTGTAGCGCGAGCAATGGCCGCGAGGCCATTGCGAGTCGCTACCTCAGCCGCCGCACCTGCCGCAAGTCCCCCTATACTTTCTATGGGGATTACCGCAACCGCGCCGCAAGTGTAACGGTTATGCGGCGAACGCGGCAGATGCGGTTACACTTGCGGCGCGGTTGCGGTAATCCCCATAGAAAGTATAGGGGGACTTGCGGCAGGTGCGGCAAGTGCGGTTTTGCACTTGCGGCAAGTGCGGTCGCGAAAAAAAACCGCAGTCAGCTGCGTTTTTTTTTCGCGGCCGCACCTACCGCAAGTGCAAAACCGCATTTGCCGCACCTGCCGCAAGTCCCCCTATACTTTCTATGGGGATTACCGCAACCGCGCCGCAAGTGTAACCGCATCTGCCGCATACGCGGCAGATGCGGTTACACTTGCGGCGCGGTTGCGGTAATCTCCATAGAAAGTATAGGGGGACTTGCGGCAGGTGCGGTTTTGCACTTGCGGCAAGTGCGGCCGCGAAAATCTTAAAAAAAAAATTAAAATAACAAATAAAATAAATAAATAAATATAAAATTAACAATTACTGCTAATAATAATGCTATTAATGCTAATAATTATGCTATTTATGCTATTCAAAATGCTATTAATGCTAATAATATTGCTATTAATAATGCTATTAATGCTATTAATAATGCTATTAATGCTTTTAATGCTATTAATAATGCTATTAATGCTATTAATGCTATTAATAATGCTATTAATTCTATTAATAATGCTATTAATGCTATTAATTGTATTATTAATGCTATTAATAATGCTATTAATGCTATTAATAATACTACTAATGCTATTAATGCTAATATTAATGCTATTATTTGTATTATTAATGCTATTAATAATGTATTAATGCTAATAATAATGCTATTACTGCTAATAATAATGCTGTTAATGCTAATAATTATGCTATTAATGCTAATATTAATGCTAATAATGCTAATAATAATCATATTAACGCAATTAATAATGCTATTAAGGCTAATAATCATGCTATTTATGCTATTCAAAATGCTATTAATGCTAATAATATTGCTATTAATGCTATTAATAATGCTATTAATGCTATTAATAATGCTATTAATGCTATTAATGCTATTAATAATGCTATTAATGCTATTAATAATGCTATTAATAATACTATTAATGCTATTAATGCTATTAATAATGATATTAATGCTATTAATAATACTATTAATGCTATTAATTCTATTAATAATTCTATTAATGTTATTAATAATGCTATTAATGCTATTAATTGTATTATTAATGCTATTAATGCTATTAATAATGCTATTAATGCTATTAACAATACTATTAATGCTATTAATGCTAATATTAATGCTATTAATTGTATTATTAATGCTATTAATAATGCTATTAATGCTAATAATAATGCTATTACTGCTATTAATACTGCTATTACTGCTAATAATAATGCTATTGCTAATATTATTGCTATTGATGATGCGATTATTATTTAAAAATCTTTAAAAAAAAAAATAAACATATTCTAGACACCCGATGCATTTGCATCGGGCTTACAGCTAGTACATATATAAAATCACAGGAAAGAGAGATCTTCTATATTGCCTAGCATCCAAATGGAAAAAAAAGGAGAGGAGATAGTAACAAGTTTCTAAGATAAAAGTTTTTATTGTACACAGTAGAAATTCAATTAAAAAAAAAAATCAATAACTGTATTTTGTAAGTGACAAATTGTGAATTATTATATAACGATAACACTGCTATACAGGCGCCAGGGGCAGGGTGAACTAAGGAGGCAGCTGCCTCGGCATCATCCCGCTGTCCAGCCACAGCACAGGAGCTCCTGTAGAGGGAGCATTGCACACTGATGCTCTTCAGCTCTTTCATGGCTACGTTCTGTTCCTGATGCCTCTAGCAAAAGCGCCATTTCACAAACACTACTAAGAACACTTCTAAACTATTTTCCGTGTTGTAGCTCTTGTTCAGTACTGTTGATCAGTGGGTGATCAATAAGTTTAAGTGATCAGTAGGGGTCTCAGGATCCAGACTAACACTTCTAAACAGAATCTGTAAGTTCTCAAACAAATGTTATAATGCTTATTTTTCCTTCACCTTTATTTTATTGTCATCAGCTTGTACAATAAGGCAAAAACTTTGTATTTTGTATTGTAAATCTGACATTATTTGTTAGGTAAGGATACATACAGCGTATACATGCAGTGTGCACCAGATTATTTACAAACACAACATTACAGGGAATCTATCACCAAGTTTTTCCATCTCTAGGGAAGGGTGAACCCCATGAAGCTCAAGGTCTGTACCGAACACCTAGTGCTCGCTCGGGCCCCAAATGCAGACTTCCCTGAGAAGTCAATGTTACAGTTCGGTGAGGAGCTGTAAAAAAAACCAAAACATTGATTAAACATCAGTTCATACTTACCGTATCTGTGCGCTTGTACTTGCGGGGCTGCTCAATAAGTTGCTGATTATTCGCTGGTGAGGGGCGCAACAGTCAATCACAGATGCTGTTACACAGAGTTGATGTCTGTGATTGACTGTTGGAGACAGAGCAGTAACATGGAAAAAGCCCATACATTCTAGCATCTACCCTGCACAGTAGATGCTAGTGACTCACCGTAGCCGGGTTTTCACGTCTCGGGCATTGCTTCTCCCATCACGGTTCCGCTCCTGAGGCTGTGGGGCCCGGTGGTCAGATCAAAAAAAAAGGGGATTTGAACGGATAGGGGTTCTTACTTGTCGTGACGCCACCTGCGGGCCTCCGGGGGATGTACGGCAGCTAGATGGGACGCTCCCACAGGTTGAGCGGGAGTCCCCGGGGCCAGGAGCTGTCCTGATGTAATGTGGCAGCTCAGTAATGCTGAAAGTGTAGATTTGGACAGTTCTGAAGGAAGCACGGACACCAGATTTCTCTGTAACTAGTATTTACTGTAACCGGTAAGATGGTACAAGGTATACAGTCAGCAGGTAACGGACCGGGTGGTCCCGGCGATGACTGGTGTTAGCTCAGAGCTCTGTGGTGTTCCTCCTTTTCCTAAACTTCTCTAGACGGGTTGCCGGGGTTGCCTTAAAATACCAGGTCAGGGTACTTGGGAGACTTTTAAGTGGTACCTAGCTGAATTAGGCCGAAGGTCCTGTGCCCCAGTGGCGAGTCCCTGCTGGCAAGACAATATAAGTTGCGGCGGTGGTGAGGTGCCTCCTAGAAGCGGTTCCGTCACCCTGGTTTGCTGAGCTGCGATGAACGTCTTGTTCGCCTTGGAACCAGTGATCCAGTGGGTGTTTTTGGGCACGGGTATAATTGGACCCGCTAAGTATTTGCCTGTTTCCCGGTCTAGGGCACCGTTAATGGCGCCAGCCGGTAAGTGGCCTTCAGGGCTGAACGGAACTGTGCAGAGCCCTACTTCTCCTACGTTACATTCCTCCAGACGACTGCTACTACTCTCCTACTTTACTCCCACACACTACTACTACTACACTCCGCCCACCAGGACCTGATTGGCCCTCTATTTTAGTGGTGCATGTAGAGTATGGAGCTCTGAGTGTTAACCATGTCATTACCGAGACTGAAGATATTACATCTTCTGGCAGGGTGCAATACCTTCCTGTGACGTACTCGTTGCGGGGCGCCACACTCCCCCTTGGAAAATTACACTTGTCCCCAAGTGTCACGAAACCCAAAACGGTACAGAGAAAGTTTTGCATTTTTGGTAAACATAGAATAAAACACTTGCTTAATTTTTCTTCCCTTCTAGGGAGGCGCATTTTCTTATAACGTTTCAAAATACAACATATTTATTTTTTTTAAACTAAACCGGTTAACCATTGCGGACCCGGCGGGTAGGGTTACTGTCCTTGAATAAGTCCAGGCTTTACCACCGGGCCGCTCTGCTGGCTCTTGAATAACGGGAATTGTCCATGACAAAGTCACTGTTAGAGTCTAAACAACGCTATTTGTTTAAGGGTGTAAAGAACATTTCTTAACCCGGAGAGCGTTCTACCCTTGATAACCGGCATGGCGTTCGTAGGTGATAGCCTCTCCCCGGTAAAGATTGCAGTCGGGATGTCCCTTGGGGAGGTGAGACTCCACGTTCTGGCGGCCCACAAATATCTCCTCGTATACCCCCTCTTCCCGGGCGAAACCCCACCCGGTAATCAGGTTGAAGGGTGTCACGATAACGGTTTTGCGTAGCTCTTCCGGTAACGCAAGTTGGCTTGCTCCTGGGCCCACCATTCCGCTTTGCGGCGCCGACGTACAGCATCGTCGGACCAGCATGGAGTATGGACGTAGTCCCAGCGACGGGTAGGATGGTGACCGGTCAGGAACTGGTCACAACTTTGGACCGGCACCCGGACAAGATGACCAAGGGCAGATGCCGTGGCAGCACCAGACCACTGAACCTGAGCCGCTTACAGCAGCTCGGCAGGAGCTTCCGTTTCGTCCTCCTTTTCGGAACCGGCGTGGCTGAAATCCTCAGGATCACTGGGGACCTCGTCGTCTTCTTCCTCTACTTCCTCGACGACCACATCAGGTTCCTCGACCGGCGGGGACGTTTGATCAGGGTTCTCCTGGTAATTGTACTCTGAAACTGTGGGGTCTTTCCCTGGGTCATCCTGCGGGGCTTCTAGGCTGCCCACCTCCTCCTCTGCACCGGTTGACGGTGGTGCTTCTGCTCTGATAACCGGGTAGGCCTCAATGGGTCCGGGGCCGGTCTCCGGTTCCGGAGTGGAACAGGTTTCAGATACTGGCTCTGGATCGGAGCAGGTTGTAGGCTCCGGTTCTGGAGCGGAACAGGTTGTAGGCTCCGGCTCTGGAGCGGAACAGGTTGCAGGCTCCGGTTCTGGAGCAGGACAGGTTGCAGGCTCCGGTTCTGGAGCAGGACAGGTTGCAGGCTCCGGTTCTGGAGCAGGACAGGTTGCAGGCTCCGGTTCTGGAGCAGGACAGGTTGCAGGCTCCGGTTCTGGAGCAGGACAGGTTGCAGGCTCCGGTTCTGGAGCAGGACAGGTTGCAGGCTCCGGTTCTGGAGCAGGACAGGTTGCAGGCTCCGGTTCTGGAGCAGGACAGGTTGCAGGCTCCGGTTCTGGAGCAGGACAGGTTGCAGGCTCCGGTTCTGGAGCAGGACAGGTTGCAGGCTCCGGTTCTGGAGCAGGACAGGTTGCAGGCTCCGGGGCTGGAGTGGAACAGCTCGTAGGCTCCGGTTCTGGAGTGGAATAAGTTCTCAGTCTCTGCTGGACAGCCCGATGTAGTCGGCTGGCCAGACTCGCACTCCAACTGCGAATGGTCCATTCTGTGTCCTCCATCATCCGCACCAGTAAGTCCTGCAGCGCGGTCTCCCAAAACTCTGGGTCCCTGTCAATGGTAAGGACAGGACCCGGGCCAGGGTAGCCGATTGGGGCCCGAGCCTCCTCCTCGACCTCTCTCCTCCTCGACCTCTCTTATCAGCTCGCGGAGTTTTAAACTTGCCATGTCGCCTCTTCCAAAAACCGCACCCGTTAAACCTGGTAACCGTTCCTGAAACAGAGCTGTTAGGAAAGCCTCGTCACACCTGTTTTCGTGTTGTTTTTGTAGTCTATGGGTGGGCTGAAGTCTTTGGCCCGCCCCCTTGGTTGTTTCCAGCAATCGGGGCAGACAATGATTTTGGCGCCTCTGCCATGGCCCTCCCACGAAGAGGGGCAGAGGCACACCCCTGGGCCAGCAGATTCTAGTTCACATGGCGGGATCCGCCATGTTGGTCGCCATCTTGGCCCAGTGGTAAAAGACGGGACAAGGTTCGGTTTGGGTGGATAAAGTTATGTAAGCACACAATACCAGTTGGGAGACGGGCCTGCTCGTATCCTGTTCGTTACGCCAAATTCTGACTCACCGTAGCCGGGTCCTCACGTCTCGGGCATTGCTTCTCCCATCACGGTTCCGCGCCTGAGGCTATGGACCCGGTGGTCAGATAAAAAAAAAAGGGGGATTTGAACAAATAGGGGTTAATTCTTACTTGTCGTGACGCCACCTGCGGGTATTCAGTGATTTCACCGGCGTTGCTTGGGCCTCCGGGGGATGTACGGCTGCTAGATGGGACGCTCCCCACAGGTTGAGCGGGAGTCCCCGGGGCCAGGAGCTGTCTTGATGTTATGTGGCAGCTCAGTAATGATGAAAGTGTAGATTTGGACAGTTCTGAAGGAAACACGGACACCAGATTTCTCTGTAACGGGTATTTACTGTAATCGGTAAGATGGTACAAGGTATACAGTCAGCAGGTAACGGACCGGGTGGTCCCGGCGATGACTGGTGTTAGCTCAGAGCTCCGGGGTGTTCCTCCTTTTCCTAAACTTCTCTAGACAGGTTGCCTTAAAATACCAGGTCAGGGTACTTGGGAGACTTTTAAGTGGTACCTAGCTGAATTAGGCCGAAGGTCCTGTGCCCCAGTGGCGAGTCCCTGCTGGCAAGACAACTTAAGTTGCGGCGGTGGTGAGGTGCCTCCTAGAAGCGGTTCAGTCACCCTGGTTTGCTGAGCTGCGATGAACGTCTTGCTCGCCTCGAAACCAGTGATCCGGTGGGTGTCTTTGGGCACGGGTATAATTGGACCCGTTAAGTAGTTGCCCGTTTCCTGGTCTAGGGCACCATTAATGGCGCCAGCCGGTAAGTGGCCTTCAGGGCTGCACGGAACTGTGCAGAGCCCTGCTTCTCCTACGTTACATTCCTCCAGACGACTTCTACTACTCTTCTACTTTACTCCCACACACTACTACTACACTCCGCCCACCAGGACCTGATTGGCCCTCTATTTTAGTGATGCATGTAGAGTATGGAGCTCCGAGTGTTAACCATGTCACTACCGAGACGGAAGATATTACATCTTCTGGCAGGGATGCAATACCTTCCTGTGACGCACTCGTTGCGGGGCGCCACACTAGAATGTTTGGGCTGTTTCCAAGTTATGCCAACAGCCAATCACAGATGCTTATTCTCTGTGACAGCGTCTGTATTTGGCTGCTGGACCCCTCACCCTAACTACACTAACTTTGACTAAGGTCAAAGAAGTGTAAAAATAAATAAAATTATGGAAAGCTTTGCTGCATTTTTGATTCTCAGTGCAAATGAAGCAGACAGCTGCAGGCTGCTTGCCTTTACCTTGGTTGGCAATCAAAGTACAGGGAAGCCCTTTTTTTATTATTTAAATAAATAATTGAAAAAAAAAAATGCATGCAGGGTAGATGTTAGAATATATTGGCTGTTTCCAGGTTACTGCAGTGAATAATTAGGATGTTACTGAGCGGCCTTGAAAGTACAAGCACATAGACCTCGGGAAGTGATTTTTAGTGCCCTCTAGCCCTCATTTCATAACTTTAAAGTCTAAGTTTGGAGTTCGGACTTAAATTCGGTCAAGTCCAGTCCCAAACTCGGACTTTAAAAAAACATCCATCCGAGTCATCTGAACTCAAACAACGGCAAGTATGCCCATCATTAGCTACCTCATCTGAGAGCAACAGTATATAGGGGCAGAGATTGTGAATCCAGCAATATATCATTCACTGGGCTTTTTTTTTTTGCAGTTCTGATAAAATCCCAGTTTTATATGCTGCAGATTTACCAGTTCTCTGAATGATCAGCTCTATATAACCCTGCCTTCACCTCTGATTGACAGCTGAGTATACAGTGGATATGCAGAAAGCTGCTTATCAATGGTGGGGGCGATGTCTGACTATCTAGTTTCAGTGTATAAGTCCTCTAATGATAATCTCCTGTTGATTAAACAGTAACTTTATGAAAACTACACCAAGCAGCCCAAGAAGTTTAAGTTCGTAAAATACCTTCATCAAGATGTATCCATAGCTTCCATATAAATTGCTAAGGATATAATTTGTAGAACAGGTAAAATCAGTTCACTGCCTACAAATATAGCAAAGTTCTAGCAATATATGGTGGACTGGTTTTTTTTATGTAATCTGGAGATAGGCTGTGAAACACAGATTTCAGGTATGTGTCACTTATTAGGCTGAGTGTTTTATCACTAGGACATTATCATTGCTGGGACTGGCTGCCTCGTGCCAAGTTGTCTGACCCCAGCAGCTCGCTATGAGGTGGCAATGTCCATGTAAAGCTGGGTGCGGCTGCGATGAACTTTCTCAGCTCTGATTCATTTAAGACCTCCGATTGTGTCAC
This sequence comes from Allobates femoralis, assembly GCA_033576535.1. Taxonomy (NCBI): domain Eukaryota; kingdom Metazoa; phylum Chordata; class Amphibia; order Anura; family Aromobatidae; genus Allobates; species Allobates femoralis. Next base: position 298,465,146 of record JARQOC010000004.1, on the reverse strand, counting down.
AACGTCTTCACCCAGAAAACTTAGTGACATCAAAATCAGGGTTTTTATCCTACATTTTGCTGCTCTCAGATAAGATAGGAAAAACATGGAGACAAATTCCCTTTAATTGAAGTTCCAATGGGTAAAACAGTGATTCTGGATTTTTCTGCCAGAAACAAGACTGTTGGAAGATGTTCAGATATCTTAAAAGTACACCTATGGCTGGCATCGTTATTTCCAGCTCTGATTCCTTCACTTCTGAACAAAAGTCATTTAAAAGAAATCAATTTTTTCCCCATAGATAGAACTGTCCTTTTCTGACATTTTGTAACATTTTAAGGGATCAAAACTGTTGTGGTAAGCGATCCATGACACCCCCTTAATAAGTCCATCCTAAACCTTAGCTTGCTGCTGATTTCATTTGAATAAGTGCTTGTCATTTTATGTGCCATCATTTAAATTACAACTCCTTTCATGCTTTCTGGACAAGCAAAAGATCACAGCGAGTGCAAGAAAACCTTGTAGCTCATAAACTTAAGGACAGACTAAAACCCGCATAAGCATTCCATCGTAAAATGTTAAATATCTCAACATTGACACATGACTTCATTTAATAATGATCAGTAACCCATTACTTTGATTATACTCGCCATAAAAGCTTCAATGCAATGGTATCGAACATTAACAAATACATATTACGTACTTAGGGAAGGCTTTTCTTCAGCCATTAAAAGGATGCAAGAACCACTCCACACATCCTGAGGAATTACTGGGCAGAACAATCCTAGTGTACTCACCAAAGCACTTGTACACGGACTAAGACCTTTATAAATAATAAAGGTTAAAGTGAACAGGTCAGCAGTTTTTTTGCATATAAGCAGTGTCCTCATATACAGCAGGTCGATCTGTATAATGTAAATAAAACTGCTTTTATTATACTTACTTGGGGGGGAGGTTTGATCGATGGGTGTTGCCGGTGTTGGGTTGGCGCCTCCTTTCTTCTTGTGATAACCATTCTCCTTCTCCGATTTGTACAGGTGACAAGTCCTAGGTCACCCATAATCTCCTCCGTTGTGCTCCTGCGCACATGCACTTGCCTCTGCCCTGCTAAGTACTGTAATGCGCAGGGAAAGGTCAAAGGAAGCTCACATGGTGTGCATGCACAGGTGTTTTATTACCTTTTACTGTGCATTACAGTTCATTGCTCTGCCCTGAGCAAGGCAGAGAGAAGTATAAATGTGCCAGAGCGCAATAAAGGCAAGTGAGTCAATGACGTAGGACACATCATCCAAAATAATCAGAGATGGAGGATGGCGATCACAAGAAGAAAGGAGGCACTGGACCAAGAACAGCGACGCACATCTGACCAGACCACTTCTCAGGTAATAAAAGCTGGGGGGGAGGGAAGTTTACATTATACAGATCGGCCTGGGGACTTACTAGTGTATCTCAATGAATTAGAATATCATCAACAATCAATGTAATATTGTGATGTGTCAGGGCATTTCTGAGAGCCCTGAAACATGTTGACTAATAAATCAATATTATATTCAACCTTTGATGTTTCGTGGAATACGGCAGCGTGTTTTTTTTAACCCTTCACCTTCCCTACTTTAATGTTCTGAGATAATAACGTTTGGGTTTTCATTGGCTGTATGTCATAATCATCAACATTAACAGACAAAACACTAGAAATAGATTACTCTGTTTGTAATGACTCTATATAATATATGCGTTTCATTTTTTGTATTTAATTACTGAAAAAAAGTAACTTTTTGATGATATTCTAATTCATTGAGATGCAGTAGTATATACTGCATTCCAGAATGCTGTGTATAAAGCCTTACTGGTGATGGCCACAGCTTATATGCAAACTGCTGACAGGTTCCCTTTATATGATTCTGTACACAGCGTTCTTTACTCTCATGTCAACTTGGCCAATAACCAATTTAACAGAATTGTGCATGGAAGTTAAATACAAAATTTATATGGAGAATGGAGAGGAATAAAAACAAAAACATAATGAAAAGATATATTCCAGGTTTAAAAAAATCTACATATTGTTTGACGTGTCTGTGAGAACCAGAGTTGTGAAGTCTGTAAGGCAAGATTCAAGACTACATTTGGTATTAGTCTATTATAAAAGGCTAAAGGCCGCTTTACACATCGCGATATCGTTCGATATTGCACACTACTTCACGGGAGCGCGCACGTTTTTGGCACTTGTCCAAGATCGCATAGTAGTTGTCACACAGGGACATTTCGGCAGGCAACGCAACTACGATTTTGTACGCAACTTTTTCACACTGTGTCCGAGCAACTCAGGGAACGATCAATTAACATTGGAGTGAAATAGGGGAAGTTGCGCTCCAAATCGTAGTTGCGCTGTCACACAGCACGATCCTGCCACATCGCCTATCCAATATTGCATGTTGAAGAGCATTCACAATTCAAAAATGATATCGTAGTTGCATCGTTTTTGAGTCGCGTTGCCATTTACACGACACAACACACGAACGATAGTTTTTTTGGGCCTCCCCCTAGGCTCCAGGGCCCATGTGCGATCGCAACCCCTGCCCTGTTGTACTTAAGCCCCTGGTGATGGCCGCCCCGTGCTCTCCTGATCTCATTGCACAGCAGTGTGTGATTATAACTGACATCTGAGGCTGCTCTCAGCTTCCAGGTCACAGGCAGACAGGGTTGTAATATCGCAGTAAAACAGCAGAGCTACAAAGGTGTGTTTGTAAAAAGACAAAGATCTACCGTTCTGATTCAGTTACATGTCTCATACTGGAAACGACTTCTTTTAATAAAAGTATGCTCTGGATGCAGATTCTCCTGCAGATCAGTGTTCGGCCCATAGCCTGTTAAAGCTTATTTACATTTAGGAAAAACATGGATTTCTCTGAAATACGACATTGGATCGCAGATATCAAGGTGTCATTTTATTCAGCTTTCTATGACATACATGCCCATACAGATGGCTTTGGAGGGCCGATCCTACTGACAGACTCCCTTTAGATGAAAGAGTAAGGGTACCGTTAACGTCCCAACATTACATGCAATTTCACTGGTAATTTGCTGGTTGCAGTGAAATCATGGACACATTGTTCCATTTTGTTGCTGTGTACAAACGGAACAATGTGTCCATGATTTCACTGCAACCAGCAAATTGCAAATGCAATGTTGCAACGTGTAACGGTACCCTAAGGCCTGGCCTACACTGCAATTTTTTGTAGTGCTACTGATTGATTTAAACCATTTACCCACAGCTGCAATCAAAAAGACTTGAAATGAAAGGGATTGTCTGTTACTTGGACAACTCTTCTCAATCCCCTTTTCCCCACAGTAACATGTATGCTCACCTCCAGTGCCATTTCCATTGGTTGAGCACTGGTTCTCCCAGGGATTACGTCACATTGTTATGTCACATGATCACTGAGGTCAATCAGAACTAGCTTCACTCTTCCCTCCTCTGGACACATCAGATATCTAGAGGGAGTGAGAAAGCATCTGAATGTATATTTTCTCCAAATGTAAATTACATTTGACATAGGGGACAGTGCAGTGTAGTGGCCACTAACTATCTGCAAGGATTGTGTAACATAATGTCATGTGATCCCCGGGAGAACCAGTGCATCATTTTGATGGCCGACTGACTGGAATGGACACTGGTAATGTCAGCAATCCAATGATGTTCAGAAAGCAAACTCCATACAGACAACAGCTTGGAGATTTACAAATTACCAATTAAAACGGTTAAATCCTGAATAAAATCCAGTAAACTGCAAACATATTAGCTCTCATTAGCATGAGGAAAAAGGATTTCAACACTGGAAATTAAACTCAATCTGATGTAAACACTTTGTTTTCCCACTTGATGTTATGCCAAAAAAAGGATAGCTGTCTAAAACGTCTTTCTGAGAAAAGGAAAAAACCCAGCCGTGCTAAACACTGATGTGCACAGCTCAGAATGCTAAACAGAGGTTAAGTGCATGGAGATCCAGTGATAAGGGCTCCTTAACATTCTCCAGAGTAAGCAGTCCAAGTGAATCCATCCAGAATTCTACAGCTGTTACAACTGGCAGACAGAACAGGCACTAGTTAAAACCATTAATATTAAAGAGGATCAAATCTGACAACTAATACATTTTTCTAAACATCGCCGACACTTCCTCTCGCATAGCTTCTAATAGAATAATTCATCTAAAAAAAAAATCAAACTCAAGAATACATAATAATGGAAATAACAGATTCCGTCATGTCATAAAAGGTCTGATCGGAGGATGCTGTCAAAGATTAACTTACAGAGAGCAGCTTCCAGGTTATGGATCTGACAGGTTTCGGGATTCCAGACCAACTTAACTTCCTCAGCTCATCTGTAAGGAAATAGAATGCAGAATAAGTATATAAAAAATGACTGTGATCTGAAAACCCATTTCATTTAGAATATACAAAACATAACGAGGCCTCTATCAATACAGTATAAGGGATCATTCACACTTCCATGTGTTACCATCTGAGAGAATCGGACCGATTCCGTCCCCTGGTGCCAGCCTAGCTGTATCAGTTTTTTTCATCCCTTTATTTCTCACTGAAGCAGGTAGACTGAACTTTTTTTTATTCATAGACTCTTATTGTATCAATTAAAAACGGGAGAAACTAGGCATAAAATCGGATGTATAAAACCATGTCTTCTTAGTTTTAATCGTGTTTCACCAATCCCTTAAACTAACACTAGAAGTCCCAGAAATTTCGAGCTCCCCCCTGAAGTCCCGAAAGAGGGTCAATGACCCTTAGTCCAAACTGAATAGAACTAAATAGATCTAAATTGCTAACTCAATGGAAAACAACAACCTTTTGTGGTGCGAACAGTAATGGCCTTAATTACAGAACAAAAGACGGTGATTAGAGGATGTTAGCTAAAATCCTTCAGGTCATTTGACCCGTCTCTGGGTTCCAACGGTAGAAATGTTAAATGACCCCTCTCTGGGACTACTAGTGTTAATGGCGGAGTCTGAGCTGCAAAATATGATGAGTATATGAATGCCCTGACCCTCAAAGATGAAAACACGGGTCCATTTTAAAACCGTGCGTGTGTGTGTGTGTGGCCCAATTAAACTCTATGGGTCAGAGTGCTGTCTGCGAAAAAACCAACAGCGCTAGGAAATATCACATGAATGTATAAACATATAACCTCGCTCACATGAGCATATGAATAGGACGAGTGCACAGACAGAAAATCTTTCACTGCAACCGACCAATGTTACTCAATAATCAGAGCAGATGAGAAATTTAGTGAAGATTTTCTCTCATCCAGATCCTGGAGGAGAAAAAAGTTGCAACATGGTGTGAGTGGATGCGATAATAATGCGAGTCCCACTAACGGAAGTCATTGGGAGCGAGAAATAATTACACATCATTGTAGTGTCACATAGAGCAGGACATAACAGGGCAGGCACCGATGCCTGCACTTCACGCAGGCACAATGATGACAGCCGGGCTCTCGACACTGTGGCTGAGCTGTGTGCGCCTGCGTGAACTAAGATGAATCTGTGCAGGTGCCAAAGAGGAGGGGGATAAACAAACAAGAGGAGACAGCAGACACAAGAGGGGGCAGGGAGGATCGGCCCGGTGGCGATGTTCGGACACAGTGACCAAACCCATCGGACCTCTAAGTAATGACTTACATACATAGCGGGAACATTATAGAGTGTTTCTTTTGCAGTACAGGGGAGGCAGAGAGGTTATAGACACCTTCACTGAATGCAGCATAGACGCTGCTATAGGTGCTGCTTGCAGTTTGTAAAGCACTAGGGAGAGTGACAGGTTATCTTTAATCTGAAAATAAAGGTTAGTCAAATTACGTACCTCCCCTTCTCTGCTGTTCCTACTACCAGCCATCCGGCTGCCTCGCCACTATCAATTGAGTATATAGATTTATTTTCTCCCTCCTGACCTCAAACCCTCTTTCCACTAAAATCATCTCAGTAAGAGCCTTCCTATATCCCTTACACACCTCATATGCCTTAACCTGTCCCAGTCCTCGTAGCAGGGACATTCCAACCCTACCGTCATAATGGGCAGCACGGTGGCTCAATGGTTAGATTTAGATCCCACCAAGACAAAATCTGCCAGGAGTTTGTATGTTATCCCTGTGTTTGCGTGGGTTTCCTCCAGGTTCTCCAGCTTCCTCCCACTCGCCAAAGACATACTAATATGGAATTTATAATAGTGAGCCCTACTGGCCCTGTGGAGACAGTTTTTCTGATGTATGTAAAGCGCTATGGAACTAATGGCGCCATATAATTAACACATTATTATCATCTGCATCTAGGTCTGAATCTTTTGACCGACTGCTCTATATCAGAGTACTAAAATTGACATCAGTTTATACAAAAGCAACTGCAACACTAACACTACAAGACATCATTATATTCCACTGGCTGGAAAGAAGGCAAGGCATTCTAACATTAATCATACATAATGCAGACACTACATAGAACGAGCTTTCCCCCTTAAACACCAATTTTACCTGCTGTTTATACCCCAAGCCTGAAAGTGTTTATGACAATGCAATGCTCATTTTCCATGAATGGGTTTCATTTCTCAGTAACATATTTAGAAAGTACATAGATCCTCATACAACCGGCCAAAGATGCATAAAATTGCTTCAATTACAAGAAAAAATATTTGCAATCCCATTTCTATAAAGAGTTTAGAGAGCCGGTAAATATGAAAGTTCTGTATGATGGATGTAGAAGTGAAATGACTGTGCTCAATATGCTAGAAATGCTGTTTAGTAGTAAAAAGAAAAAAAAGACTCCTATCCCCTGCTATATTCTAAATGGCTCTGCAGGAATTATTTATTTTTCCGCCGCAGCTATATACTGCGCCCATATTTTACAGGGCATTGTGTGAATGGCTCTTATTTATGTCGTCTCCTTCCCTAGTTGGAACTCTTATTACGCTCACCTGCATGCTCATATAAAATACCTTTATATATGCAGCGGAAAATATGTACAATAATTGGCAGTGAACATATCAACTAACCGCAAGACTTTAGGTCCTTAACAAGAGAGAACATTATGTAGTAAAATAACCAATTACGCAGGCATTTTGTGTAGCGGCAAATTTTACACTAGGCCAATAATGCCCTTCTTTGGAGAACTGTAAAGAAAGCACCGAGCTAGCCAGAGCCTCATGGGTTTGAACCAGGGAACACAGGTTCAAGATCACTCTAATGTTACAATAAACAAGTCCGTCAGTCCTTGCTCCCAAGCTGCAGGTACTAAATGACAATTTCCCCGGCACGAGAATAAATTGTGCCAGAGCTGTTCATACTGCATTAACCACACTGAAAGTGCAAAATAGAATGGCATTCAACCTTCAAAATACCATTAGAAAAGGACTTTTGCAAATACCTACCTATAATATATAATATATATATATACACAGATATATAATATATATACATATATGTCCATCCATCTATGTATACCATAAGCAGGCATTCAAGAACAAATGCGCAAAAACAGAACCTTCAATGGGTTTTCCAATCTTTACAACTCATCATCTACGATAGGAAAAGTGAAAACTGGTTGATCAGTGGCGTCTGAAAGTTAGGCCCTCCACCGATCCAGATAAAGGGGCTCGGGAAAACCATGTCTCAATAGAGTGGTGACTGGACAGTGCGCTAGCTCTCCAGTCATTTTCTGTAGGGCTGTTGGAAAAAGAAGAGCATTGTACATGGATATCTTGGAAGTGCCAAAGTAAATGAATGAAACAGTGGTGCGTATGTTTGGCCACAACTCTATTTAGATGTGACATCTCAAGGCCCCATTTGACAGACCCCCATCAATCATCATATTACAACCTATCCTTTGAATAGGAACCAACTTCTAAACATGAGAATAACCATTTAAAGGTTTGTGCGCTTGGGACATTTCTGGAGCAGACCACACTTTTCATAAATACAATAGAGAAATTCGTGGAGGAAATTACTTTTGCGGAATCATTACAGCAAACATGGAGAAAACAAGAAAAGGGTATAAAACCCACACTGCTGTCTAAAATAAATGATTTAGATAATATGAAGAATTATATCTACCTATTTGTCAACCCATTATAAAGCCACCATGACCACTTTCTTCAGGACAAATCAGAATTTGATTATTATTTGTCCTGAAGAAGCGGCTTGTGGTGGCTTTGAAACACATTGACAAATTCTTCTTCACATTATCTGGATCATTTATTTTGGACAGCAGAGCGGGTTTTATACCCTTCTCTTATTCTCTCCATGTTTGCCGATTCCACATGGGTCCGCTAAAGTCGCTTCATATGCTTATAGTGGCTGTGATTCTCAGAACTCAGGAAGGTGAGCCTTTCAAGGCTTTCTTAATCTAACTTTATTGTTGATAAGACCCTATTTGCACTTTACTGTCTTTTCAACCTATATTTTACTGTGATTCATTAAAGAAACAGCGCAGTTAAGCCTCACATTCCACACTCTTCACTAGAACATCCTCAGCACAAACTGACATACTGAATAGTTTCTGGGCGAATATCAGCTGCATGCACAAGACTGAGCGTCCTTAGAATCCTATACCCAACACTTCCCCCTCGTATGCGTCCTTGCACCCCTCAGGTATATTTACAGGATGTAGTTTCAGTTACAGAAAATCAGTCGCATTCAGCTGAACAGGGTTATTTTTGTGGCAGGTACATACATTTAGGCAGACGAACAGGCGAGCTGAAGGAAATTTTACAACACATTCTTAGGGTGGGAGCAGAATAGTAAACGGTACATAGGAAATGGTACCGTGTATCTGGAGAAAGAAGACCTCTTTTCAGTAACAAGAATTAAAACGGCATTTCTCAGTAGATGTGGGGATCTTCATGGTGAGAGTCATGTTTTCCAATGCAATTTATGCCCAATTTTTGTATATATATATATATATATATATATATATATATATATATATATATAATATATATATATATATATATATAAAATGCCCATGCTGAAATACATAACATATGTAATATAGTGTATAGACATACTTTGTTGTGAATGGCATGTTACAATTAGAAAATGAGACTGGTGTACAGGTAAAGGATTTGCTTTAGTATAATCTTGAGACAATGTATACCAATAGTAGTGTTATTGATCACAAATATCTACTTGTATGAATAAATATATGACTTCTCTGCAGTTATGTTTATTAAAGGGGTTGTCCTCTTTTACATTTTCTTGTCCTACAAGGTTTCAGCTGTAAAAAATAAACAAGGCTATACTCCCCTTATGCAGGTCCACAGATCCCCGCTCCGCAAGCGTTTTTTTTTTAAAGGATGCATCAGTGAAGTCACAACTACAGCATATATGACTGCGGCACATGCGGATGACCAATAAATGGACTTGGTGTCTTATACTATTTACAATGGCACTACTACTGAGCCCAATGCACATTCGCATGACCAATAAATGGACCTGGTGTCTTATGCCATCTACATTGGCACCACCACATCTGACCAGTGCACAAGCGTATGACCAATAAAAGGACTTGGTATCTTATACTATCCACATTGGCACCACCACTGAGCCCAGTGCACAAGCGTATGACCAATAAATGGACTTGGTGTCTTATGCCATCTACATTGGCACCACCACTGAGACCAGTGCACAAGCGTATGACCAATAAAAGGACTTGGTATCTTATACTATCCACATTGGCACCACCACTGAGCCCAGTGCACAAGCGTATGACCAATAAATGGACTTGGTGTCTTATGTTATCTACATTGGCACCACCACTGAGCCCAGTGCCCAAGCGGATGACCAATAAATGGACTCGGTGTCTTATGCTATCTACATTGGCACCACCACTGAGCCCAGTGCACAAGCGTATGACCAATAAATGGACTCGGTGTCTTATGCTATCTTAGATTGGCACCACCACTGAGCCCAGTGCACAAGCGTATGACCAATAAATGGACTTGGTGTCTTATGTTATCTACATTGGCACCACCACTGAGCCCAGTGCCCAAGCGGATGACCAATAAATGGACTCGGTGTCTTATGCCATCTACATTGGCACCACCACTGAGACCAGTGCACAAGCGTATGACCAATAAAAGGACTTGGTATCTTATACTATCCACATTGCACCACCACTGAGCCCAGTGCACAAGCGTATGACCAATAAATGGACTTGGTGTCTTATGTTATCTACATTGGCACCACCACTGAGCCCAGTGCCCAAGCGGATGACCAATAAATGGACTCGGTGTCTTATGCTATCTACATTGGCACCACCACTGAGCCCAGTGCACAAGCGTATGACCAATAAATGGACTCGGTGTCTTATGCTATCTTAGATTGGCACCACCACTGAGCCCAGTAATTGACTGCAGCGGTCACATGTGCAGCAGTTATGAAGTCACTGATGTAATGCAAGTTGTTGCTCTAACATGAAGCCGATTTCCTATAAAGAAAGTTATGGAATCATGTTTATCTGACCTATAATAAGTTTTACTTAATATATTCACAAGATTAAGGTCCCAAATCAGGATAAAACCATTTTTTAGCCTCATTTCCTCAGATTCCCTAGAGAAAGTCACAAGGCGAAACCCTGGGTCAGGCTTGAGCAAGATGTGCCCCTGTTTTAAATCATTAATACCTTTTATGGATTTTAATATTGTGAAGATATTGAGTAAACCTTGCTGTCATCCAGATCTTGTAATGGTTTTGCACTTTGCTCAGCTTTACCTCTTAGAACAATTGTTGCTGGCACTGAAATGCCACAAAAATCCAGAAAGGAACTGGAGTGATGAAAAAGCTGATCCCATCTAACAAGTGAATGTAACCAGAAGAAGACAATGGCCAGAAAACTGTACAAGATCTGTCCAAGAGCGTTTATTTCTGCAGGGTTTCTCTGAAGGGTTTCATGTGACAACAGAGCAGTGAGGTGTTTTTATTTTTATAATTATTGGTTTTTTGAACATAATTCTACACTCCGATTTCCGACTCTTGCCGTCTCCGCTGACTGCTTCAGGTTCTGGATGATAAATTTTCGCATATATAAAATATTGTTCACCTGACCTGCCTGGGAAAATGAGCTTTTGTGAAAATGCCCATTTAAACATATTTAAAGCATATTTATCTGTCGATGAAGGCTAAGAAAGTGTCAATCAACAGACCATTTCTTATCGGCTCCGAAAGCTATCCCTATAGGTGTGCAGCAAGACATAATGTTATAAATATGTCAGCATCACAGGCTGGACAGCCCATCTGATTATCATTCTGCAAAACTATATTCACATCAATATTCATGGCTTTCGCCACACTACATTAAACAAAGATAGGTGTGTAATAGACCGTGAAAAAGGCTAAACACCATTTATCTCTATCTAAAGAAAATTCACCCTGTTCCACCACAGTGTAATCCTTTCTAAGACTTCAGATTTCTCCCCACTCAGAAATATGCAAAGGACCACACAGAGTATACGTCTAGGTTTACAGACTTATTATGAATATAAGCCAAGAGCCAGAATGGGACGGCTCCCTGTTTTACAGTGTTTTAGATGTGGTTTGTAAGGCAAGGTCAGATTCAAGTGATTTGACTTCAGCCACATCAAGGACATACCTTCCAAATCAATCACGGCACGAATCTGCTGTGTAAAAGCAATGCTAAGTTGCTGAATATGTTGAACAACCTTTATGAAGATAAATCACTGAGGCTCGAACAATTAAAATTCCTTTCTTTCTTGGAGACAACCAGTCAAAGGCAGGGCTTCTCTTGACTTTCTTGAGCAAAAGTATATGATTTATCGAGAAAACATAGAACAAAGTAGGCAAGCATGGAAGAGAAAGGGTAAACTGTCCCATCTTTAAAGGATAGTAACTCCAAATACAGATACATCTAAAGCAGAATTTCACCCCTTTGTGACTGTCAATTTACCGTAGTTTTGTTTTTCTTACAGGATGACTTTTAGTTTTCCAATGACATAAAAAAAACAAAATTACGCCATTGATTTTTAAGTTTTGCATTGTTTATCGTGCATTAAAAATGACCTGGCAATATAATTCCCTGATCATCAAGAATATGGCAATGAAAGAAAATAAAAAAAAAAACTATAAATGTTTGATAAGTGGTGACATTTTTTATTTTTTTTTAAATCCATAAAAAGTGCTATTTTCCAAGACATGTAACTTTATGTTTTATGTCGATTAACCTTCCTAAGTGCATGTACACCGCTCAGGCTGGAGGCACACTGTTGTGCATCAAACACGGAGCGTGTTTGATGCGCGACAGTGATGCAAATGATATGCGTGTTTTTGGGTGTTGTGGTGGTGGGGCGTGTGGCTGCCTGTATTCATGTGAGTGTGCTGCGAGTGTGAGGTGTGAGCGCGTGTGTGCTGCATGTAAGTGTGATGCATTTGCGGTGAATTTAAACTTGCCAGCTGTCAAAGCCGGTGAGTTTGAATTTACCGCTGTCCCAGTACAGTAATCAATAATGTTCCAGCGCTGTGACAGCAGTGCTGTAATATTATTGTTTAAAAAAACTCAGTTACAAATCTAAATAATAAAGTGCTGTGTGTTAATAAACAGTTAAACCCCCTCTGCAGGCTCTGCGCTACATGTCGGCACAGAGCCTGCAATGCAGTTAATAAAAGCCGTGTTAGAAGGGTTAAAATGCGGGTTAGTGTGTTGCCATCATGTGTAACAGAGTTTGTACACTCTGTGTAGACATAGTGACAACACACCCTGGCAGTGCAGGGGTTAACACCTTTATTTTACTGATCCCGGCAATTGTCGGGTCATTTACACTACTGAGCAGCCGCTCTCCACCTCCACTGAGCTGTCCGTGGTCCTGAAGCTTCAGAGTGATATTACTGTAATATCACGCTGGAGCTTCTGCACCAGGGACAGAGGCTGCCATGTACGCTTTTTGCGTACTTATGCCAACTGCGTACGCAAACAATGTACCATGACAGCCGCTGTCCCTGGTGCTGAAGCTCCAGCGTGATATTACAGTAATATCACGCTGAGCTTCAGGACCACGGACAGCTCAGTGCAGGAGCTGAGTGCCTTCACAGTAAGTGTAAAATCACCTGACAATTGCCAGGATCAGTAAAATAAAGGTATTAACCCCTGCACTAGCCAGGGTGTGTTGTCACTATGTCTACACAGAGTGTACACACTCTGTGTACACATGATAATGGGGAAAATAAAATTAGTTTATTTATAAACTACTGACATCATGTCTCCGAAATTCAAAGCTAACATTTTTGTATCTGTGCAGCAAATGAGAAATTGTCAAGATAATAAAAAAAGAAACAGTACTTTCAGACCTCAAATAAGGTAAAGAAAACAAGTTCATATTCATTTAGAAACAACAATACTAATGTTTAAACTCAGGAAGAGCTCAGAAATCAATATTTGATGGATAACCATGATTTTTAATCACAGCTTTCATTCATCTTGGCATGCTTTCCACAGTCTTTCACACTGCTTTTGGGTGACCTTATGCCACTCCTGGCTCAAAAATGTAACCAGTTCTTTGTTTGATGGCTTGTGACTATCCATCTTCTTATGACTACATTCCAGAAGTTTTCATGGGTTCAGGTCTGGAGATTGGGCTTTGGCCATGACAGGGTCTTGATGTGGTGCTCCTTCAGCCACACATTGATTACCTACTGTGTGGCATGGGGTATTGTCCTGCTGGAAAAACCAGTCCTCAGAGTTGGGGAACATTTTCTGAGCAGAAAGAAGCAAAGTGTTTTTCAAGGATAACCTTGAATGTGGCTTGATTCATACGTCCTTTGAAAGATTAACCTGCCCAATTCCAGCGTTGCTGAAGCATACCCAGATCCTCCAAATTCCACAGTGGTACAAGACACTGTGGCTGTATGCCTCTCTAGGTCTCCGTCTAACCATTAGACGATCAGGTGTTAGGCAAAGATGAAAATTAGACTCATCAGAGAAGATTCCCTTACTCCAATCCTCTGTGGTCCAATCCTTATGGTCTTTGACAAAACTCAGCCTGGCTCGCCTTTACTTCTCTTTGATGAAAGGCTTTTTTCTAGCTTTACATGACTTGAGCCCTGCCTCTAGGAGCCAGTTACTAAATGTTCTTGCCATGCACTTCACCCCAGCTGCCATGTGCCATTCCTTTTGTAGGTCACTTGATTTCATCCTGCGGTTGCTGAGTGACATTCGAATAAGATGACAGTCATCCCGGTCAGTGGAGAGTCACTTTCACACTCTGCCGGTCTGTAGCCTTGTTGTCCCCAACGTCTGCTGCTTGACCTTGTTGTAATGTACTGCCGTCTACGAAGTTTAAAGCATGGAGGCAATATGACGCTCACTGTATCCCTGTGCTAGTAAAGCCAGAATTGATCCCTTCTTTTCCTCACTTAAGACTTTTCTTTTAAACTCCTTTTGCATAGTCAAAAGTTATTTTTCATTCAAATTACTTTTGGGTCTATTCCTAGCACTTGTTATGCCATCCAGCTTGTCCTATTGCAAGAAGATTGTGAAGACCACAGCAATATTTTTTATACTTTCCCTCGATAAATAAGATTTGGTTCAGGTGATCACCTATTCAGAAGCCCATTAAGTAGAATGAGGTTTACTTCGGTTGGAATTCAACTGACACTGGAATGAAATACCTGACAGACATTAGAGATGCTGATTTTTAGAAAACTGTGCAGTAATCCCTTAATGTTTGCCAGAACTGTATTATATACACATAATATATATAACAGAAAGGATAATCATTCTCCAGCTGATCCACAGAAAAAATGCATGGCTTTTTTAAGAAAAGTGCCAAAGTATAAAAACACGAAGAAAATGCCTCCAAGCAAGTTGTAACCTTGAAAACTTTTTAGAAGGCACATTCAGTGCTGAAACGCGTAGTCAGGGGGGTGAGGATTGTTACAACTTGCTTGAAGGCATTTGTATTATACACACACACACACACACACACACTAGCTGTACTACCCGGCTACGCCCGGGTTAATAAATAACTGCTATTACAGTGTTGGCCAAAAGTATTGACACCCCTGCAATTCTGTCACATAATACTCAGTTTCTTCCTGAAAATGATTGCAATCACAAATTCTTTGGTATTATTATCTTCATTTAATTTGTCTTCAATGAAAAAACACAAGAGAATGAAGCAAAAAGCAAAACATTGATCATTTCACACAAAACTCCAAAAATAGGCCAGACAAAAGTATTGGCACCCTCAGCCTAATACTTGGTTGCACAACCTTTAGCCAAAATAACTGCGATCAACCGCTTCCGGTAACCATCAATGAGTTTCTTACAATGCTCTGCTGGAATTTTAGACCATTCTTCTTTGGCAAACTCCTCCAGGTCCCTGATATTTGAAGGGTGCCTTCTCCAAACTGCCATTTTTAGATCTCTCCTCAGGTGTTCTATGGGATTCAGGTCTGGACTCATTGCTGGCCACATTAGAAGTCTCCAGTGCTTTCTCTCAAACCATTTTCTAGTGCTTTTTGAAGTGTGTTTTTGGTCATTGTTCTGCTGGAAGACCCATGACCTCTGAGGGAGACCCAGCTTTCTCACACTGGGCCCTACATTATGCTGCAAAATTTGTTGGTAGTCTTCAGACTTCATAATGCTATGCACACGGTCAAGCAGTCAAGTGCTAGAGGCAGCAAAGCAACCCCAAAACATCAGGGAACATCCGCCATGTTTGACAGTAGGGACCGTGTTCTTTTCTTTGAATGCCTCTTTTTTTCTCCTGTAAACTCTATGTTGATGCCTTTGCCCAAAAAGAGAGAACATTCTTCCAAAACGTTTTAGGCTTTCTCAGGTAAGTTTAGGCAAACTCCAGCCTGGCTTTTTTATGTCTCGGGGTAAGAAGTGGGGTCTTCCTGGGTCTCCTACCATACAGTCCCTTTTCATTCAGACGCCGACGGATAGCACGGGTTAACACTGTTGTACCCTCAGACTGCAGGGCAGCTTGAACTTGTTTGGATGTTAGTTGAGGTTCTTTATCCACCATCCGCACAATCTTGCGTTGAAATCTCTCATCAATTTTTCTTTTCCGTCCACATCTAGGGAGGTTAGCCACAGTGCCATGGGCTTTAAACTTCTTGATGACACTGTGCACGGTAGACACAGGAACATTCAGGTCTTTGGGGATGGACTTGTAGCCTTGAGATTGCTCCTGCTTCCTCACAATTTGGTTTCTCAAGTCCTCAGACAGTTCTTTGGTCTTCTTTCTTTTCTCCATGCTCAATGTGGTGCACACGAGGACACAGGACAGAGGTTGAGTCAACTTTAATCCATGTCAACTGGTTGCAAGTGGGATTTAGTTATTGCCAACACCTGTTAGGTGCCACAGGTAAGTTACAGGTGCTGTTAATTACACAAATTAGAGAAGCATCACATGATTATTCTAACAGTGCCAATACTTTTGTCCACCCCCTTTTTTATGTTTCGTGTGGAATTATATCCAATTTGGCTTTAGCACAATTCTTTTTGTGTTTTTTTCATTGAAGACAAATTAAATGAAGATAATAATACCAAAGAATTTGTGATTGCAATCATTTTCAGGAAGAAACTGAGTATTATCTGACAGAATTGCAGGGGTGTCAATGCTTTTGGTCAACACTGTAGTCAAATTCTATTTTGTTATAGCTATGTCATATTAATGACCTGTAGGAAAATAGAAGCTGAGCTGTGATTGGTTGCTATAGGCAGCCTAATAAATCTCCAGCCAACAGTAAACCCTCCCCCCGGCCAGGCAGTATATATTACCTCACACATACACATAATAGACAGCTCATGTGACTGACATCTGCCTTAATTCCCTACATGGCACATGTGTTGCACATTGACTGTTTTTAATCAGATGTTTATTTTTGGAAATTAAAGATACCAGACATATGAGGCGAGTTGTGTGAGGCGATTTGTGCACATCTGTGTCTGTCTGTGTGGTGTGTGTGTCCCTGGGGTGTGTGTGTCTCTGGGGTGTGTGTGTATCCCAGTGGTGTGCGTGTGTCCCTGTGGGGGGGTCTATGTGGTGTGTGTACTTTTGGGGGGGGAGGGGTGTTCCTGTGGTGTGTGTACTTGTGGTGGGGGTGTCTCTGTGGTGTGTCCCCATCCCTATGGGTTCTGTGTGTCCCTGTGGAGTGTATGTCCCTGTGGTGTGTGTGTCCCTGTGGGGTGAGTGCATGTGTCCCTATAGGGTGTGTATGTGTGCGTGTCCCTGTGGGGGGGGTGTCTGTGTGGTGTGTGTCTCTGTGTTGTGTGTGTCTCTTTGTGGTGTGTGTTGTTTGTGTTCGGGTGCGTGGTGAGTATCCAAAGTTGGGGCTCCACCTTAGCTTTTACTCTTTGTGTGCATGTGGTGTGTATACATGTCCCCGTGCATGCTGGATATTCCATGTCAGGGCCCCACCTTAGTGACTATATGCTGGTATATGCTGTTAGTGTTTGGCGCTGTCATTAAGCCCCTCTCATTCACAACTATCAACTGGTAACTGTCACTTTCTCTCTATTATGTAGATAGGGCCAAAATTGTTTGGTGAATTGGAACGCACGGGGTTAAAATTTCACCTCACAACATAGCCTATGACGTTCTCAGGGTCCAGCTGTGTGACTGTGCAAAATTTTGTGGCTGTAGTTGCGACGGTGTAGATGCCAATCCCGGACATACACACACACACACACACACGCGCAGGAGTGCATGTCCAGCAGTGGAACCAGCTTGCTCCACACACAATAACCACACAGTGGTTCCACTGCTGGACATGCACTCCTGCCTCCCTACCACTGGGTCCTACTGAAGAGGTATGTCTCCTGCTACTGACCATTGCAACAGAGACCCCCTGGGGTACGAGAGAGGCTATAGAGTAGACAGAGACCCTTCAGATTTATGGTCACCGAGACGAGGTTGAAGGGCTTGCATATATTGGCCAATGCATGCGCTAAGAACCATAAAAAATATAAAAAAAAATATTTATATCTGAGTTTTTTTGAAAAAACTTGATAGTTTTTATTTTTTCTCAAACAACATCTAGTAACACCTACAAATAGCATGTATTGGCTTAACCAGTGTGCTGCTATTAATTTGGTATATATATATATATATGGAACATGTTTGGGGCCGTAGGATGGAACATGTATGGGGACGTAGGCTGGAACATGTATGGGGACGTAGGCTGGGACATGTATGGGGACGTAGACGTAGGCTGGAACATGTATGGGGATGTAGGCTGGAACATGTATGTGGACGTAGGCTGGAACATGTATGGGGACATAGGCTGGAACATGTATGGGGATGTAGGCTGGAACATGTATGGGGATGTAGGCTGGAACATGTATGGGGACCAAAATGGACAATGTAAGGATGGACTATTTATGAGGACCTGGATGGACCATGCATGGGGACCATGATGGACCATATATGGGGACCATGATGGCCCATGTGTGGGGAACCAGGATGGAACATATATGAGGACCAGGATGAAATACTGGGTAAAAGATGCTGTGAGCGAGGTTACTGCTGTGGCAACACATTGCTCCACTACATACCACTGCTGCTTCTGTGAAAGAGGTCAGCAGGAGGAGGTGCTAAGCAGTGAGTGACATCAGCGCTGCTTCGCAGCCTCTACCACCACCCTCAAATGAATAGTCATCAGAGGGCTGAGCTGGTGTCACTCACTGATTCTAAAACCAACCCCAGCTGACAATTCATTTTAAGGGAAGTGGTGGAAGCAGTGAGTGACACACGCACCGCACCCTCGTGATGGCCCATACACTTGACTTACACTTTGCCCGGGTTTTCCAAGCTTTCCTGAATTTCTTACATCTCACCCAATTTTAACTCAGTAAGATATAGACTTTCTGAAGCCTAGAATGCACATTGGAGGAATCATGAGGAAACAGCAATTCATATTCACTTTCCATTCAATGTTTCACAACATAAATCAGTATCTGCGGTTGTGTTACTTTTAGAAGGTGCGAGTAAGCATTTGTTTCACTAAACTTAGAAAATGCAAAATAAAAAATAAAAAAAACATCCAAGCAATCTTCTCTGTTTTATATTTTTGTATTCCATGCTTCTATTAAAAAGGAGAAATCTATATCGAAATAAGCAACTGACTGTGGAACATCGAACTCATTAAGCTTTTATGATTTCAACACAAACCATTTTCCTATCAAATATAGTAGCCAAAATAAATATCAACACAAACCTTTCCAGAAAATAAAAACTTGACTGTTTTAAAAATGTCCCAATCACCAAGTTGTGTTCAGAAAATCCAGCAAGTTCTAGTTCATTTATTAGCGGCCATATCTGTGCAGCTCACACTGGTGATCCCTCCCCTGTGCTGTCAGCTACAAAAATTAGACAATGAATCTTATTCTTCTGCTATAATTAAACTATCCATGATAACCTCTAATGCTATATTAATCACACGGTTGGAAAAATCAAACCCAATTGTCATTGGTTATTAAGTCAGAATGTTCTTAAAGGTAAAAAAGGAATTATTACCAGAGAAAATGTTTATGGACAGAAATGTACCGTAAGTATATCTAGAAACCAGAGCTGCAAGTGTATTGTCGATGAACAAAGCCACATAACATATGAGAGGAACTGCCGAATCTGTGATCGCTGGGGAGGGCAGCAAATACTTGTTTCCCTATGAAAGGCCCCATTCAAACTTCCATTTTTCACATGTATTTAGTGTTTCTCATGGATATAGTGTGTATCTACAAGTCCACGCGCACAAGTTGAGTATTTGATCAGTTTTTTACCTCACGATTTGTAGCCAAAACCAGGAATGGGTGATAAATACAGAAGTGGTGCAGGTGTTTCTATTAGACTTTTCCTGATTGTTCCAGTCTTGGTTTTGTCTACAAATCCTGAGGTAAAAAACTCAGCATGTGCACGTGGCCTTATAGTCTATGGGGCTCTTAGTGAGTCGGAGTGATTTTTTTTCTGGACTGTATGTCCACTGTATAGCGATTTCAGTATTTGATCCAAGTCCTAGATCCTAATTCAATACAAGTCCATGCTCCAAGAAGGTACCATTTGTACTATTTGTCAACATTTTAATAAGTAAACACGCATAAGACTATGTGCCGACCAGAGCACATTTGCTGCACATTTGTAAAAATACGCAGCAAATGTGCATGGTATATAAGCCAGCTAGCAGTCAATGTGCCTGTGCTGTGTCGTAGACTGCACATTTTTGCACACCGTAATGGCTGCTTATTTTTACACATCTTTCAATCCTGAATAGGCAGCATGTCAGTTCTTTAGCGCAGCTTACCTTGCATACTGCCCGGCATGTCCGGGTTTGGCCCACGTCACACATCACGTGGACAGGGGTGTATGATCCACGTTATGTGTGACGCGGTCAAAACCCAGAAGAGCCTGCCGGTATGAAAGGTAATTTATGTGCTACAAGCCGGCACAAGACTTTTCTGTAACAAAAAAGCACATATTACTAAGCAAACAACACTTTTGCTGCATAATGTGTTTATAGCAGATGCAGAACATTTTGCATCACTTGCGCACCATCTGAACATAGCCTAGGGTATGTCCGCATGTGGAGTATTTGGTTGAAAAAATTTCTGCACCAAATCTGCATCTACCAGCTAAAAAAAACATGCTTTTTTGCGTATTTTTGCATGACTTTGTTATGCATGCTAGGGTGGGAAAACGCTACAAAAATGCTGCAAGAATTGAAATGTTGCAGGAGAAAAATGAGCAGTTTGTGCACAAAATATCAGAATTCTTATAGCCGTTGTTGGTATAAGGATTTGAATGCATTTGTAACAAAACTGCAGTCAAAAACGCATGTAAAAATGCATTGTGTGCATAGGACATTAATGAGGCTTTAAAAAGAAAAATAAATCTGATTTCACATTTGCGTTCCGATGTTCCGAAAAAACACATCCAATCGCATCTGTTTTCTTTTGATGGCAAAGCCGGATGCAACCAGCATTATGCCAGATCCAAGTGATATGATTACCATGGCGATATGGTCACAGCTGACCGTGTCACCATGGTAGTCGCAACAGCTGACCGCAGACAGATGGATAGATAGATAGATAGATAGATAGATAGATAGATAGATAGACAGACAGCCAGACAGATATAAAGCTTACCAGTCTCCTGATGCTTGCTTCCAGGGTTGCCCATTAAGCTTCAATGGCCAATCACAGACACTCACTCTCTGTGAGAGCATCTGTGATTGGCTATTGCACCATGACTGTGCTCCCACAGTCTGTACTGGTGTCTATGCTTAGTTGCTATATACATTCTTGTATGGAAACCAACCTGCTGTCTTAATATGTAAAATAAATAAATAATGGAAAAAATGTGTAAGGTTTATCTGTGTTTTTCATTCTCAGCACAGATAAAATGGACAGCTGCAGGCTTCCACCCTCAGCAGCCAAGCTTTAGCTTGGCTGGCAATGAAAAATACAGGGGAGCCCATTTTGTATTATTATTATTATTTAAATAAATACCGTATATACCCGTGTATAAGCCGACCCGTGTATAAGCCGACCCCCCTACTTTTGCCCCCAAACCCTGGGAAAACCTATTGACTCGTGTATAAGCCGAGGGTGGACCCCAGCACAGGTATACAGCCCCCAGCAGTGTGGTAT
This sequence comes from Allobates femoralis, assembly GCA_033576535.1. Classification (NCBI taxonomy): domain Eukaryota; kingdom Metazoa; phylum Chordata; class Amphibia; order Anura; family Aromobatidae; genus Allobates; species Allobates femoralis. The sequence goes on along the minus strand of JARQOC010000004.1, from coordinate 298,443,508 downwards.
ACAGCAGCCCCAGAGGTATATACAGCAGCCCCAGTGGTATATACAGCAGCAGCCCCAGTGGTTAGTATACAGCAGCCCCAGATGTGTATACAGCAGCCCCAGTGGTAGTATACAGCAGCCCCAGAGGTATATACAGCCCCAGTGGTACTATACAGCAGCCCCAGTGGTAGTATACAGCAACCCCAGTGGTAGTATACAGCAGCCCCAGTGGTAGTATACAGCAGCCGCAGTGGTAGTATACAGCAGCCCCAGTGGTAGTATACAGCAGCCCCAGAGGTAGTATACAGCAGCCCCAGAGGTAGTATACAGCAGCCCCAGAGGTATATACAGCAGCCCTAGTGGTGTATACAGCAGCCCCAGAAATATATACAGCAGCCCTTAGGTAGGATACAGCAGCCCCAGTGGTGTATACAGCTGCAGCCCCAGGGCTGTATACAGCAGCAGCCCCAGGGGTGAATACAGCAGCAGCCCCAGGGGTGTATACAGCAGCAGCCCCAGGGCTGTATACAGCAGCAGCCCCAGGGGTGTATACAGCAGCAGCCCCAGGGCTGTATACAGCAGCAGCCCCTGATGTATACAGGCCCCCCATCATGATCCAGGGCCCCCCCCCCCTTGCGCGGCAAACCTGTAAAGTAAAATCATACTTATCACTGTCCCGCGCTGTCCCGCCGCTTGCCGACATCACGATCCCGGGCTTCATTCCGCGGCTTCCGGTGGTCGCGGGCAATGACGTCATTGCCCGCGACCACAGGAAGGCGGAAGGCGCGGAATGAAGCCCAGGATCGTGATTTCGGCAAGCGGCAGGACAGCGCGGGACAGTGATAAGTATGATTTTACTTTACAGGTTTGCCGCGCAAGGGGGGGGGGGCCTGTATACCTCCAGGGGCTGCTGCTGTATACTGTATACTCACGTATAAGCCGAGGGGGGACTTTTCAGCCCAGATTTTGGGCTGAAAAACTCGGCATATACGCGAGTATATACGGTATATATATTTTTTTTTAAATGTGTGGGCTTCACCTATGCTATAGAATAGCAGCCCACAGCCACCCCAGAATTTGGCGCATTCATCAGAAGTGTCAATTCCCTATGTCCTGGTGTGGTGGCCTCGGTAATAATATAAAGGGTTATTGACAGCTGAATATTGATAGTTTGTCATTAAGCCCTATATTGGTAATATTAGGCGTCTTCTGATACCTGCCAATTACCAATCTGGTAAATTAATAAACATACACACTCACAGAAAATTCCTTTATTGGAAAAAAACACTGACAACCCTCATTTATCCTTTATTAAAAGTCACAACAACATAACCTATGATGATAATCCACCATGAGGCCCCACGTCACAATCTCAGCTCTGCTGCATCGGAAGTCACGCTGAGTGAGGAAGCACCCTATCAGCTTCGTCCCTGTCTGCGGTCAGCTGACATCATTATCATTGTGATGCGGTCAGGTGACCTTGTAATCATGGTAACAAGCACAGACTCACTTGTTACTCACCAGATGCAGGGTGGCACCAGATCCCAAAATAGCGACTATGCAGGAGAAAGTATTGTGTTTCAGAGTATACAAAGTATAAATCAATTGTTACTGTGCAGCGAGTGTTCCAAAGTTAGTATGAAAGTGACCCACCTGGTCACCAGAGAAATCTACGATGCCATCGACAATTTAACAAGATGATTGTGGAAATATAATAGCCCCTGATGACTGAGTGTTACAGGTGAATCAATGGAGTGGGTTAATGAGATGTTTGAGGGAAGACAGCCGAAATCAATACATTGCGCAAGTTATGAATTGGAATTTCTCAGCCAACTGTTTGGAAGATTCTGCAATGGCAACTGCTCCCGAAACCATATCACATACAGCTATTGCAACATTTAGGGCCAGTCGACTATGGCATCAGATACAAATTCTGTGCACTTTTTCAGGCAGCATTGGAAGATGACAAATTTGCTTCCAATCTAGTGTTCAGTAATGAGGCAAGCTTCCACTTAAGTGAACCACCACAACATCCGAATATAGGGAATGGAAAATCCCAATGCCACTGAAGAAATCGAAAGAGATTCTTTTTTCACTGAAAAGACTGTGAGGGAACATTGTACCTTATTATGTTAGTTATGTTTATTTCTGCAACTGACAATTTCAGAAACTTAATTTTCCAAGAAGACAGAGCTCATGAAGACAGAGCTCAACACCACTAGTATTCAGAAGCACATCACTATCTCAATGAGGAACTTCTAAGCCGATGGTTTGGGCTCTGTACTGGTGTTGAATTGGCACCTGGCACTCTTCAGATGGCACCCCAGTTCTCCCGATCTGACAGTGTGACTTTTTCCTTTGGGGGTACGTCAAAGACACTGTTTACGTACAGCGCTTTTGCCTATAACACTGGTTGAGCTCCCAGACTGCATGACCACTGCTCTAATGACCACTGGCAAAAACATGCTGCAGCATGTTAGAGTCTAAACGGATTACCGGATGAATGTATGTGTTGCATAACAAAAATAGGACACATAGAAGACTTGTAAACATTATGTGCTAAACTTAAAGAGTTTATGTTCGTTATCATGTGCCATTCACTATTGTGCACCTATACATTGAGAAATATACCTATGTGAAACCCATTTTTTTTATAATCACCCTGTATATATGAAAATAACATTTCTACATTTAGCTATCAGAAAATTGCCTTTGGAGAACAAAAAAAGTTACAATTCAACATGAATGTGAATATATTTTCTAAGTAAAAATCCCATTTTCAACTATTATTTTTCTATTTCTATATTGCATATCTTTAACTTAGTCTTTTCTGATAATTTCCGGGTATGCAAAAAATAATTTCCATTAATTGAGTCAAGATCCAGCAAACGTTTTTTACCATTACAGACGCTTGGCATTGTGGAACAATGAAGTGATACAGAGGAGAAAGCAATGGAAAACCTTATGCATGCTGACTGCATATACAAGTATATATATATATATATATAAGTAGTGGAGCAAGCAGCCACAATGGGGACAGGGACCTGCAGTGCTTAGGAAGAACACATGGAGGAACACCTGCAGGAGTGATGTTACTAGTAAGGAGGAGGAGGAGGCAGTTGGTGCGCTGTTACTCTATAGCCTTAAAATTGTTCATCCTCCATCTCCACCTCATTCTGTTCAAACCTTTCTGTTATACCAAGGCCTACTGCATGGAGCTATTAGATAGTCACAAGATGCTCAGCAAGTGGCAAGTAACCCAGGGGTTGCCCTAAAAATTTACATATCACAATAGTACAACCCACAATAAGACTTAAGGCCCCGTCACACAGGGCGACATCGCCGCCTATTACATAGGTGACGTAGGGGCATGGCCTATCGGTGGCGACATCGCCCCTACGTCGCCTCATGTAAAGGGGTGATGTCGGCACCGCCAGGAGGTCGCCTGGTTTCAGAGCAGCACCCGCCAGCCGCCGCCATCTCCAGCCCCGTCGCCAGGTGTGACGGGGCCTTAAAATTTGCCTATATAGTGTGGCTTTGTGATATGTAGGGGATATTTTCAAAGAGGTGGTTCTTTGGTGTCATTTCCCGGAAAAGGAATTTACTGATACAACTACTAAAAAAATCATGAAAATAACATCTTCACCAACTAACATATTTAGTAATGATCAGGGTCTTCGCACACAATATTTACGAAGAAATACTATTAGGTTGTGCATTTTTCATTTGTACAGAGGCCGAAACGGGTATATAAAAAGGAATGTGGCTTTTGCACAGCATCTCGATACACTGGAGCACTATAAATAAATGAATCAATCAATTAAGACACATTCACATAACACCCTAAAAGACAACTGCAAAATAATTGACAGCGAGCCTGGGATGAACTTGCAGTAACCTCTATGTTGGTTCTGATTGCTTTTCCATAAGGCAGCTCCATTAAACAAGATGCATTAAAAAAGGGTATTACATCCTTTAAAGCATGTAAAACTGAAGTAGCTGTTCTATTCTCGTTGCCTGCCATCGTAGAAGAATCAGGAGCTCTATTTCCCTTTGTGACCATGATCCTAGAACTATTTCCACTAATAAGACTTCTTTGGCACATGCATTCTAGCAGTTGGCACAGCAACGTCTCCCATTCCTTCCTGAACGGCTGTGCCATTTGGTGAAGCTTTCAGGATAAGCCATTGGGGAATGATTTCTCGCACAGATGCAAAGTGGCTCTGTTACTCAGTTGACTGGCATGAAAACAGCACAATAAGGGTTTATCTTCCAGTTGTGGCTGCAGGACATTAATAATCTTAATGAATGAACATTTACTTTATACTTGTTATTGGAACAACAGTTTACAAAAAAGGACATTATATAAAAAAATTGCTTAATTATAGATTCTACTTTAGTATGTAGTAACATCATCTGCAGCAAATGTAAGTTCTTCACTATAAGGCCATGCTCCCACATGTGATTAAAAACAGTGAGTGCAATCCAATAAAAAAATCAGATTGCATTTGCAGCAAGGTTATTTTATCCACTAGTTTTTCCTCAGCTGTAATCGGGCTGAGGAAAAAACATAATAATGCTGCGTATAGCTATAGACTTACATTGGTGAGTCTTGTGCAATACACACACACGTTTCCAGCCAGAAGCCTCCTAGCAGCCAATAGAAAAAAAAAATAAGTAGGTATATATATTACATACGAAACCGGTGACTGTGATGAGCATTCCTGACGTTACCGCTCATCATTCGCTGGATGTCGGAGAGCACAGCATGAGCCAGGAGTAGCCTCAGAGCTCTAAAGCCTTTAATCGCCATAATTGAGTAATGCCATGGGAACCGCAGGACAACATCAGCACTAGGTACTATGCTTCCTAATAATTGGTGAACGAGGGACAGTGTCTTGTTTTTATTTGTCTTTCAGGTTTCCTTCCCTGGGCTACATCGAATACCTTGGACTATGGCGAACTTGCATGTTTTCTTTTCAATTGGTAAACCAGGGAAAGTGTCAGGCAGTGTTTTTTTTTTAAATAAAGTATTTTTGCATGTTTTTTTTCTTTGACTTACTGGGTCGGTAATGGGGGTCTGAAAGCTACTTCTTGATTACTAACACCATGGCTTGATGCCAGCCGACATTACACAGCTGACGAAAAAAAATATTGAACAGGTTTTCACTTTATTGAGATGGCCAAGTCATACACTATTGTCTATACCGACGTTTCTACCATTCATTTGACTTTATCATGGTTTAGTTTCAATTGTTTATGAAGGGGGAGTAAAAAGTCTTGGGGTAAGTGAATCAAGTCCTCCCAAGACTCTGCAAGCCCACACACTCTTCTTGGGACCCAGTCCTTAATTTGGGATTCTATCCAAGTCTGTTCATGGAATTTGTGAACAAATAAGCACCCATCGGTATGCTCTATTACTCAAGACAAGTAAGACACCTCCCTCATAATCCCAATTTGCAGAATACCAAATCCTTCCTGGATTAACCCGAAGGTCTGACTTCACTACATGTTCAACTCACTATCTTTACATTTTGGGGCACCATTGAGCAGCACAATTCACTTTCAAAGACCTATTAGGCCAAGTGATTGGCCGAAACACTGGAAGAAATAATAGTATATGAATTGGACATCTCAATAAAGTAAAAACCTTTTTTAAAAAAACAATTCTTCATCTGTTCCCTTTGTGTGGCAAAAAAATATTTTGTATATCCTGGTCTATTTTTACTTTTGAGCACTGCACAGACAGTTGAGCACACTTATCATTATACAACATTACACAGTTGACGTCAACAACAAAAACCATTACCTCGATTGCCATCGCATCAGGGCAATCAGGAAGAGTTGAGGCAAAGCGCCAGAATTAGCACATCTAATGTGATGCGCTGCTCCTGGGGTGGCTTAGGGCTGCTTTTTTTACACTAGGAAGGGCCAATAACCATGCACCTTCCAGGTATCAGCCCATTTTGGTCTTCTTTAAATTTGTTGGTTCTTAAAAATAGGGTAACCCGTGTCATTTGTTTTATTCATTACTTATTAGGTGAAACAACGCTAACCATCCTTTAGAGCCGCATGAAAGGCACTAAAGGGTGCATGTGTATAATTTTGTAGGGGGGTTGTGACATTATGTAGCTGCAGGATATCCATCAGTGGCGGACCTTGAGCCTCGCAAGGCCCTGGTGCAGTAGCGGGGGGTTGATTGCTAGCAGATGTCGGTTGAGAAGCGGGGGGGTGCTAGCAGATGTCGGCGAGGAGCGTGGGGGGGAGTGCTAGCAGTTGTAGGTGATGCGGCTCTTACCTGCGCAGATTTCAGGTCTGGGAGCCGGGGCGGCAGAGGAGAGGAGGGGCGGGATCAGCCAAGGGAAGCAGGAAGCTTCCTCAGTTAACTCCTTTCCTCTGACACAGGGTCACGGGGGTCGGCTGGAGGCCCCCCTGCAGGCCTGAGGGGCCCCCTAGCCGGTCGGGGCCCTGGTGCAGAAGAACCAGCTGCACCACGGTAGGTCCGCCCCTGATAATCCATCCATCTGTATGTAGAGATTTGATTGCTTCATTGTTTCTGACAACTAGCAAGACTGTACATAGTGTATTCTCACATTAAAAATGACTGTCATATGATGCTAGGTGAGAAAAACATGTGCACTTGCATGCCATACAGATGCCAGGCTAGACAAGAAAAAAATTGCACACTTGCAAAGCATTGCATGACATGCGCATTACCATAATCATGACACCCGTCCCACTTTTCAGAATTAGTATGTGGGCAATTATTTATATCCTAGTGGGAGCGAGGCCTTAAGGAGTCTTTTAGGACCACTCTGATATTTTTCACTTGTTGGTAGACAATAATATTTGATCAAGTACATATAAAGCTCATTGAGAAAGCTGAATAATAATAACTAGGCCAATTTCACCATAAGTGGAGCTTCTCTTTGAAGATTAATAATGATTGTTTCTATTTTAAATATGTAGGTTAATATTGCATTTATATCTTCAATAAATTGTGAAATTTTCAATCAATGATGAATGTGCAGAAGTTTAGGGGAATGTGAACTTCTATGCTGGCACCCAGGCTGTGCCCACCTTCCTTATTAGTGGATATTGCGGGTCTCGCTTATACGCTCTTTTAACAAATGCTATACATTTGTAATACCGTATATATACACAGCATTCGATGATCAGTTTTATCACAGTCCCTTCAGCTAAACTAATCTTTCATCACGCCAAAAGTGAATGAGGTGCATGAAAACTCGCGAAGTCCATGCACTGCTGCTGTTTATCACTTGGCCAGCTGTGGCTATCCTTGACCTTCCTTCATACTGAAGAACGTGTGTTATTTTTAATACGTTAACAGCTAGAGGAAAACCTCTCCCTGGCCATTATACGAGATGTCACCCTGTACAACTCAGGTGAAAGTCGTCTTAGCATTCTCCGCACCCAAGGCACAACAAATAAGACATCCTGTAATACTTCAAGACAGATATCCCAACACCTATTAACTTATCGCACAATTTCAGGTCAGGTATGTCTTAAAAGAAATATTTAGGTCTTAACCCTTTGAAGACGAAACTCTCAACAATATACTATCATGTTGCTTCTCTGCGTTTTTCTTGCAGTAAAGGGGTTAACGTAATCTCCTTTGCACAAACCACATGCTACAGCTTGTTTAATTTGTTTCAAAGCCTGTACACATCAAAAATGACTATGAAACCTACTTGTTTTGTTCCCTTGGTTCTGATGTAGTTTATTGATTTCAGTGGAAGCAAACAGATGATGGAAGTGTCTTTGACTTCACCAAACTGTGCTAACACATAAGTCTGCAAGACAACGCAGCTTTTCATCATTCTTATTTGAAATAGTCAAACGTATTTGTCTATTAGAACGCACTAAAGGAAGACTGAGCAAATATTCTATCAGGACGCTCCATGCTAAATAAGCGATATGTTCAGCTAATGAGTAGGTTCCTGTAAGTCCCATACTCATGCTTCATTCTCATTTAATTACAAAACTATGTTCATAGGCGTAGATTCCGGCTCCTTATGGCAATCTTTAATGTGATTTTGTTAGGAGATATAATAACCTATCAGCATGACAGTAAAGACAATGCTGTAAAGGTGCTTTAACACTGACTACATTAATACCTTTGGTGATGAAATCCACTTTGTGTTCCTTCTTTAATCACCATTTGAAGCTTTCTCTAATTAGATTTTGGTGCACAAGGGCCGGACTGTACACTGGGTCTTCTCCTCCGTGTCTGTGTTTCCTCAGCCATTCTGACCTGCCTCCACTGTACATGACAAGTCACTGCTGAGATTACAAACAGAGGATGCAGATGCAGATCATTCACAGACTGGAGGCAGACAGAGGGACTAGGGACTAGGGAGGAGAAGACCTAGTGTATAAAGCTCCTGTCACACACAACGACGCAACAGCGATCCCAACAACGATAACGATCCTTTGGGATCGCTGGTGAGATCTCAAACAGTCAGATCTCACCAGCGACTCAGTAACGATCCGGAATGATACAGAGGTCGTTGGGAATGGTCACTCTCGGGTGTAGTATTGAGATCGTTGGTCGTTGTCCCTTTCAAACACAGCGATGGAGCGTTCCCAGCGGGAGACCAACGACCTAAAAATGATCCAGAGCGCTTTGTAACAATCAGAGATCTCACAGCAGGGGCCTGATCGCTGCTAAGTGTCACACAAAAGGAGATAGTTAGCAAGATCGCTGTTACGTCACAAAATCTGGGACTTAACAAGAATCTCGCTAACAATCTCGTTATGTGTGACGAGCGCTTAATGCAGCCCCTGTGCACAGATATCTTAATTAGCAGTAAACATCAATTGGCGCTTAAGGAAGAACAGCAAAGCAGATTTATTAACCAAATGTATCAATGTAATCAGTAAGACAGTGGCACTAGAGCCATAACTTTACATTACACAATTATGTTGACAGGTTCTCTTTAAAATATACAGTTGGATACAGAAGTATGTAACCAGTACCAGTATAATTGATTTCAGGGAATGTATGGAGTTTAGGCTGCTTTCACATTACGATATTCGGATTTCCGATGCTGTCCGATCAAAATCGGACAGCATCGGATCCGAATTTGGCCTCCATGCAGCCCTATGGGCATCGGACCGAATCGGATGTGCACTAAATGCCATCCGATTTGGTCCGATCCGATTCTGTCCGATTAGGTCCGATCCCTATAACATGGGGCCCTATGGAGAAGGGTCCGAGGAAACATCTGATGCCTCCTCGGACCCCGTTTTACTGTACTGAGCATGCTCAGTACAGTAAAACTGCTCCTAACTAGGAGCACAAGGGTTAAAAAAAAAAAAAAAAAATGTTATTCTCACCTCTCCACGAGCCCCCGCCGTCTTCCGCCATCTTCTTGGAGGCTCCCGGTGGCTCCCGCAGGCTGCCGGTGTCAGCAGAGGGCTTCCTCTGCCTTATAGGACCTGCGGTGATATCACAGTCATGTGACCGCGGGTTACCATGGTGAACCCGCGGTCACGTGACTGTGACATCACCGCAGGTCCTATAAGGCAGAGGAAGCCCTCGGCTGACACCGGCAGTCTGCGGGAGCCACCGGGAGCCACCGGGAGCCTCCAAGAAGATGGCGGAAGACGGCGGGGGCTCGTGGAGAGGTGAGAATAACATTTTTTTTTTCTTTTTTTCACCCCGCAGGGAACGATTTTATGCCGGAATCGGGTGCCTATTTGGCACCCGATTACAGGCATCAGAAGGGAGCCGATGCTGTCCGATTTATATCGGACAGCATCGGCTCCCTAAAAATCGTTATGTGAAAGTAGCCTTAGAAAGAAATCTGCAGTCACTCTCTGTGATTGCAGACTGCCAAATCATGACAGTTTGTCCGAATAACCCGGTATTCCAAGTGCAAGCAAACAAACAAAGCTTTACTCACCTTCCCAGGACCAGCACAGAGTCTCCGCTTTTTCTCATGGTGTCTTTTCTTGTCGGCAAAGCTTACATTAGGTTGACAGTCAATCAGTGAGCTCAGCAATTCTGAACGGCTTGTGCCATTTACTGAGCAGAGCTAAACTGCTTAGTGACTGGCTGCAGCCTGGTCAATATGAAGTCAGCACTGAAGGCAATAAAAGACACCGGAAGCGGTGGGGGTTAAAGGGAACCTGTCACCAGGTTTTTGCAACCTAATCGGAGAGTAGCATAATATAGGACCCAAGATCCTGATTCCAGCGATGTGTCACTTATTGCGCTTCTCAGTGTAGTTTTGATAAAATCATCATTAGCAGTCTACTTGGCCTGCTGCCAGGTAGTCTGGCATATTCACAGACTGCTAAATCTGCAGCAGAGAAAACACTATTATTTTCTCAAAACGACAGCAAGCAGCTCAGTAAGTGACACATCGCTGCAATCAGGGTCTCTGTGTCTACATAAATGAAGAGCCCCTTTACTCTGTGTGCCCATGATGAATTTTTGGCGCTACTATTTTCACTGCTCAAAAAGCAGCATTTGACACTTTTAGTAAAGTGGATGGGATACCGTATATAGAAATCTCCAGCCTACTGTGCTTATCTTTTATTCAGCGTAAATTGACCTGCGGTGCACGTTTCATATCTGTAACATGTCATTTTGTTTTACCTGCAGATTTTCCCCATGGTGTAGCATTAATAAGGAATATATGCAGGTAAAACAATAAAATAAAAAAAACAAACATATATGCCTTTGCACTGCTCTGCTGCAGAAACACACATGTAATCCGCACATTAGTATGTCAAAGTTTTGTCAAGGCAAAATACCCGGAAGAATGAAAAACAAAGTAGCTTTATTTAAAGCGTGACATGCCAAAACGAGACAAAAAGCTCACTGTCAAAAAACACGAGTGAATAAACACTGAAAAGTGCAAGGAAAGAAGGCAAGTAACCTGATTAATATAATAGGTGCAAACATTCTGCAACATCATAAACACAACAACAGCTCATTGTGGGAACATAGCCTTTTTACAATGAGGCCATGAAATATTCCGATTAAGGCTGGTTTATCACTACCGTTTTTTTGATCCGGGGGGATGCAGGTAAAACCCAGATTTCCCCAAATCCCCCAAGTGCACAAATGGATGCATCCGCACTGACATTATCACTGATCCGGGCTCCCAGATAAATAATACCAGTGCGGGAGCAGACCGTTGCTTCCGGGTGTTACCTTTTTCTGTCGGATCCAGGGACAAATGACGTTTAGAACAGCGTTCTGGGCAGACGTAGTTATAAAACCCAGATCCAGACACCGGACCTGGGTTACATTGAGCCCTTTATAAATCCACCTGGAGTGCCCCTGATTTGGGTGTACACAGGTATTGACACGGAGACCAAAACTGCAACAAGAGGACACTGCTGACACCCGGATCAGAGGCAAATGGGAAACAACTGATGCACCCACAAGTGTGTTTCAGCTGAACTCACACTGATGCCAGAAAAACGGCAGTGTGATACCAGCATAAGAAAGTGGAATAATACGGTAATCGAGATTCGAGAAGATTTAGCTAGCTATATACCTATCCAGTACGTACATATTCTACATATCTTAAAGGAGGCCCAAATGGATTATTACACTGGGGCATCACAGGTGGTCCGTATGTAGAGCGGATGGATATTATTCTCTGGTGGTGGGTTTACACGTCCCGATATCGGGCCGATATCGGAGGGAACGACGCGGGAGCGCACTTTTTGAGCGCGCTTTTCCCGCTATCGCATCGCCGGTTTAGACAGCCCGATATTGGGATACAACGTCCTGACGATGTGTACGACCCCAACCCAGGAACGACCAGTTAACATGGGAGTGAATGGGTGACGTGGGCGTACACATCGTAGTTGGGCTGTCACACGGGACGATGTGGCTACAACGGCCATCCGATATCGGGCAGTTGAATAGCACGCTCATTCAACCCCGATATCGTTTTGGCATCGTTCCAGCATCGCATTGTACGTTCAAACCGTACAACGCGCGAACGATATCGGGTCCAACTCCTGAACCACGTGACTTTTGGTCGGAGTTGGGTCGGAGTTGGACGCCGATATCGCGACGTGTAAACCCACCATGGTTCTCCTATCTTGGTATTTGGAAGTGATACGGGAGGTAGAGGGAGAGGATGCCATAATATCAATATTTTTGGATGGATTTGTGATTACCTATCTATTTTCCACTGACATGATAATGACTGTGTTACTCCCTTGCTCTATTGCACTTTACTGTCAACAGTTTTCCTGACGAATTCTTACATGGGACATAATGTCAACAATTTAATTGTCCTTGGTCTCATATGTATGTGACCTGCGGGTACAGTCCTGTTCATTGGATTGATTTTAATGTGTATTTTATTATCTGCTAATAAAGATGCAATTTTAATTGATGGTGCACTGTGTGTCTAGCCCTTATTTTAAGTGTGCGTTTGCTTTATGGTCCTCACATGCAGTCTTTTGATATACGGTACACATCATCTACAGAATTGAACTCTTAATATGTTTGTATCTATTGCTTTAATCAGTTTAAATATTCTGCCTGAAGCACTGTCATCATCGTCTCAATAACTCTTTCATTGCTGCCTGGATCAATAGTACATTTTAGATATAAAAGAAACACACACTTATTTAAAAAGAAATTGTAAGAGCCAAACAATATATTTAGAAGATATATACACACAAAGTAAGAATAAAGATCAATATGCAGTAATATGGATTTACATGAGGCAGTGGAAGGGCCTGTTTACACGTTGCGTTACTGACGCGTTTCCCTGCAGCAGTAAAATGAATAGGATTTCTGGAATCTCTGAACGCTGATTAGTTTTTAATTGCAGATTTGAACCTTCAAAATGATTTTGGTTTTCACATCTGACCTTTGTCAATACTTTCACTGTTTTTGCAGCTTTTTTCATTCTTTTTAATGTATTACAAAAGCTGCAAAAACAGTGAAAGTATTGACAAAGGTCAGATGTGAAAAACAAAATCAGTTTGTAGGTAGAAATAGAGAAAAAAAATGCATCAAAACCTCACATTTTCATAGCAATTTTACTGCCAATGCTCTGGTTTTTGCGCAAGAAAAAAACGTGTGCACATACCCTTAAAGTGAATCTGTCAGCAAGTATTGCCACCTAATCTGAGAGCAACAAAATGTACAGACAGAGGTCCTGATTCCAGTGATGTGTCACTTACTAGACTACTTAGTTTAGTTTGGATAAAAATCATGGCTTATTCATGAGAAGATTATCATTCAAGGGCTACTTGGCCTGCAGGCAGATATACTGAGCTCATGGATATGCCAGACTAACTCACCCCACCTCTGATTGTCAGCTCTTTATGTACACTGTATATGGGCCAATCAGTGGTGTGGGCGTAGTTATGGAGCTCCACATTCACAGAAATGCTAGATCTGCAGCAGAGAAAACAGATTTTATCAAAATGACAGCACGCAGCTCAATAAGTGACACATTACCATCAAGTCACCATCTCTACACTATGCTGCTTTCAGATAGGGGAGGAAAAACCTGCTGACAGATTCCCTTTAAAGGTGTATTGTGGCTAATACTTTACTACTGCATACCTAATTAAAATGAGGGATCACATACTATTTTTCCAATAAGGGATCATTATGAAGCCCTTGTTCTGATCCTGCTTAGATGTGTAATAAATAAGGAATAATGTAGCCTTTGTTATAAAAAAAATGTACAAATCATTATCACTGCAGAGTTGTAGGACTGGCAGTCTTGTGCCTCATTATCATCGCTGAACTCTGATGGTGGGTTTACACGCCGCGATATCGTTTCGATATCGCAACTCAATGGCGCGGGAGCGCGCAATTAGTGCACGTTCCTCCCGCATCGCATTGAATGTTTACACGCTGTGATATCGAAATACAACGTCCGTGCGATGTCTCCGCCTCCCAACCCAGGACCGCATAGTTAACATGGGAGTGAATGGGTGACGTATCAAATCGCATCGTAATTGGGCGTTTACACAGCACGATCGGCTCCAATCTCCCTTCAATATCGGGGCATTGAATAGCACGCTCATTCGATCCCCGATATCGCATTGACATCGTTCCTGCATCGTATTGGACGTTCACACCATACAACGCAGGAACGATATCGGGTCCAACGATCGAACCACGTGACTTTTCATTGAAATCGTACTACGATATCGCAACGTGTAAACCCGCCATTAGGCCATGTGCACACATTCAGTATTTGATTAGTTTTTTACCTCAGGATTTGTAGACAAAACCAGGACTGGAGCAATCAGAGGAAAAGTCTTATTACACCTGCACCACTCCTGTATTTAATCATCCACTCCTGGTTTTGGCTACAAATCCTGAAGTAAAAAACTCATCAAATACTGAACGTGTGCACGTGGCCTTAGGTGGGCAATGCGGACATGCCATCCAATGAAAGCATTCAGTGCCACTGGTCGGGTGATCGTATACAATATCTCAAACTACAGTGTCACCTGACTAAATCATTCAAGGTTATCTGGAATATTTACCATAGCAAAAGCTAACATTTTGTCAGGGACATTTTTAAAAGGGGTATTTCCAAGTTCGTAAATTGCTTTAGGGGGCCGTCACACGCACAGATATCTTTAGCGATATTGTAAGCGATCACGTGCACGCGCGATCGCTTACAATATCGCTCACATCGCTGGTGAGATGTCACACAGACAGACTCACCAGCGATGCGGAGCCGCGATCTCGCTCGTTACTATGGTACACATCGGGTAACTAGGGCCGCGCGTTGCTTAGTTACCCGACGTGTACCATAGTTACCATCTCCCAGCATAGGCTCTGCCGCTGGGAGATCGCTCATCGTGGTGTTATACACCACGATGAAGCAGATCGTGGCATCGTTCATCGCTAGATCTGAGAACCGGACCTCAGATCAGCGATGTCACGATCAAGCGATTTAACATCGTAAATCGCTTGATTACATGCAACGATATCTTGCCCGATATCGCTTAAGCGATCAAAAAGGAGATCGCTTAAACGATATCGGGCAAGAAATCGTTGCGTGTGACGGCCCCCTTAATGAGATAGCATGAATATCAGCAAGTTTGCAATTGACTAGCCCTTTCTACCTTTACAGGGACACCAGACAGCCAAGTGTGTTACAGTAGAACATGTGCTGAGCTTTACAGTTCTACTATTCACTAGAGCTGTCACTAATGAAGAGGAACCCGTTCTGCTAGAGACCAGAAAGTAAGGAGACTGCATTGTTCTGAATTGCTCAGACATCTTGAGAATACCCCCTTAAGAAAAAAAAAAAGCAAAACAGAAAACTGTGCACCAGGTTGGAAGTAAAGGGGGCCCCCAAAATATAAAGGGAGCTTCTTTCCCATCTCTACCAGCAAGAAAAACTAGACAAGAGCCACTGTCAATTTTCTTAAAACACTTCAGAAGGTCTAATTACACACTCTGCTTTCTTCAATACAATTGATTAAGCAGCCAATACCATGCGGGATTTAATTAAGGAAAGCTTTCTTTTGTGTTAAAAACCAATCCATTGTTTCAAACAAAAAAAAAGTGAAATAGATAAAATACTAAAGATGTTCATTTTCTGGCTCAGCAAATGATTGCAAACGCTTTTTGTTGTTTTACCCGCTGTAATAAAAAGTATATAAAAATCACCAACCTTGTAAAATGTTCAAGTAACAAAAAAATGTGAATGGAGTTTCAATTACTAGTGAACACTAGGAAATGAGAAGATCATTTTAACCCTAATACTGCCAAAACCATAAACCTCTAAACGACTTACGACATGCAATCTACTTCATAAGTGGTTTTCTTGCCTTTGATGCAGATTCACATGCCGAGCCCGCATCTTTCCCAGTAGGCAAAGGCTGAATTATTCAGACTTCATCTACCTCTAACAGTGGTGTGCCCGTGGCTGTTAGCCTGTTAAATGCTGCCGTCAGTCTCTGACAGTGGCATTTAACATGCGCTGGAAGCGGAGCGCACTCTTCTGACTCCTCATCCGCGCATCCACAATGTGATCCCAGGACACCGATATGTTGTCATGACAGCCAGGGGTCTCCTGAAGACCCCTGAGTCTATCATCACAATACTCTTGTGAAAACCAAGCATTCATAGGAGACTGTGCTTTCTTCTATATACAGCAGGGGTGGGAAACTCCAGCCCTCAGGGGCCGCCAAAAGGTCATGTTTTCAGGATTTCCTTAGCATTGCACAGGGTTGGAATCATCACCAGTGCAGGTGATTATATTATCCCGTGAAACGCAAATGGTACTTTTACACGCGGCAACTTTTCTATGAATTTCACTGGCAATTTGCTGGTTGCAGTGAAATCATGGACACATTGTTCTATCTTGTGGCTGTGTACAAATGGAACAATGTCTCCATGATTTCACTGCAACCAGCAAATTGCCAGTGAAATTCATAGAAAAGTTGCCGCGTGTAAAGGTACCTTTAGGGCAGTGTTTCCCAACTCCAGTCCTCAAGGCACACCAACAGATCATGTTTTCAGGATTTCCTTATCATTAGACAGATGATGGAATTATTCCCTGTGCAAGTGATTAAATTATCACCTATGCAATCCTAAGGAAATCCTGAAAACATGACCTGTTGGTGTGCCTTGAGGACTGGAGTTGGGAAACACTGCTTTAGGGAATCCTGAAAACATGATCTGCTGGCAGCCCCTGAGGGCTGGAGTTTCCCAACCCTGATATACAGCATTGCTGTATATAGAACAACATATCAGACCATTATGGCGGGTTTACACGTTGCGATATCGTAGTACGATTTCAATTAAAAGTCACGTGGTTCGATCGTTGGAGCCGATATCGTTCCTGCTTTGTATGGTGTGAACGTCCAATACGATGCAGGAACAATGTCAATGCGATATCGGGGATTGAATGAGCGTGCTATTCAATGCCCCGATATTGAAGGGAGATTGGAGTCGGATCGTGCTGTGTAAACGCACAACTACGATGCGATTTGAAACGTCACCCATTCACTCCCATGTTAAAGGATCGCTCCTGGGTTGGGGGGCGTAGACATCGCACGGACGTTGTATTCCGATATCGCAGCGTGTAAACATTCAATGCGATGCGGGAGAAACGTGCACTAAATGCGCGCTCCCGCACCATTGAGTTGCGATATCGTAACGACATTGAAGCGTGTAAACCCACCATTACAGGTTCAAGCCCCTAAGGGGGCTAGTAAATACCATAAACAGGAGAAACGTATTTTATAAAATATGACAAAAACAAGTTAAAATCACCCTTCTTTTACCACATTAAAAATTAAAAAACACATAATATCGCTGCGTTGGTAAAACTCTGGCCCCTCAAAATATAAAATAAATTAATCCAATTAGTAAATTGCACTTTTTCAGTCGCTGCAACAAAAGAAAAAAAAGAAAAAAATGTAACAATAAAGGTATGTGCCCACAGGACGTTTTTTAAGCAGTCCTGAACGCAGCAAAACCTGAGGATCCTAGAGTCCTTGACAGGAGAAATGCTAAGATCTTGTCTGCGTGTTTTGCGTGTTTTTTGCGTGTTGTTGTGCATTTTTCCTGGGGGTTTTAGCTGCGTTTTTCCTGCGTTTTCTTCATTGACTTAGCAAAAACGCAGGAAAATAATTAAACATATCAATTCTCTCCCATCCGCACCAAAAACGCAGGAAAATAATTAAACATATCAATTCTCTCCCATCAGCACCAAAAACGCAGGAAAATAATTAAACATATCAATTCTCTCCCGTCCACACCAAAAACGCAGGAAAATAATTAACAAGTCAATTCTTTCCCATCCGCACCAAAAACACAGGTGTTTGACAGTTCTTGACACTTGCAAAACCAATGTGTGGCATAGCGTTTCTGTGAAATACATTGGTTTTGGTGGGAATCAAAACCGCAGGAAAAAATTAGCATAAATTACCATAAAGCCAATGGTTTTCTGCTGCCGAAACCGCAGCAAAACCACAGCAAAAACATCCTGTGTGCACATACCCTAAGTGATGAAAATACTGCATATGCCCCAAAATAATATGAATAAACACATCAACTCAGGGTGCAAAAACCAAGCCCGCACCCAGCTATATTGATGGAAATATCAAAAAATTACAGCTCTTGGAATAAGGGGTAAAAAAAACAAAACCTACGAAATGAGAAATAGCCCTTAAGGGTTAAAAACCACAAACATGACAGACTATTAAACAACTGGTGTACAAGCACACGAGAACCTGCGGGAAGCAGAAACGTCCAAAAAAAGACTATGCAAGGGAAGGATAGCACCCCAGATCTCAATGTATTTCACTGCATTGTTGTGACTCCACAACAAAGGTTTCAGTTATTATAGTCTACATCCCCCATTACAGGCATCAAAGAAAAGGAACATACGCAACATCTTTTATTTAGTACATCAGCCTAATTTTAAGCCACACAGTAATATTGGCATTAAAAGGGAATTTGTCAATATGTTTTAGGGTATGTGCTCAGGTCCGGAGGAGTTGTGTGTTGGACGCAGCTCCTCCGGACCTGAGTGAACCAGCGGGAGACCGCAGCCGCTCTGTACTCACCATGTGCGGCGGGTGCGGGGCAGCTTCTCCCTGCAGTTACCTAATGGCAGACGCTTCCGACTCCGCAGTAAGAAATAAACTTGCTGTGGAGGAGCGGACTACCAGCAACCCGCACCGCAGCTCCAAACACGCTGCGGGCGGGTTAACCATAGTGAGGATGGAATTTCTTGAAATTCCATCCACTATGTTTATACTGTACTACACAGCGTTTTGGACGTAGCGGCAAGACGCTGTGCTCAAAACGCTGCGTATACTGACCATGAGCACGCACCCTAAGCCACGTAATCTCAGAGTAGCATGTGGAGACAGACTCTGACTCCAGTCATTTATCACTTACTAGGTTGCTTAGTGTAGTTTTAATATAATCACTGTTTTCTCAACAGGAGATTATCACTATAGGACTAGCAGCCTGTTGCCAGGTAGTCCTCCATATTCATGAGCTTCATATACTCTTGCTAACACCACTAATTGGCAGCTGTTTGTGTAAACTGTATATGTGCAGAAAGCTGCCAATCAGTGGTGTGGGTGGGATTATAGAGCTCCATATTCAGAGAACTGCTAGATCTGCAGCAGAGAAAATAGGGATTTTATAAAAAATAAAGAAAGCAGCCCAGTAATTGACTCCACTGGAATCAGGACTCTGCTCCTATGAAATACTGCTCTCAGATGGGTTAGTAAAAACCTGGTGATAGATTTCCTATAATCTAACCTACTTTCTAATTGCTTTAAAAATTCCCTACCGTTCCCATGCTACCATAACAAATAGTGAGGTTTTTTTCTTTTTCCTGCTATGATGATGTTTCCTGCAAGTGCCTTAGTGCATGCTGGGATAGTCAAATAGACAGTAATCAAAGCAGGGGGGAGGAGGCTGCAGTCAATTCCTCAGCATCTGTCCCTCCCTGAAACTAAGAGCAACATTAGTAACGCTGGTTTCCAGGGCGGTGCCATCGCAGTTGGGTCCCTGAGTGTCTTATGTTGGCTTCAGACTTGCGGACGATATGTCGCGATCATGGTGCGGACGAGAATGTGTGATTTGTAAACAAGCATCTGCATGCGTATAAATCAGACACGGAAGTCAATGGGTGCGCCACGACAATCCGCAGCCGAGCGCATCACCGTGCGTTCCCATGTTAAACATAGGGATGTGCGGTGTCTGCGCTCGGCTTGCGCTTCTCCGCCACAATACGCAGCGGCGGGGAGTGCAAGTGTGAAGGCAGCCTTAGTGCAGGGTATCCAGCCCCCTCCCAGCAGTGCGCGGTCTAAGCCCTCCTCATGCAGTGTCTCGCCCCCTGTACCCTGTGTAATGAGCGCATTGTCCGGGACTGATGTTGGCTCATGAAGTGTCTAAAGGATATCATTGCCGCCCCGCAAATGATGTCAGTGATCTCTGCCAGGACAGCTTATGCATAGTAATAAGCTGGGAGCTTCCACTGATGTAACTTGTGGGGCAGTGCTGATCTCCTGCTTCGCCAGTATAGACACTTCTTCGATGTCACTTATCATTCTTCATATGCCAACATCAGTCTGGGACTGTGTGCTTATCACAAGGGGTGATACACTGCATAGGGGGCTTAGACAGTGCACTGTGGGAGAGAAAGGGGAGGCTGGAGTCCCTGCACTAAGATACACAAGGACACAACAGTGAAAGCACTCGCCCCTGAAACCAGCTAATGTGACACTTTGTTTCAGGGAGGGGCAGAGGCTGTGGAAGTGACTGCAGCCTCTCCCCCTATGACATAGTGTGCAGTATCCCAGCATGCACTGGGGCACTTATACGGAGCATCATCAGAGAATGGAACAGAAAAAATACACAGTAGGTGTTAGATAATGTAGAGGAGGAATGGTAGCAAATTTTTAAATAAAGTACATTAGAAAATAGCTTAGATTATAGGAACAAATTAGGTAGGAAGTCAGGAGAAAATTCTTGGCCTTTGATTAACCCTGTAAAGTTTGAGGATTGTGATTAACAGTCAGATGAGAGGAGCTTAACTATTAAAAAAAAAAGACAACGTTGTGAACTCACCAAATGGAGTATTAGAACGAGTTCACTGACAGATTCTCAGTTAACTTATTCTGCCGCCAGCAGAGGGTTGCGAAACACAGGATATAGAAATTAAACACTGCAAACATTTCAATGAAACTCAATTTAAATAAAAAAAAAAGTTTCACAAAAAAAATACATGCAATTTGGAAAATAAAATGTTCCTGTGGTGGCAATCCCACCTTCTGAAGGAGGGGAGAGTAAAGTGGCCGCTGATTAGCTCAGAGATCGTGTAACATAATGTCACACAATCCCGGAGAGGCTGTGAAGATACTGTTGGAACGGTGCCGGTAATGGAGGAGAGACGTATGTGTTACAAGAGAGAAACATACTGATTGAGAAGAGGATGTCTGAGACGTGAACTTGTGGATCTACAGGAAATAAATGTATCATATTATCAATGCTACAGAAAACAGTCCAGTAAGTGAAACATTACTGGAATCCGGGTCTCTTCTCCTACAAGAAGCTGATCTCAGATGGGAAGTGATAAATCCAGAAGAATGTTTATAAGAGAAATACATATATTTTACTATGATGAAATACTCCCATAGTTCATGTGTAATATCCTGATCCCCCGCACTGGTGCTTAGCATGCCCTCTCCGGCTCAGCCTCACCACCAGTCTTCCAGAAGTACAAAACATTTCTAGCAAAGAAATTTTAAGGAGCTAACACTTTCATCACATTCATTATTCATTCTTTGGCACAAAATTGTTATTTCAGTAAGATTACTGTAAATCGCTACATGAGGAGATGGCTTGCATGAACAATTAAACGATGGAAACGATAAACTAGATTTAGCTTTATGTTCTTATAGCAAATTTCTTGAGCAATTTAGCAGCACAAACCTAAAAGAAATCCTTGTAAAATGGAAGTGAATGGAACAGCAGCTCCCCCAGCAGATGTGAATGGAAATAGCTAAGCAAGGCCGGGGAATGAAGTCTGTGTGACCTTGGTAATACAGCTTACTAATTAATCATTTCCGTTACACACGTTCTAGTCTTCATTGATACAACAGCATAGGACAAAAGGCTTTGTAATGTCTACAAGTGTTTTGTCTATCATGGGAAGGAAAGTGGATGTCATATTCTGGTCATTCTCTTGTGCTAAAGTTTGCCCTGATTACTGGCCACCATACATATAGAGGTGTACTGGAGAAGACCACCTCCGACATCAAGACACTAGAGTAACCTTGGATGACACTAGTACACCAACGTATACATTGCTGGTCTGGTGCTTGAGCAGAAGCTGTACTATGCCTATTTACTGTAAAATGATCCTTGAAAGGACTACGAATTCACAGCCGGCTATCAAACTACATTGCTAAAAGCTCCGTTAATGTATGGTGCTCCAAGTGGGCGACAAACATTTGCTCACTCTGTGCCGCCTCTGTGTCAGATCTTTGGTTTTCACTCATGTATCTAAGGCGATGTGCCCACTGTGAGTTTGGGCTTCTTTTTTTGCTGCGTATCTGCTGCAAAAATGGATCACCCACAGCTTTATCAAAAGTCTATGTCATTTACAAAACGCTGTGTCCACATGTGCATTTGTGCTGTGTTTATAAAAGTCCCTATCAATTACCATGCCTGTTTTTGAGCTGCATTTCTCCATTGACTCCATTCTAACCCCCACCCCAAAAAAAGCATCACAAACAGATGGGTATACCCACAGTCTATGAAGCATTTTTACAGCGATTTCCAAACCAAAAATGCTTCAATACTCACCCTCCCGGCGAGCCAACAATCCCTGGTGATTTCTTCCTCCTGGATACCAGCATAAGCTGCGCAAGGTGACTACAGGACCTGCACCCCATGTGACACACTATGTGACAGCCTTGTTTCTTCTCAGTCACAAGAAAGCATTCAGATGACTGTGCATTATCTGTTAGACACGGTATAAGTACACACAAGTTATAGTACACACGTGTATTATCAAGTAGTATCTATTAAAAGGAACCTGTCACCTGGAATTAAGGCCCTACACTATCACTACCTGTCCTTACACCTTCCTAGCTGCTCCCTATCTATCCCTATCTGTGCTAAAATGGCCCTATAAAAGATTAGAAAAATGAATTCTAACTTACATAAGTCCGTGAGTAAGGGGACTGAAAAGGCGGGCCCAGGCTCCATGTAGCAATCCTTCATGCGGCTGTGCACGCCCCGCTGGGCGGCATTATTGTTTCTTCCTCTTGGCCCCTCTATTTGTAATCTCCTGCCCTCTGGAAGCTTGTCATGCACCGGGTGCTACATAACTTCCGGCCCGATGCATTATGGGGCCAATCACGTGATCAGCCTCAGTGCACTATGGGGCCGATCACATGATCGGCCCGAGTCTGCGCATGCGCAATGCGCTTATTGAAGCCGGGCTGATCACGTGATCGGCCCCATAATGCACTGAGGCTGATCACGTGATCGGCCCCATAATGCACCGGGCCGGAAGTGATGTAGCGCCCGGTGCATGACAAGCTTTCAGAGGGCGGGAGATTACAAATAGAGGGGCAGATAGGAAGAAACAATAATGCTGCCCAGCGGGGCGTGCACAGCCGCATGGAGGAGTGCTACATGGAGCCTGGCGCCGCCTCCTTTTCAGTCCCCTTCCTCACGAACTTATGTAAGTTACAATTCATTTTTCTAATCTTTTATATGGCCATTTTAGCACAGATAGGGATAGATAGGGAGCAGCTAGGAAGGTGTAGGGACAGGTAGTGATAGTGTAGGGCCTTAATTCCAGGTGACAGGTTCCCTTTAAAGGGAATCTGTCAGACTGTTTATGCCCCTCCAGTTATCACTGTCTGTACCTGCAGCTTTATAATACTATTCTAATCATCCCTGTCTGGGCTCATAGTTCAATGTGAAAAAAAGCATTTATACACTTACATTTTCTTATGTAATGAGGCAGTCAGTCCCCAGCTTGGAGGACGGGGAAAGTTTGGAAGGTTAATAGTTAACATTTCAGCCTTGTGCTAGAACATGTTGGGAGACCTGAGGTGATGTCACAACCATGTGACTACAATAGGCGGGGCTAAGTTCTCATAGAATATAAAACGTTTGCCGGCTTAGCTCCGCCCACTATGGTCACAGGATCATTACATCACACAGGTCCTTTAGCCATCCAAGTTAAAAGTGAGTTAACTATTATCCTGCCAGACAGTCCCCCTTTTCCAAGGTGGGGACTGAAATATAAGTCTATAAATGCTTTTTTTTCACCTTTCACATTACACTCTGAGCTCAGACAGGGATGATTAGAATAGTATTATGAAGCTGCAGGTACAGATAGTGATAACTGGGGGACATAAACCACCTGACAGGTTCCCTTTAACGGTAAAAAAAAAATCCTATTTTAACGTTCCCAAGAATACATTGTCTTATATCATTATATCAATCAAATCAAAAACGGGGAAAAATAATTTTGTGGTGTACAGTATAAGGAACAGAGCATAATAATAGAACCTTGGGGTTTCTCCCATGTCTAACAGATGCTGTACAGATGTCTGGAAGCTTTCCTGTGGCTGAGGAGACAGTGACTTTCCATAGTATCTCAATCTACAATAAAGTGTTAAAAGAGAGAGGGGAGGGGGACAAGAGGCGCAATAGTGCCCTTATCACTAGACACTAAGTTACAACGGTGAGAAACGTGATTCACTCACCTACTCCAGTTGTGCGACCCACAACTGGCTTATGTGCATGTAGGATAGTATCCTGATGGCTGCCGCTGGACCTCCACCGACTCCACGCACGTGGGGTTAGACCAGGAATTTCAGGAAGAAAAGGTGTACTCCGGTCCGCGCTGCCAGAAACATCAAGGAAGACCCAAAATGAAATTGTGATCCAAGCTTTCTTTATTCTCCTCCTACGCGTTTCAGTGCCCACCTGGCACCTTCATCAGGGATCAACCATCCCTGATGAAGGTGTCAGGTGGGCACTGAAACGCGTAGGAGGAGAATAAAGAAAGCTTGGATCACAATTTCGTTTTGGGTCTTCCTTGATGTTTCTGGCAGCGCGGACCGGAGTACACCTTTTCTTCCTGAAATTCCTAATCTACCATAAAGAGAAGAGTTCAAGAGCGCAAATCCAGTGGGGTTTCTTACAAGGTGTAAACCATTAGTCAGCCTTAAAAACTGAAAGACCAGATGACACTTTGCCAATCAAAAAAAAAAAAGTCAGCCCGGTTCTGGAAAATAATTATTTGAACAGACTAAACCACAGATCAACCTGTACCAGAATGACGAAGAAAGCTTGGAATGGCTCATGATTCAAAGCACATCAATTCCTCTGTGAAACATAGTAGAAGTAGTAGAATAGCCTGACATGAATGACCCCCAATGGTGCTGGGTCACTAGAGTTTATTGATGATGAGACTGAAAACAAAAGCAGCCGGAAGAATTCTGAACTGTACAGTGATATTTTCAGCTCAAATTCAACCAAATGCAGCAAGGTTGATTGAATGGTGGCTTCACAGTATACTGAGCAACACTGGTCCCTGGCTGTGACTGTGTATCCGGCTGTGCTGTTTAAGCTTGCAGCGCAGGTGCCTCGCTCCCTTATGCAAAAAGCTTCACAGTATACACTGTGTGCAGAATTATTTTTGATCACATGATACTTTTTATATATGTTGTCCTACTCCACGCTGTATAGGCTTGAGAGCCAACTACCAATTAAGTAAATCAGGTGATGTGCATCTCTGTAATGAGGAGGGGTGTGGTGTAATGACATCAACACCATATATAAGGGGTGCATAATTATTAGTCAAATGCCTTTCCTTTGGCAAAATGAGTCAGAAGAGAGAGTTGACGGGCTCTGAAAAGTCTAATATTGTGAGATGTCTTGCAGAGGGATGCATCAGTCTTGAAATTGACAAACGTTTGAAGCATGATCACCGAAGAATCAAGCGTTTCATGGCAAATAGCCAACAGTGTCGCAAGAAGCGTGTTGGGCAAAAAAGGAGCAAAATAACTGCCCATGACCTGAGGAAAATTGAGCGTGAAGCTGCCAAGATGCCATTTGCCACCAGTTTTACCATATTTCAGAGCTACAACATTAGTGGAGTATCAAAAAGTACAAGGTGTGCTATACTCAGGGACATGGCCAAGGTAAGGAAAGCTGAAAAACAACCACCTTTGAACAAGAAACATAAGATAAAATGTCAAGACTGGGCCAAGAAATATCTTAAGACTGATTTTTCAAAGGTTTTATGGACTGATGAAAGGAAAGTGACTCTTGATGGGCCACAGGCTGGATCAGTAAAGGGCAGAGAGCTCCACTCCAACTCAGACACCAGCAAGGTGGAGGTGGGGTACTGGTATGGGCTGGTATCATTAAAGATGAACTTGTGGGACCTTTTCAGGTTGAGGACGGAGGGAAGCTCAACTCCTAGACCTACTGACAGTTTCTGGAAGACAACTTCTTCAAGCAGTGGTACAGGAAGAAGTCGGTATTGTTCAAGAAAAACATGATTTTTATGCAGGACAATGCTCCATCACATGCATCCAATTACGCCACAGCATGGCTGGCCAGTAAAGGTCTAAAAGAAAAAACAAATAATGACATAGCCCCCTTGTTTACTTGATCTGAACCCCATAGAGAACCTGTGGTCCCTCCTACTATGTGAGATCTACAGGGAGGGAAAACAGTACACCTCTCGGAACAGTGTCTGGGAGGCTGTGGTGGCTGCTGCACGCAATGCTGATCGTAAACAGATCAAGCAACTGACAGAATCTATGGATGGAAGGCTGTTGAGTGTCATCATAAAGAAAGGTGGCTTGGTCACTAATTTTTTTGGGGTTTGTTTTTGCATGTCAGAAATGTTTTTTTCAAAATTTTGTGCAGTTATATTGGTTTACCTCTTGAAAATAAACAAGTGAGTGAGATCGTCATTTTATGTGGAAGAATTCTTCCTTTTTTTGTATATATAATGTTTGGTTTCATGTTCATATGTATGTGTTCCTATGTATCTCATTTCGCCTTCTTAGTTTATGTGGCACCTTGTGGGTTAAACTGATCCGATGTCATTATTATATGGAATTCAGATGTGCATGGTGGGTGGGGTTTTATGTTTATATTGTGAAGTGATGTTTTTATATTCTATGCTGAGGATTAGGAGGTTACCCTTTTCTAAACCCTTTTTTTGGGACTTAAGTATTTACATCGATTTTTCTGGCTAACACGGTACAACAATATTATTTTGTATTATACTCTGAGGTTACCCTTAGAAATGCATCCAGCGTTCCTTCCATCATGTTCTCATGCTTTTAATCTGAATTAAATAAAGGATCTTAACAGAAGATTTTGGTTTCTGGTGACTTTTGAAACTTTCATTGTACCTTTGGGTGGATGCCAGCCATTGCACTGGAGCCAGAGTCCATGAGTATTAGTGAGTAGCTATCCTCCTCCCCCTTTCCCTCAATTTGCTGTATTCTGCAATGACTGAATCAATCACCAGATGTAAAGCCATTGAGTATACATTTCAAATGCTTAAGGCTGCTTTCACATCACGATTTTCGGTCATCCGATTGTATCCATTCCAAAACGGATACAATCGGATCCGAAATCGGACCCCATGTTCCCCTATGGGAATCGTATGGGATCGGATGTGCCACTATTAGCATCCGATTTTGGCACCATCCGATCCCATCCAATGTAATCACGGGCACAAAATCGTAGCCTGCTACGATTTTGTGTCGGTGACTCACATCGGACAGCCTCGGATCACTGCTGATCCGAGGCTGATCCTAGTGTTCACAGCATGGGAGCCTATGGACATCGGATCCGAGCTCACCTCGGATCCGATGTGTCGGCTCTGTATTCCCTGTCTTTCCCTGCTTCTGCTCCTCCATCTTCTTCCCTCTCCTCTTCTATATGCTGTGCCCCCGCTATGCTATTCTGTGCCCCCTCTTCTCTCTCCTCCTCTATCCCTATCCTGTCCCCTGTCCTCTCCCGGTGTAAAAAAATAAAAAAACCTCCTCCCGGAGGATACATCACCTCTCACCGGCTCCAACGCTGCACACGATCAGGGCAGAAGAGCCTGTGATGATGTAAGAGACCCGGTCAGCTGACCGGGTCATGTGACTCTGACATCATCACAGGTCCTTTAGCCCTGATCGTGTGCAGCGTTGGAGCCGGTGAGAGGTGATGTATCCTCCGGGAGGAGGTTTTTTATTTTTTTACACACAGGGAGAGGACAGGGGACAGGATAGGGGTAGAGGATGATAGAATAGCGGGGGCACAGCAAAGCATAG
The DNA here is from genome assembly GCA_033576535.1 of Allobates femoralis. Classification (NCBI taxonomy): domain Eukaryota; kingdom Metazoa; phylum Chordata; class Amphibia; order Anura; family Aromobatidae; genus Allobates; species Allobates femoralis. The sequence continues at coordinate 298,415,692 of JARQOC010000004.1, read as the reverse complement.
CGGGGGGACAGAGTAGCATAGGAGAGGGAAGAAGATGGAGGAGGCAGGAGTAGGGAGAGACAGGGGACCGCAGGATCCACACAGATCCTGCAGATCGGATGGCTATTTGCCATCCGATTGCAGGGATCCGTATGGATCCGTGCCTGTCCGTGGGGTCCCCCTTCAAAGTCGGATCCCACGGACAGGCACAAAAATGTTATGTGAAACCAGCCTAAGACAAAACTTTAAGGCAGAAAGACCCACGAACAAACAACAACAGAAGTCAGCTGTATTAAAAGCAAGGCAAAGCATCACAAAGCAGTTCAGGAGTTCAGGCAGTCATTACCATAAATTAAATGTTCATTTTCAGTTCTTTAAAGAGAATACTTTGCAGGTAAAGTACATCTGCCTAATTTCTTTTGAGCCCCTGATATGGAAAGGCTTTGTGGAACAATCGCTGTAATTCCTAAATGACGTGATATTTTTGTTCAACCCCATTAATTAAACCTGGAAGTCTACACTTCAATTGCATCCCAGTTGTTTCATTTAAAATAAAACATAGTGGCACGCAGAGCCCAAAATCACTTAGAAACAGTCACTGTCACTGTCCAAATATATTTGGACCTAACTGTATATAGACATGCGATTAAAATTAGAGAACAGTGTATGATCACTTGATTTCTTCAGACAGAATGTAATCCACATTGATCAAGTTTGAGGGTTTTTGTGTAAGGGGTACACCATGTCACTAGAACAGCTTCCCAAAATAACCAAAAGGTATCAACCTAAACTCTTTATTCCACACAAAACGTGATGATCATAATTAGAGAACAGCAAGGACTGTAGCACTGAGAAAGATTACAACTAAATTTTGTGTAGGTTACAACAGTCACCAATCAGTAGGAAGTGTACAGGCCTTTGCTTTGTACAGATCAAGGAATGGGGTAACCATCTTGGACTCGCATAACAAGGCACTTGGTAACTGTAATCAAGGCACAAACTGATACAGGTGTGTAACCACTATTTAGAATGTATAAAATCTAGCTCTACCAGAGTTAGGGTGCTCAAGGGAAAAATAAACTCCAGTAAGATATTGTAACCACTATTTGACTTGTGGGCTCACTCTTTCTCCTTCTCCCCCTGAAAAAAGACTCGTTCTGAAACACGTGTCGGGGTAGCCACGAACACGTGTCACTTAACCCCTTATTGTATGGGTGAGTGTCTAGACAGGTTGATGGGCTTTCAGACTGTTAGGTACTTTGGGCACTTTTACAATATTTATATAACTGTGCTGTCTTTGTATGCCTTATGCCATGTATATGCAGTAATTCCACAACTTGTCATTGATGTATATGCACTCACTCCAATATATGTAAAGGGTTGTGACCTTGTTCATTCTTCCTCCAAACCTTCACCTGGTTTTATCAATTTCCCCAGGTTTTATATCTCTCTGCATTTAAATAAAAATTCTGCACTTGCAATTTCAGTGAGTTTGTTACTTTTTACTGGGAGTTTTATTACAACATTGAACTCTTTATCTTTGCTTTGTACAGGCCTTTGCTGTGAATGACTTCAGCACATCTGCAGCCTCTAGACATCACTAGTTTCTCACACTTACTCTGGTGTGATTTAGGTCCACTCTTCTTCCAGTCTCTTCCACAGTTTTGCGACTGTTGTGAGTTTCTCGGCCATAACTTTGTCATTAAGGATTTTCCAGAGGTTTTCTATTGGGTTTTTATCAGGACTCTGGGCAGCCATTTAATTGTTTCAATGTTTTCTGTTTCAAAGAACTACTTTACCCGTTTTGCTATGCGACAGGTGGCATTGTCCTACATAAAAATTGCTGGCTGATTGGGTGCTGAATGCAAGTAAGGAACCATGTGTTGTTGAAGAAGGTTCTGATACACACTTGCATACACTCTGCCATGTAGCTGTATGAGAGGTCCAACTCCAGCAGCAGAAAACATTCCCCAAACCATGACACTTTGTCCACCACCATTCACTGACTTCTTTACACAAATTGGGTTCAGTTTTCCCCAGTTTGTCAACAAACATAATATTTCCCTTCAGACCCAAATAAATTAAACTTACTTTCATCGCTAAAGTGAACTGTGGACCATTTATTCTGTTAACATAACATGCTCATCACCACAGGTGAGTTTAGCCTTTTGATTCTTTCTGCTAATGAGAGGTTTGGTCAAAGCAGAGTGGGCTTTCAGTCCAAATGCTCTTAAACGTCATAACGCTGCATGACGAGACAGATCCTTACCCTGTTCAGTGCTGAACCACTGAGCTATTCCAGTTGCAGTGTTGAAATTATTACCCATGGAGATTCTCTGCATTATCTTGCCCTCTCTTGCATTTGTCTTTTGAGGGTGACAAGCCATTTTGGGGAACTTAAGTTTGTGATGTTATAAAGATGCAATATTTTAGAAATCACAGACTTGGAATGACCAACTTCTGTTGCTATGGCTGATAAACGACCTATTTGGTCTTCATCTGGACAACCTGCTGATGGAGGGTTTCAGGCACTTTGGAACAGCACACCATTTTTGCAAAGTGAGTGCAAACTAGAAAGTTAGGCTACCAGTTAAATATGGTTTGTCAAAGAATTAAGGAAATTAGCAGCAGGTGCCAGATTAACACAACTTTCAGGTATCTGAAAGTATTCTCTAATTTTGATCAGTGTTCTTTTTCATTTCTCTCATTTACATTTGTATTCTGTATATATTAAATGTATGAAAAAAAGCTTAAAATACTGCAAATTTACTCATGTTAGGGCATTTCACATCAGTGGTAAGAACTGATCGCAGCAGTTGTGGTAAAAAAAAACGCAACTGCAGCGGTTACCGCATAACGGCTGCACTTGCGGTTCACTTGCTGCAAGCTCCATGCAATGTCTATGGGGCATGCAGTAAGTGTGCGGCAAGTGCAGTTTCGGCACTTGTGGCAGATGCGGCCGCGAAAAAAACACGGCTGACCGCAGATTTTTTGCGGCCGCATCTGCCGAAACCGCAACTATACCGTACTTGCCGCACCTGCCGCAAGCCCCATAGACATTGCATGGAGCTTGCAGCAAGTGAACCACAAGTGCGGCCGTTATGTGGTAACCGCGGCAGTTGCGTTTTTTTTCACTGCAACTGCCGCAATCAGCTCTTACCGCTGATGTGAAAGGGGCCTTAGGATATTTTTCAAAAAGGACAACACAATGACCTTAACATTAAGGAAATTTCCTGTTGTCTCTAATTTTGATTGCCAGTGTATACACATATTTAATATATATTATGTACATACACAGCAGATGAAATAAGTATTTAACACTGCACCAATTAACAGAAATTTCTCACCAGATTTTGGTAACAACCAATCAAATTTAAAGGCAAAGAACTCAAACCATAGATGTCCATAAATTATGTTGTTATGTTACTAATGGGAACTGGCACAGGGAAAAAAAAGAGGTGCAAAAAGGCATGGAAAGTCATGACACCAGCTGATATGTACAAATCATTAGAAAAGATATCCTGCCGAGACACTTAAGCTCATGATCCACGGTACGGATCCCCATGCTCATGAGTTCTTACAAAATTTGTAAAAAAAAATACTCAAAGGCAGCATCAGTAAAAACAGCAAAAACTTACCATCAGTAGCCAGGTACAAAACCAACACTGCACTTAGCAGGATGTAGTCAGACCCCATTATATAGAGCAAGCCCAGATGCACCCCGCAGACGATGAGCTTAAGTGTCTTGGCCAATATATGAATCAATACCCCATTTAAAAGTTTTTTTGTTCATCATAAAAAACATTTTGCACTTTATCGTCTGCGGGGTGCAGTTGGGCCTTTAGGGGCGCTGTTCATCCAGTGGAGCGAATGTACCGTGCTGGGCAGCCCATTTGGTCAGGTGGCAGGACCAGTGGGTAGCTATCAGACACTCCACATCATGTGTATCAGTGTGAATAGCGTCCTATGCAAGCCCAATGGCAAGTCACCTCCCACATGTATTGTAGGTAGAGGTGATTTTATCTGCCTGCACCTGGGCTTGCTCTATATAATGGGGTCTGAATACATCCTGCTAAGTGCAGTGTTGGTTTTGTATCTGGCTACTGATGGCAAGTTTTTGCTGTTTTTTCTGATGCTGCCTTTGAGCAGTTTTTGTACTAATATTATGAGAGCACATGATGACCCGGTGGGACTTCTGTGGGTTGAAATCAGAGGTTTGAAGTGCATAGACAATAAAGCACCACTCCAGCATTATTTTTGATTATACCGATCTAGTCTAGGTTCCCTGACCCTACTCTTATACTCACCCCTGGGTGTCTTAATGTTCTATCACCACTGCTCCTGTTGGTCTTTTGCAGTTTGTGACTTTCCGACAAGCCGAGTGTTTCATGGTCCACACAGGAGCTCACAGCTCAATGCAACTCTTTAAGAGCCTCATTCTAGCCTGGTTCTGGCTCCCACAGACATGCACTGAGAGCTTGTGACATAACTTCTGACTTCGAACTAGTCAGAAGCTGATGTCATAAGTAGGTGCAGCGGGGCCGGAGCAGCATTGATAAAAGGTAAAGACGCAGGAGTGTGAGTATAGGAGTAGGGGAAGGGACCTTAGATTAGTAGCACCATTCCACCAATGAAATAATACCCAAAATGCTGAATTGGTGCTTTAAAAAGGGTTTTTCCCACGAACAACGTTAATTTAAAAGTTCATTTTGATCAATAGATGTTGGAACTAATAATAATTTACACAATTGGATGTGTTTAAAAAAAATGTTCCTGTGCTGAGATAATCTTATAAATGTGCTCCTACGGTACTATGTACAGTTTCATTTTTGTGCACAAAACATTGGTTTGAACCTGGGCAGGGAAGGATCAAATAAGGTATACAGACATTACAGCATGGGATCACAAATAATTCTTTCTTTGCGGTAAAACATTTTTTACAAACAGGAAGAGAAATGTTTTACCTCAAAAACAGAATCAGCTGTGATCCCGTGCTGTAATGACTGTATACTCTCTTTCCTTCCTCCCCTGTCCAGGACACATGGTATGATCACACAGTGTTCCGTGCACGGTCAGAAACAAAAATGAAACTGTACATAGTAGGAGCACATTTATAGGATTATCTCAGCACAGGAACATTTTTGTTAAACAAATCCAATTGTGGAAATTATTATTATTCCAAAATCTATTGATTGAAATCAATTTTATTCGTGGGAAGACCCCTTTAAGTACATCATGTATAAGTGAATGTTAGATAATGGAGTGGTGGGTTTGGGGATTCAAAAATCCTCTCCCTAATAAAAATCAGTATACTTTTAAAGGGAATCAGTCAATAAGATCAGTCTTCCCACCACTCAAACTGCATAAATGGACATGCATGTCTTTGAAAGTCATCTTCTATCTATGGTTGTTAAGATCTTCTTTTTGCTACTGCATTCTCGAAAAAAGGAGAATTTTGTATACTTACCGTAAATTCCTTTTCTCTTAGCCTCTAATTGGGGGACACAGGACCGTGGGTGTTATGCTGCTGTCCACTAGGAGGCGACACTAAGCAATCTGCAAAAGAGTAACAGTGGCTCCTCCTCCCCAGCATACACCCCTGGGGCAGGCACTGCCTCCTCAGTTTTGTGCTAAAGCAGTAGGAGAAGTAACAAGGTTAACCAATACCAACAAGGCCTGGCAAGGCCATAACGTAACAATATAAGAGTAACAAAAACCACTAGAAACAAGGCCGTATGGCCAACAGGGTGGGTGCTGTGTCCCCCAATTAGAGGCTAAGAGAAAAGGAATTTACGGTAAGTATACAAAATTCTCCTTTTCTCCTTCGCCTCATTGGGGGACACAGGACCGTGGGACGTCCCAAAGCAGTCCCTGGGTGGGAAAGACAATGGAACTAATGATACTGAACAAGTCAGTAACAGATAAATACCTACATGTGAGCAACTGCCGCCTGAAGGATGCACCTACCCAGACTAGCGTCCGCCGAGGACTGGGTATGAACACGGTAGTGCTTGGTAAAAGTGTGTAAACTCGACCAGGTGGCCGCCTTACACACTTGGAGAGCCGAGGCTTGGTGCCGAACGGCCCAAGAGGCCCCCACGGCTCGGGTAGAATGTGCCTTGATCCCCGCTGGAAGAGGAGTAGTTTTCATCTTGTAGGCTTCTTGGATAGCTGATCTAATCCACCTAGCCAGTGTAGCCTTGGAAGCTGGCATACCCTTACGAGGGCCTTCCGTCAGAATGAACAGAGTATCTGACTTACGGAAATGCGCAGTTCTAGACACATAAATGCGAAGCGCCCTGACGAGATCCAGAGTATGCAAAGCTCGTTCGAACCTGTGAACCGGAGCCGGACAAAAGGAGGGCAATGAAATATCCTCATTCAAATGAAATGAGGAGACAACCTTAGGCAGGAATGACGGCACCGGACGGAGTACGACCTTGTCCTGATGGAAATCCAGGAAGGGTGGCTTACAAGAAAGCGCAGAGAGTTCCGACACTCGGCGAAGGGAAGTGATAGCCACTAGAAAAACCACCTTCAGAGTCAGAAGGAGGAGAGAGGTGTCCCGAAGAGGTTCAAAGGGAGGTTCCTGCAGAGCCGAAAGTACCAGGTTAAGGTCCCATGCGTCTAAAGGGCGTTTGTACGGAGGGACAATGTGATTGACTCCTTGGAGAAAAGTTTTAACCTGTGGCTTTACAGCAAGGCGGCATTGAAAAAGTACTGAAAGAGCTGAAATCTGACCCTTAAGGGAACCTAGGGAGAGACCAGATTCTAACCCCGACTGAAGGAACCCTAGAACTAACGGCAAGGAGTAGGGAAGAGGGGGTTGATCCCGAGAAGAGCACCACGCGAAAAAGGCTTTCCAGGTGCGATGATAAATTTTTGCCGATGCCGACTTCCGTGCTCTGATCATGGTCTGAATAACGGCAGAGGAGAAACCTGCTTGGGTTAGTACCCAGGTCTCAAGGGCCACGCCATCAAATTCAGGGCGTCTGAATTCTGGTGGTAAAACGGGCCCTGAGACAGGAGGTCGGGGCGACAAGGGAGGCGCCAGGGAACGTCCGCCATGAGCTGCACGAGATCGGCGTACCATGCCCGTCTGGGCCAGTCTGGGGCAATGAGAATGACTGGAATGCCCTCTTGCTTGATCTTCCGCACCACTCTGGGAATGAGAGGCAGAGGAGGGAAGATGTAAGGCAGCTGGAACTGAGACCAATTCTGAACTAGGGCATCCACCCCTAGAGCTCACGGGTCGTGAGATCTGGCTATAAACATGGGAACCTTCGTGCTGAACCGAGATGCCATCAGATCTACGTCCGGAGTCCCCCAGCGACGGCATATTTGCTGGAACACGTCGGGATGTAGAGACCACTCTCCCGAGTCCATGCCCTGGCGACTGAGGAAATCCGCTTCCCAGTTTTCCACTCCCGGGATATGAACTGCTGACAGCGTTGAGTTCGTCGATTCTGCCCAGTGTAGAATGCGTTGCACTTCGTGCATGGCCTGGAGACTGCGGGTTCCGCCTTGATGGTTGATGTATGCCACGGCCGTGGCATTGTCTGACTGAATCCGGTGTTCCTGCCAGCATGGAATGAAAAGCCTTCAGAGCTAGAAATATGGCTCGGATTTCCAGGAGATTGATGGGTTCGGCCGACTCCGCTGGGGACCATGTTCCCTGTGCCGTGTGATGACGATGTACCGCTCCCCATCCGCTGAGACTTGCGTCGGTGGTGACTATCTTCCAGCAAACCGGTAGAAAGGACCTTCCCCTTGTGAGGGAACGAGGTTTGAGCCACCAATGGAGGGAGCTCCTCGCTGCAGGAGACAACCGGAATAATCTGTCCAGGGCAGAAGGGTTCCTGTTCCACGAAGACAGAATCGCCCGTTGGAGAGGCCTGAGGTGAAGTTGAGCGAACGGCACCGCCTCCATAGAGGCAACCATCCTGCCCAAGACTCGCATGGCGAACCGAATCGATTGAGGAAACGGCTGTAGGAGGGTGTGGACTCCCTGTCGAAGGGCCTTCACCTTTTCCTGGGGGAGAAGGACCAGACCCCTGGGGGTGTGGAAGCGCATCCCGAGGAATGTTAGACATTGTGACGGGACTGGTGACGACTTCCGCAGATTCACCAACCAGCCTAGACGACGCAGGGTGTCCACCGTGATGGAAACACTCTGCTGACACTCCCTGAAGGAGGGAGCTTTGATGAGCAAATCGTCTAGGTATGGGAGGACTACCATTCCTCTTGTGTGCAGTATGGTCATGACAGCCGCCATGACCTTGGTGAACACCCTGGGAGCCGTCGCTAGGCCGAACGGGAGGGCCACAAACTGATAATGGTCCTGGTTGATGGCGAAGCGGAGAAACCGCTGGTGAATTGCCACGATTGGGATATGAAGGTAAGCGTCCTGTATGTCGATGGACGCGAGAAATTCGTCCTTCTCCATGGACGCTATGATGGAGCGCAGTGACTCCATGCGGAAATGCCGAACCTTCACGAAGGAGTTTAACTGTTTTAGATCTAGAATGGGGCGAACCGCTCCTCCTTTTTTGGGTACCACAAAAAGGTTTGAGTAGAACCCTTGGAAGCGTTCGGTTGGCGGTACCGGTATGATGACACCGGCTGTCAGAAGGGAATTTACCGCTTGAAAGAAGGTGCGAGCTTTGGGCGGATGAGCAGGTGGGATTGACAGAAAAAAACGATTTGGAGGAAGGGCCGTAAATTCTATGGTGTATCCGGAAGACACCAAAGTGTTTACCCACTTGTCGTCGGTAGAAGCGAGCCAGACCTGACGAAAGCGAGAAAGTCGGCCGCCAACCCGAATAGTGTCTCCCGAAGGGGGAGAGTCAGGAAGAAGAGAATCTGCTAGGCTTTGAGCCCTTAGGTCTGGACTGGCGAGAATGGGACTGCCAGTTTGCGCCAGTCTTCCGTGCCGTCTGGGTGCGTTCCCTACGGGGGGACCTATTGGCCGCCGTCGGGGGCTTCGAGACTGACCAACCAAAGGAGTTCCGAAAGGATCGGAAACGGGTTTGTTGGCGACGAGTGAAGGGTCGCTTAATCTGACGTTGTGGAAGAGAGGTACTCTTACCCCCAGTGGCGTCTGAAATCAATTGATCCAGCTTTTCGCCAAATAAACGGCCACCATTGTACGGAAGACATGTGAGCGACTTTTTTGACGCTGCGTCTGCCTTCCACTCTCTTAACCAGAGGGCTCGCCTAATAGTTATGGCGTTGGAAGCCGCAGCCGCGGCACAGTTAGCCGAATCGAAGGCAGCATGCATAGAATATTCGGCGGTAACCGCAATTTGAGTAACCTGGTCTAACAAGGCCGGGTCGACCTGCAAGGACCGAAGAGCCGAGTGTACCGAATTAGCTCTAGTCATAATAGCCTTAGAGGCCCAGACTGAAGCAACGGCTGGGCCTAGAGAAGAGCCTGAGGCCTCAAAAACGGACTTCGCCATCTGCTCCACCTGACGGTCAGTGGCGTCCTTTATGGATGAACTGTCCGGTAAGGACAGGAGGGTCTTGGTAGCGAGACGGGATACGGGCGGGTCCACCTGTGGCGGATCTGTCCAATCCTGGGTAACCTTAGGCAGAAAAGGATAACGCGTTTCCAGAGCCTTACGGTTACCAAACCGTTTGTCAGGATGTAACCTATGCTTTTTAAGAATTTCCTGGAACTCTGGATGGTCCGAGAAATGCTTGTGTGGTCTCCTGGCTCTTTTAAAGGACACCTTGTGCTCCGGCACATCAGCCGGAGGGTCTGACACCTCCAGGACCTGGTTGATGTCAGTAATCAAATCCTCCACCAGTGCCACCGTATCGGTCGCATCTAAGTCTAGGGACTCATCTAAGTGACCCTCTGAGTCCGTAGAACAGAGACCTTCGGACTCCTGCGCGTCATCTTGACGCCTGCGGGATGCAGATCCCGCAGGGGACTCTGGAGATGGAGGAGGTCTCTTACGGCCAGAGTCGGAGACTGACGGGGCAGGGTCGGCAGTATGTCGCGGTTCCAAGACTTCTGGCTGAGACGCAGAAGCCTGAACGGCGGGTTCAGGAGGCGAACGGGCTTGCATAAACTGCAGCAGTGTGGCAGACAATCTGTCAATGGACTGCGTCATATTCTGAGACATAACTGCGGCCCATGCAGGGGTAGGGTCAGGGGCACTGGTAGCCGTCCGGGCAGTGGGGGTCTCAGCATCTGCATCCTGCGTGCAGCTCTCACAATGTGGCGAGGTGCATCCTGCAGGGAGGTCAGCCTGACAAATAGTGCAGGTAGCATAGTAAGTGCTGGCTGCCTTGGAGCCTTTCTTACTCTTACTGCCAGACATTGTGGTATGGGCTATAGTACAGAAACAGAGATAACCAGGAGACCCCTGAGTAAACAGGCACTCTCTAGCTATCCAGCTAGGTGCCTGGACCCTTAGTGGTGGGGCTGAATAGGGTCACTGTGGAGACTTTCCCCCTGTAACAGTGCCTGCTGCAGGAGGGGATGTGGAGTAGAGGGAGAGAGAGAGAGGGACAGAGAACCTCTGCAGAGCAGATCCCTGCAGAGGTCTTACCAGTCCCAGTGCCGCTGTCCAACAGGCCGCCCGGATCCTGTGTCCCCCCTGGATGGCTGAACGCTCCACGTGCTGTAATGGCGACCGTGGAGGAGAAGGAGGAAGGGGCGGAGCTAAACGGGCGGGATCCGGCCTGGAAAACGCGCCCGTTCTCGGCTCCGCCCCCGCTATGACGCGCGGTCAGCGTCATCCAGCGGGGCGGGACAGGGGCGGCACAGGGGCAGCGACCTCCGCGCTAGGCCCAAGCCGGGGCCTCAATTAGTTGAGGTCCCCGGAAATAGTGAGGGGCCGGCGCGGAGGCGCGAAAAAAACCGCTGGGGGGCCCAGAAAAACGGGGGAAATGTGATGTCCCCCCTTGGCATTGGCGAAGAACCGCCAGTATAGCAGAGGATCCGTACTGAGCATGAAAAGCTGCACTTGGATGCAGGTTGCAAGTGTCCAGCTGCTGTGCCCCTGTCAGCCTTGTGCCTGAGGCCTGGCTGCAGTAAGTGCCCTCTCATCCAGCCCAGCATCCCTTGTGTAGGCTCCTGCATAGCCTGCGCTGCTGCAGGCAGTCATGCAGTCTCCAGCCCATGCAGCCTGTGCTGCTGATACCTGGTGTTGCCACTGCCTAAAACACCCAGGGGTGATTAGGGGGACGTCACCTGGCAGGCAGTCATCTCTACTTCACCTCAGACCGCAGGGAATGAGGAAGGTGGATGTTATGCTGGGCTGTCTCAACTTTAACCCAGCAACCCAACAGTGGGAGGCCGAGAAAGGAGTACGGCATATGTAACGAATCTCAACCTCAACGCAGCGCCCCAACAGTGGGTGGCTGAGGAGGGAGCATGCCGCGGGGCCACGCCGGACCCACTTTTCTTCTTTATGATGAAAATTCACCAAGAGGAAAATGGACGTGTGCCTCCTTCGACACTAAGCAAAAAACTGAGGAGGCAGTGCCTGCCCCAGGGGTGTATGCTGGGGAGGAGGAGCCACTGTTACTCTTTTGCAGATTGCTTAGTGTCGCCTCCTAGTGGACAGCAGCATAACACCCACGGTCCTGTGTCCCCCAATGAGGCGAAGGAGAAATCAGCATTATAAGTCATATGAAAATAAGGTGATAAGTGCTCTAGGCGAGACAGAGTTATCCCTAGGCATGCAACAGAAAAAAAGAGCGCTTCCTCTGCCAAGAATCAGTCTTTTTAGCTTGATTGATCGCTCTCTGCCTAGAATCATAGAATGGTAGAGTTGAAAGGGACTTCCTGGTTCATCTTGTCCCACCCTCTGCTCAAAGCAGGATTCACCAAATCATTCCAGACAGATGTCTGTCCAGGGTCTGTGTGAAACTTCCATTGAAGGAGAACTCACCATCTCTCACGGCAGCCGTTTCCACTCGTTGATCACATTCACTGTGAAAAAGGTTTTTTCGAATATGTAATCTGTGTCCACTCCCATTCAGTTTCATCCAATTGCTTCTAGTGTTTCCTTTGTGCAAATGAGAATAAAGCTGATCCCTCTACAGTGTGACAGCCCCTGAGATATTTGTAGACAGCTATTAAGTCTTCTTCCTGCCTGTGTGACATGAGATGGGAAATCAGCCAGAGAGTCGTTGGAGCCAGTCTCCATTGATTAGTCTTCTCAGTGTGATTCCCTGTTTAAACTATTTCTTTTAATTGAAATACTGATGTTTCCATTGATGGAGCCTGTCTTCCATGTTTCTGGCAGAATTTATCACCTGACAGGTCCCTTTTACTTTATTTGTACAGGGGTTATGTTTAGGGATGATTACCACGCTAAAATGTATGAGTCCCAGCCTTAGCAATGTGCAATGCCGCTTTAAAGTCTCCTTTTTCGATTGTGAACATAATCCCTGACTTTAGTAGAACACACCATATTTTTTTATATCTAATAGCTAACCAGCTGCAAGAATGCATAAGACACTTTGCTTTGTATTTCTAGTGTCCTAACAGTAAAGAAAAAATCTATTTATTCCATTTTTTATCAGGAAATGACTCCAAAGAACTGTAGCAGAAAACATTTACCATGTGCTAGCGCAATAAAAGGTTTAAACCACGGAGGAGAACTTCAAACCATATGATCACCAACAGAAGACAGCAGCTCTCCGTCCACCTCATCCCCCAGCACACAAACTAGGTCTCATCTCACAAAGTAACAAAGCCTTTGAATGCTGGCTACAAGCTAAAAGTGCTGAAAAGCCTCTAACCATGCCAAGGCTTATCAAAGCACCTTAACTAATCTTCTCAACCTGTTCCGCTCTTGCCTAAAGGGCTCGAAATCACCGCGTTTAGTAACAGTGTAAAAATAGACAATTCTGTGGTTCACTGTGTCCAACTGCATTAGCCAGTCCTAAAGCTAGAGTTCGTTAAAGCAAGGGACATGTAGCAATTAAATACAACTATTTCATTTTCCACAACGCTACACAACTGATTGAATGATAGAGCGCACGCCGAAAAATATGCTCACGCACCGTGCACACTTAAAGACTAGGTCTGACAACGATTCATTCTCAACACTATCCCCCTTAAAATGCTTAATAAGATGGTCGTATGGGGCTGTCGAATGGATCACATATAGATCACCTCATCCAAACTAATTGCTACATTTCCCAGCAATGAATATTTGAAGACTGTCTGTCTTAAGATATACGTCAGGCTCCATTTGATGCTATCACAAAAGGCATCTGACTGGAACTGCGAATTCCCCAGTGGCTTTCACAACATGACACAAAGCATCGCACATAGCAGTTTACAGCCGCGCCGGGCGAAGGAGGCTATAGCCACACTACTTGGATAGTAGGAACATTAATTAGCTTTACTTAAATTATCTCATTTTAACATATCAGTGCGGTAATTTTTAATGTCCATCAGAACAAGCTAATTTATGGTTTTTGACAGCACACACGGCAAGCCTGTCTCCGTTGCCTAATCTGTGTAGCTTAATTAGTAATACAGAATTAATTCTGACACCTTCAAAAATGGGAAACAGTAAGACCATTGGTAGGTCATATTAATGCATTCACATCTGGAATATTCCGCTGTAGTATCTCACACTAATTACATTTTTAAAGGAAATTGTTCTCTTGATTAGCATTTGTACCCTCTACAACCTCGGCTTGCTAATATTAGTCTGTGGAGTATCACCTCCATTTTCTCTGGCATTAAATGCAAATACTCTCTGTATTCAGTTCACTCATCACAAACTCCTGGAAAACACAATTACCAACAAAAACTTTCAAGAAACAAAGGCCCCCCAATAGGGTGCATGCACCTTAAGATAGGCCTGTCACCAGGTCAAAAATGAGTCGATTTTGATATTTTATTCTTGATACACCCCTGAGTATTCCATTGTTTAGGTTGGTTAAAAACAAGGCCATATGATTCCAAAAACATGGGCCCTTTTCTCTGGTTTAAAGGGGACTTGCCATGTCGTTTTGTGATGTTAAACTGTCCCCTATGTGTTGTAAATGATACAATGTGCATCGCTAACATGGTTTTCCAAAAACAAAAATTCCACATATTTGTTTTAACCCATTAATGACCAATGACGGCTATACCCGTCATGGCTTTGAACTGTCACTACATGTAAAAACTCTATTTGGTCAAAGAAATGCAGAAAATATCCTAAATTTACTACTAACATGAAGCCCAATATGTCATGAAAAATCAGTTTTGGAATCACTAGGATCTGTTGAAGCGTTCCAGAGTTATAAAGTGACACTGGTCAAAATTGCAAAAATGAGGCTTGGTCCTTAAAGGGTTAAAAAAAAAGACCTTATATGCTGACTGCACACACATATCTGTCTTCAGTCATGATCCCACCTGAGGAAGACAGCGACGGCTGTCGAATCGCGTTGTGGCGTGATAGAGAGGTTGCTCCTTTATCTGTATAATAAATTAGGTTGATATTTCAAATTTCAATTGTCCCAGTCCTGTTCCTATCCCTTTAGCACTCCATAACACCGCACTTTCTATTCCTATCCATATTCAGTCATGGAGGAGGTGCTTTTGCTTACTGTCACTCAAATTCATTCATTTTTTATTTTTTTTACATAGTCAAGCCCCCTGCATTGTAATTGGATGCCATCACTGCAGTATAGAAGTGGGTTAAGGACCTGGGGTGATGTCACGCCCATGTGGTCGTAATGGGCAGAGCTAAGGGTTCTTTCCCTTCAAGTCTGCTTAGCCAAGTCCCTTACAGTCATATAGTGGCGACATCAGAACAGATCCTTCTACAGCATATGTGAATTTCTGAAGAACCTGAAGTGATCATAATATAGTGTAATCCACTAAATGTAAAAAACGGCCTGCCCAAATGTAGACTGACGTGACTGATTGCCAGCTGAAGTATCCACCACATTACTGTTCATGGAGGTATATAATATAAACATAATCTTCTAAAGATCTTTTTTAAGATGAATACATGGACTTTTTTTTGTAATCCAGATTAGTGATGCACAGTGCATGATCTGAATAACATTGGGGGTGGGTAAACACAAAAATGACATGACAGGTTCCCTTTAAATTTTTATTGTCTTCCCCATTGAGGCATGACTACCAGGGTTCTCTAGGTTTAGGCTGTTCAGTGTTATTGCCTATGAGATCATAAAAATGAGCAACAAATGAAAAGAGCCAATATCTTAGGAACCATAAACAAAAGAAGGAAACAATTGGAAGCAGTGGAAATAAAATGATTGCCACTCTAAACTAGCCACTTTTGACTTGGTAATGCCATATTTCAGTGAGGACATCAAACAGGTTTTCTGTTGTGTTCTAGGCAAAGATACATCTGTTTTAAGTGGGATTGTAAGAGAAAAATAGGACAAAGTCTAGGGCCTTCACAAAATCATTGAGGAAAGGGTCACATTTAAAACAGGAAAGTGTACTCTGTTTAAAAGTATATAGGTTCCTGATCAAAGAAAACTAGGATTGTTAATATGACACAAGGGAAGGGTAAGGGTATGTGCCCACATAGTGGTTTAACGTCGGTTTAGCAGCGAAAACCGCCGGCGGTTTAGCATAGGTTTTATTTAAATTTATGTAAATCCTAAGCAGCGTTAGGACTTACAAGTAACCCTATGTAATTTAGAAACCGCTGTGCACACATCGTGGGTTTATGTGAGCGGATCTGCCAGAGGTTGAGCGGTTTCCCAGCGGTTTAGGAGCATACAGCATGTCAATTCTTCTCAGCGGTTTGTGATCGTTTTCATAAACAAAATCCTCCATAGAAAACCGCCGGAAAAACCGACTGAAAAACGCTGTGCACACACTGAAAAAAACGCAGGGAAACCGCTGGAGACTTCAGAGCTCAGAACTCTAGGCTCCTGCAAATTTCCACCGGTTTACTGACGGTTTGAACGTCACTAAACCACTATGTGGGCACCTACCCTAACTCCAGTATTAAAACACTGCCCCTGCCCAAACACATTTTACTTCTAGATGGCAAATAGCACACTCCGCCAAGAGGAGATCACACTGTTTTTTTATTAGTTATTCCCTTAGTAAAGACACAACACATGGGAAGTTTCTGTATTCTTTACATCATTCAGTTAAAAAGTCTTGAAAAAATTCATACGCATTTTACACCCACAAGCTGAAAACACCACTACATGAGTTTTTATTGGCGCACTGTAGTGGTGCCTCTAATCTAAAGGGCCCGATACACACAACGATATCGTGGTCACGTTGCAGAGATGTCGAAACGACATAGTTGTGTGTGACACGTATCAACAATCAACGATAAGTGGCCAGGACCATAAATCTATCGTTGATCTCCCACTGCATGGCCAGCATCGACACGTGTGACAGCGGGAGACCAACTATGAACGAGCTCCCAGCGCCGCAAAGCAAGCACTGGGAGCTGGTAACCATAGTAAACAGCGGGTAACTAAGTGCCGCGCTCAGCTTAGTTACCCGCTGTTTACCATGGTTACCAGCGTTCTCGCTGGTCCTGATCGCTGATGAGTCTGCCTGTGTGACAGCTAAACAAGCAATCGGTTCATGATGTGGCAGCGATCCACCTCGTTGGTCGGATCGCTGCCACATCACAGCGTGTAACCCAGCTTTAAGTCTCCAGTACTTAGTCCTATACTTTCCTGTCGCCATCTTCACCTTCCATCTCTGCCTTGACAGTCCGTCTTCAGCAGGCTGTGACCTGCCGGATCTCTGCATTGTTTTCTGGGGTGATTTGCAAGTCACAACTCAATGCAGTATAACTTACAAAATCGGTCTTTAAGGACCAACTGGATCATATACCATATAAACCGAAAATAGCCCAAAAAATGTCCTACCCTGAATCAGGAGGCAAACAATTTTTGGACAGAAATAATCCAGAATAAAGTTTTTTTCAAAAATTACGAATTTTATTGAGAATGAATAGAAAATATATAACAAATCACCATCAGTGCAGAACAAGCCACTGGCTGTGTAACCACTGCAGAGAAACATTAGACAAAGTGGTCCAATTGAATATAACTCTCACAAACTTGAGAATCAGACAACACAATTGCCATCTACTACTCAATGCAAGTCTATGAGAGCCTCGTTCCAGCCTCAGTCTAGCTCTCATAGAGTTGCATTGACCACTCATGACTGTTACCTCTAAATGCTGGCAGTCACAAGATGGCAGACTGAGACCAGAGTGGCACCGATAAAAGGTAAAGATGGCGGCTGATCAATATATTACTTGGAGAAGGAACTTTAGATTTAAAGCATCACTGCAGCGCTGGAAAAAAAAAAGGCTGGTGCTTTAAATGTATTTTATTGGGATGTTATTCGATATACTAACACAGCAAGCATTGTAAAAAGTAAGGGAAATGTAACAAGATTTTCCAATATTTTAAAAATATAAATGTGAAAATAGTGAGTTTTTTTAATTTTAGGACATTTGCTGCTTCCTTTTTTATCTTTTATTGAACATTTGAACTACGTTACTCTATATATAAACTAAAAAAAAAATGGCATTTGATAGTGAACATGAGCTTAAAGCAAAGCCATGTGCAAAGGAAGCCCTAAGATGTGCCATAGAAAGCATCCCCACAAGGAACATCCACGTGCAGCATAACAATACATATTTCTCGTATATGTATGCAATGGGATAACAGTTTATCGCCTCTTTTGTGCCAGTTAGAGAAGACAAAAATGAACAGAAATGGAAGGGATGTACTGTTAGCAGGTGCCACACTTCTGCAAGCATTGTATGAATGAGCCTTTGGAAGGGATTGTTATTTTCCAGCAAATCTATTTTGTATTCTTGCATTCAATTTTGAAATCGGGGACAGAAACGCCAACATTATAATAATATATAGCTTACTCACAATACCTCCCTCCAAAAAAGTGAGTCAACTATAAGCTTTCTTTAGTGATGATTTTGAGAGTGTATCTTGAAGCTTACATTTTACATATATCTCAATACAGTGAAAGCAAGATGTTCTTTCACATTTAAATGTGGATTCCCTCTAACAATTCAACTCATTATGAGCGCATGGCGGCTTTGCCCGTTTCAATAGGCCGGCATTTCTAATCGCTTGTATATGCTATATTTTAATTCAAAGAATCGAAAAAAAAGAGAAGAACCTTGCTTCAATCAGAAGGAATTTGAATGTCTAGTGCTTTCAGAAATACTATAAATTTAAAATAAGGCAATCGAAGAGAGATTTGCATTGAAAAAGGTTCCTCAACATATTTGACACACTTCCAAATAACTTAAAAACGTTATGTTATTTGTCTATAAATTAAAGGAAAAAAAAAAAACTTTGAAAAGTTACAGCATCTTTTCCTTAATAATGCATTATTATTATTAAAATCCAAGATATTTTAAACTTTGCCTTAAATAGTAATATTTTCCATGTCAATAACTGATATAACATTAACAATTTTTTTTTCTAGAGATCTTAAGAAATTTGGCTGCAGAGAGGTATTGGTATAAGAATCTATGTAGATAGAACAGGGGGGAGGGGATGGAGTTTTGCCTCTCGCTCCTCCCACTGCCACTTGCTCCCTTGCTCCTCCCTCTGCCTCACCCTCCTCCCTCCTGCTCTTCCCTATGTCTCCCGATCCTCCCTCTGCCTCATGCCCCTCCCCTTGCCTCACACTCCTTCCATCTGCTCTTCCCTATGCCCCCCTCTGCCTCTTGCTCCTCCACCTGCCTCACACTCCTTCCTCCTGCTCTTCCCTATGCCCCCCTCTGCCTCTTGCTCCTCCACCTGCCTCACGCTCCTTCCTCCTGCTCTTCCCTATGCCTCCCTCTGCCTCTTGCTCCTTTCTCTGCCTCCTGATCCTCCCTCTAGATCCAAAAATGTATGTAGAGCTTCGCTATATTTTTGATTCTCAGCACACATAAAGCAGACAGCTACTGGTGGCCACCTCCAGCTGCATGGGTTTACTTTGGCTGGCAATCAAAAATAGGGAGAAGCCCACAATTTTTTGTTTTTTTTTAATTATGTATTTAAAAAAATAATAATAATTGACTACCTTTGATTTTCAGTCAAGGTAAAGCCAGGCAGCTGGGACTGGCAACCCATAGCTGTCTGCTTTATGCGCGCTGAGAATCAAAAATACAGCAAAACTCTACCAAATTTTTTTTAATGATTTATTTATTTTTACAGTAATATAATGTCAGTCAATGGATGAGGAGCCCAACAGCCAATCACAGATGCTGTCACAGAGAATGGGCATTTATGATTTCCTGCTGTAGTCTAAAGCCAGCCCATACATTCTAGAATCTAGAATGTATGAGCAGTTTCCAGATTACCTCATTCTAGAATCTAGAATGTACGAGCAGTTTCCAGATTACCTCAACAGCCAATCACTGATGCCCATTTTCTGTGACAGGATCGGTTATTGGCTGTTGGGTCCCTCTGCAGTGAATATCCAAGAATTTAATGAGTGGCCCGGAAGTACAAGTGGCGGATGGCAGGACATGGTAAGTATGTGCTGCTGTTTAATAACCAGTTGCTTTCTTTTACAGCCCCTGGCCCCATCCCATAACTTTAAAGTCCAAGTTTGGGATTTGGACTCAAGTTTGAGTCACGTTCAGCCTCAAACTCGGACTATAAAAAAAAAGGCCAGGCAAGTCCGCAGAACCCGAACATTGGCAGGTTGACCCATCACTACTTTTCAGTACTCCGAATACAAATAAGTAGAAACGTGTCATGGCCATTCATCTGTAACAAGGCTCCACAATCATAGTATAGCATTAGAATTATAAAATTCAAAGGATGAACAAAATCTTGTGCTTCATAATCTTGTTTTGCATACCAGTCTTGATGAACAGTGCAAAAGAGGAAGATATACCAAATATATTAAGAGATGCGCATCTACCATGCATCACCACAAGTGATGGATACCAGTTGGGGACAGGAGCAGATTTCTGCTATAACTATGGACCTTTGTGGCATTGTTTACATACTGTACAGCCACAGCATGTATCAGCTGATCATTGGGGGTACCCACCATTCTCATATTGATGACCTATCCCTAACAAGATAAGTCATCAACATGTTAATCCCACACAACCCTTTAAATTCAACTCGTACTTCAATGCTCAGCAAAGTATGGTTAACATGTTCTCTTAGGACCAGTCATTCACTTTGCAACTGGATGAAGCCTTGAATCCACTTCATAACACACGAAGACCAGGATATTTTTCCAGATCATGACCATGTGACACTATGAATAGAAGATACTGCGTAACCAATTTATTGGATGAATAGCTACTGCAATATTACACATCACTACAGCTAATAATATGAAGTGTTACATTGTTAGCTATTCCCTAATATATTGTAATTAGCTGAACAAGAACATAGGGCACAGCAGAGCTGCAGCCTACTGACACACTGCGGTGCATCTGTGGAGGATTGAAATTCACCAGAACTCACTTGTTTTATGTTCAGCTAAAGAAACAGAACTGCTATAAATCTTTTGCCACTGTGTCACAACACCATATGACGTCTATGTCAAAATTAGTCTATTAGCACAAAATGACTGCTCAAACCAAGCACATTACATTTTAGGGGACACAACCTGTGACATATTCACACCTCGCAGCCCCAACCTGACGTCAGAGCCTCGTGATATTGTCTCGTCACTTCCGCCAACAAGTGATATTCGCACCCGTGGGGGATACGCAAGGTCAGCTTGGCATAATTTTACACTGAGGTTCCTTGTCCACACGGGCACAGAGGGGCACGGGCAGTGAGAGGGTGATTCATGTAATTCTTCAGCATGACACCACATCACACTCACAACCCTGACAGGCTGAAAGACCCTTTTCACTGCCCCAGCGAAACAGAGTCCAGTAGAGCTGCCATCAGTTCCTTGATAAATATATGCCTGGTCTGGTACCAGGCTTATATTGGGCCAAAATACTGCCCGGTAGCATACAATATTAAACGAAGGAAGAGAATGTTTGGGTCCAAGATTGAGAAACATGAGAAATCCAGAATTAAATTATATATGGGCACACTAGAATAACAATATATACACGATGGATTATACAGTTATTAGTCAGATTTGCAAATAAAGGTAGTAGTTCAAAAGGTATATGCAGTGAAAGGTATGTCAATTACCGGTTTCTAGTTGTTGTTTTGGGTACTGGATTGACATATGGAAAGCACTGTTTGAGCCAGGGTCTTTACTTGATTCCTTCCAGCATACTACACAACGATATAACCTCCCCTAGAAGTGAACAACTGGAGCAATTTGGGCAGTTGTTCTTAACCCCTAGGCTGGTCACTCCCTCTCCGCCACCGGGCTGTCCTAGAATTCCCTCCCCTGTGCTTTGGCTTGAAATATCCCACAAAACTATGATGCTTCTAACTTCTCATCAGGAAGTCTAAGGGGAGCAGCTTTGGTGCCATCGGATCTGGATGAATCTCCCCTACGCTGGGAGATTAAGCATGGCTTATCTACCAAGCTTCTGCTAGCCTTTCTCTGTCTCTCCCTATCCCAGGGTGCTGAAACAAATCGAGACCTGTGTCTGAGTGCAACTTGCTGTCTTGATTTCAGTGATATGACTTGTGTAGGACTAAGACATATGGTACTTACATAACTCTTATGGCCCCTTTACACGCCGCTACCGAAAGGTAGAAACCGGCAGGTATCAGAGACAATTGTACCTGATACCTTGTAAACACCGCAGAGTAGCGGCGTGTAATTCAGGTTGAAAGACAGGTATCCAAAGAGACAGGGAGGAACAACCTGAATTACATGCCGCTACTGTGCGGTGTTTACAAGGTATCAGGTACAATTGTCTCTGATACCTGCCGGTTTCTACCTTTCGGTAGCGGCGTGTAAAGGGGCCATTACTAGTGTGAGGGCGGCAACAAGACAGATGGGTCTCTGAAAATGCAGCTTTTCAACCCACATTTCACAAAGAGGAAACCAGCTTTCCTGTCACTGTTGACTTGTCACCGGAGGAGGCCAGAACTTTGAATGGAGGCGGCTTCCTCCGCTAAACTACTCTTCTTTCGTATTAATTACAGTTGACACGTATCTGCCAGTGAGACTTGGTCGAGAAATGGATCCTGGCAAAGAAGCGTGTCAGAGTGGAATGGCTATGCACACAAACAGATGTAGAAGTATCTATGACTACACCAAAAGAAATATCATGGGAATATTATTATTTATGTCCCATTATCTTCCATATTCTTCGCACAGCCCTAATAAAAATCATACCTTTAGCCAATGTTCCCATAATAAGCTTTTGATGTTGCATAATATCTGCAACATTTCTCCCATCATCCACAGCCGGGGTGGGAAGGTGGGTGGCTGAGCAATCCACCGCCCACACCAGCGGACAGCCTAGGCCCTCTACACAGGCCTAAAGCCACGGCGCTCTCCTTGTCAGCTCTGCGGACCCTCTCAGCCCCGCCAGTGCCGAAGTGCAGCCTGGCTGCAACTGCTCTACATCTGTGGTGGAGGGGAGCAAGCAAGGAAAAAAGCTCCAACACACACCCGTCACCCCCCAGGCACGAGGTGAAGGCGATTGGAGCACAAGTCAGTGCACATCCTCCAGCTGTGGCCCGCTCTCCTACAGCTCCGTGCGGAGCTACCGGTCTTCACCCCCGTCACCAACCTCCTCCAGCTGGACAAGCCACTGGTCAGCATCCTCCACACCCCTGCACATCTTCACACTGCCTCCGACCCCCCAGCTGCACCTCTTCCCTGATTGCATCTCATTCGCATCCCTAGCTGCACCTCATCATGGACTACATCTCATCCTTGGTGGCATCTCATCCCTGGCTGCACCTCACCCCTTGCTGCATCTCTTCCCTACAGACAACACCCTGGTACAGCCTCATCAACCTGCATCTCATCCCTGGTTGTATCTCAACCCTACAACCAGCACCTTGGGATGACCTCATCAACCTGCATCTCATTCCCCGGCTGCATCTCATCCCCGGCTTCACCACATCCCTGATTGCATCTCACCCCACCTGACCTCACTCCTGGCTATATCTCATCCCCTGTTGCAGCCCACCCCTGCTGGACCTCTCCCCTGGCTACTCCTCACCCCTGGCTGTATCTCACCCTGACCGCTTATTACCACCGATCCCGGCTCCATCCTATCTTCCCCACTGCATCTCCTCTCACTCTGCTGCATCAACATCTAATGCTCAAAATGTTTCCTCTTCTTTTCACCCTCACTCCCATACTACTTCACTTCCTACTAACCCCTCCTATCCCCCCTCGCAGCAATGAAGTAGTAATCTCTCCCTCCATTCTACCCAGTCATCGCTCCCCCTTTTCTGAACTATTTCTTCACACGCAGGCCCGTGTCTCCAAACAAGCACGCCCACCTCGTGCCCTCTCCTGCTCTTACCTCCTAACCCTCTCGCTGCTTCTATTACTCGTTGGAGACATATCCCCAGCTCCTGGTTCCCGTCTCATCCCCGCACTCACCTCTCACTCACATCCACTCCCCAACACACACTCTCGCAAACTCCACAACCTAACACCCGTTCCTCCAGCCCCTGCTGTCCCAGTCCCTTTGTTTGCAATAAACTCTATTTCATCCATGACCTCTTCATCACTAACAAACTCTCATTCCTTGGCATCACCGAAACCTGGCTCACCCACTCTCCCACACCACCCGCCCCTATGACAAGCATGGCGGAGGATTCGTCCTGCTCCTGTCCGACAGGTGCTCCTCTACCCAATTATACTACCACCCTCTGCCAACCTCCCCTCCATCGAAGTTCACTCCGTCCGCATTTTCTCCCCCTGCAACTTCCAGCTGGCTGTCATCTACTGCCCCCCCCCCTTCCTGGCTCTACTCCCTCTTTTCTCGACCATGTCGCCACCTGGCTTCTCCACTTCCTCTCTTCTGACATACCCTCTATTATCATGGGCAACTTCAACATCCCCATTGACACCCCCCCACCCTGCTGCCTCTAGACTCCTATCACGGACCACCTCCTTTGGGCTTTCCCAATGGTCCTCATCTCCCACTCATAAGGATGGCCATTCACTTGTCCTCATCTTCACCTGCCTCTGCTTCCTCGACCTCTGAAACTCTGCCCTCCCCCTATCCGACCACAGCTTGCTGACTTTCTCCTCCGTCTCCCCTCCTACCACTCTCCCCCCTCTCCGGAAACTCTCTCATCCCCGCAGAAATCTAAAGGTACCGTCTCACGCGGCAATTTTGCTAGCAATTTCACTGGCAATTTGCTGGTTGCAGTGAAATCATGGACACATTGTTCTATTTTGTTGCCATGTACAAATGGAACAATGTGTCCATGATTTCACTGCAACCAGCAAATTGCCAGTGAAATTGCTAGCAAAATTGACGTGTGTGACGGTACCTTTAAACTGATTAACTACCACTCACTCTCTGAATCCCTTCTCCATCTCAAAGACCTAGCCTCCTCACCTGACGCTGACTCTGCTGCCACCCTCTACAACACAATAACTACAGCTCTTGACCTTGCTGCCTCCCTCACTCACAAGGAAACCCGCACAAACAGGCAACCCTGGCTCATCACCCTCACTAAAGAGTTGCGTCGAGAATCCAGGGCAGCGGAGATAGAAAAAAATCCCATTCCGTGGCACACTTCACCATCTATAAACAGTCCCTCTCTACCTTCAAGTCTGCACTTGCTGACGCAAAACAAGCCTACATCTCTTCTCTAATAACCACCCTGCCCCACATCCCCAAACAACTATTCGACCTTTCAACTCCCTACTCCGTCCCCCAGCACCTCCTCCCTCTCCCCTCATCTCTGCCGACTTTGCTTCTTTGTTCAAATAGAAGATCGACAAAATAAAAGAAAGCTTTGACCCACTGTCCCTCCGGCCCTCCCCCATCACCACTCAACTCTCCTCATCCGAAGGAAGCTTTTCCACCATGGCACAGGATCAGCTCTCCTCCCTTCTATCACGATCACCTGTGCCCTCGACCCACTCCCCTCGCACCTCATCCTGAACCTCATTACTGTTCTTATTCCTGCCCTAACCCACCTCTTTAACCTATTACTCACTACTGGTGTCTTCCCATCATCCTTCAAACATGCCCTGATCACAACCATCCTTAAAAAAATTTCTCCTTCGATCCAGCTTCTGTTTCCAACTATCGCCCCATATCCCTTCTCCCCTTTGCCTCAGAACTACTTGAACAACACATCCACTCTTGAGTTGTCCTCCCACCTCTCCTCCTGCTCCCTCTTTGACCACCTACAATCTGTCTTCCGTCCCCATCACTCCACTGAAACAGCCCTAACCAAAGTCACCTCTGACCTACTAACCACCAAGAGCAAGCGCCACTACTCTGTCCTCCTCCTACTCCTCGACCTATCCGCTGCCTTCAACACCGTTGCCCACTCCCTCTTACTCCAGATTCTGGAATACCTTGGCATCACTTACCTAGCCCTCTCCTGGATCTCCTCTTATCTAACTGACTGGACCTTCACTGTCAGACACTCCTATACCTCCGTCCTACCCTCTGTCAGTGTCCCCCAAGGCTCAGTTCTGGGACCCCTACTTTTCTCTATTTACACCCTTGGCCTCGGACAACTCATCGAATCTCACGGCCTCCAGCACCATCTCTACGCCAACGACACCCAGATCTATGTATCTGGACCTGACATCACCTCCCTTTTATCCAAAATTCTGCAATGCATGTCCGCCATCACCTCCATCTCTACTCGCTTTCTCAAACTGAATATGTACAAAACCGAGCTCATCGTCTTCCCCCCAAATCGCTCTCCCTCGCTACTAGACATATCCTTCAAAGTCAATGATTGCTCACTCTCCCCAGTCCCCCACGCCAAGTGCCTCGGGGTTATTCTCGACTCCTCCCTCTCCTTCAAATCTCACGTCAAAGCCCTCGCCACCTCCATGCTCTCATCATTTCCCGCCTTGACTACTGCTACCTCCTGGTTACCGGCCTCCCTGTTACCTTCCTCGCACATCTCTAATCTATCCTGATCTCCGCTGCCCGACTCACCTGTCTTCCCGCTACTCCCCGGTCTCTCCCCTATGTCAAGCCCTCTATTGGTGCCCCACCTCTCAGAGATCCCGCTTCAAAATCCTAACCTTAACCTACAAAGCCATCCATAACCTGTAACCCTCCATACATCTCGGAGATGGTCTCCCATTACCTACCCTCACACAACCTGCGCTCCTCCCAAGAACTCCTTCTCTATTTCCCCCTCATTTCCTCCTCTCACAACTGCATACAGGGTTGCCCACGTGCATCCGCTGTCCTCTGGAACTCTCTTCTCCAACACATCAGGCACTCGCCTACCCTGGGATCCTTCAAAAGACACCTGAAGATCCACCTCTTCCAGCAGGCATACACTCTGCAATGAGACCCAGTCCACTGCACTGTCTCATGATTCGGCACTACCCCCGCCTACTGTATACCCTCCGATCCCCCATAGACTATGAGCCCTCGAGGACAAGGTCCCACTCCCTCCTGTCCCTGTTTGTATGGACTACACAAATATATTGAACTTGTCCTCATCTACCCTCATATCATGTAAAGTGCCATGGGAACTTATAGCACTATTTAAATAAATAATAATAATACAATTTCTGCAACTATGGTGCAAATTAGGTTACTTGCTATTTTACATTTATTTTTAAGTGCACTTTTTATGTGTGTTTTAGGCTGTGTTCACACATTGCGTATTTTTGCGCGCACTTTTAAAAATACGAAATGTGCCTTTTGTCTGCCGGCAAAGTGAATGGAAAATTCACTTTGCCGTGCAGACAGTGCGTAAATATATGCCGGGCTTTTATAGGAAAAAGTGCCTGCGTAAAAAGAATGACCATGTCAATTCTTTACGCAGCAGCGCTGACGCTTTTTCCTATAAGGGCGGCGCTGCTGCATCTGATATCACAGAGGGGAGGAAGAATCCTGCTTCCTCCACCCCTCTGAGACATGTGTGAACGCCCCCTTTAGATTTCGCAGTGTATTAATATACACTGAGAAATCTAAATGAAAGTAAATGAAATGTTTGTAAAATAATAAACATAGATACTTCCCCTCCGGCGAGTGGATGGCGGGTCTTCAAAGCCGGGAGCAAATGAAGATTCCGAGTGGAAAAGGAACTGTCGTGATGTCAGAGGGCGTTCTGGGCACTGATTGGCCACTCGCGGCATATCAGCGCCTGGAATGCCCTCTGACATCACGACAGCTCTTTTTCCACTCGGAATCTGCGGCTGCTCACGGGTCCTGGCTCCCGAACACCCGCCATCCACACGCTGGAGGGTAAGTATCCATGTTTATTATTTTAAACACCACTGGCTTTATTGAATTTAGATTTCACAGTGTGTATTAATACACTGTGATATCTTTAGGGGGGTGGCACAGATGTGACAGAGGGGAGGCGGAAGCACGTGGTTTGTGAATGCATCCACGCATTTTGTGGCGCCTTTTTGTGTGGCCAAAAATCGTGGCAAAAGGCGCAACAAAATACGCAAATGTGTGAAAGTAGCCTAAATCTCGTTTTTGACACAGCGATTTTTGTTTCATTGTTATGTCATGTTTTAAATAAAGCTGCTTTGCTTTTGATAGTTTCTAGTATCTTGTTTTGACAAAACTTTGTTGATATACTTATGTAGGGATTAAATGAGTTATTAATGCATTTCTGGAGCATATTTCACCTACACTGTTACTGCATCTAATGCAAGTGTATGAGAAAAATCCGAACATAATACTCAGCCAACACGCAAGAGAAATTGACGTCGCGGATTTGAAATTAATACACACATCAGCAAAAATAATGCTGGGTAAAAAAGAAGCACAGTGAACATGAGATTCTATAAAAAATGGCGATAAAAAATACTGAATTGGTGACGTGTTTCTTTTATACTTTTCCTCTGATTGTTCCACTGGTTTTGGCTACAAATACTGAAGTACAAAACTCACCAAATGGTCAAAGTGTTCCTATGGTCCCAGAGTCCAAATCTATTGTAGCTTTTAGCATAAAGTGGCTTTATACCAATATGATAATGAGGTTCTCAGGGCACCTAAGGCATGGTCGAGCAGTTCACTGCACTTCCACATCGATCTCCTTTTTCTTTTCCTCCATTAACAGCTCTAGCTTTATAGAGCTAGAATAGGGTAGACATCGCTAGAAAACATTAAAGTGGTATGGTGCACTGAACTGCTCAACCACTCCAAGGGTACATCTAATCAGCATATCTGAATTAAGAAGTAATTCTGGCAAGGGCATATCAGATTTGTACACCAATGTATGATTCTTATTGGAGTTATGTCCCTTACAAGGTGGTGTGCTTCGTTTGACGGTCATTTTCTTTTTCTGACAGTCTCATTTCAACGCCACCAATGAATTCATAGAATGTACTTACCAAGGTCAGTATTTGGGCCTGCAAGAAGCTGTTTAAACTTTTCTAGGCGAAACGCTTCTCTTTCCGATAACCCAGCACTGGTCAAGGAGACCTGGTCAGTTGACTTGGCCATGGGTATTGTAGATGGCTGGTATGGTACCGACTGCTGTCTCTGCAATGAATGCTTCTCACCTGCAACAACAAGTACGGAAATGTATGCTTAGATATGAAGATAGCCATTGGTGTGGCCAACCTGCGGAGCATCAGGATCATGTAAGACGTTCTCATTACAAATCTAGGCAAAATAAGCATAAATCTTTCTAAGCTGAAGGAACACACAGCACCACAGGAAAAATCTAAATTTCATGGGAATAAAGAAGCAACAACTACTACAAAAGCAGATGTCCAGAGCAGTACGTTTGCCTAGAGTATTTGGACTGTAGCTAAATGTTACGGGCCATCAACCTACAGGAGATTACAATCACTAGATTCCTGTAACTAAGAAATGATCTACAATCTTTAGAAAGTGGCGACCCCTACACAGGTAGACATGGCACATTGATGAAGCCTTAGTGTTGAAATATTACATGTAAAACTGGACTCTGCTTTCGTGCTCATTCAAACCTCCATGATTTTTCCGGTACGTGTTCAATCAGTTAATTACATCAGATTTTGACAAAGTGTCAGTTGTTATATGAATAAAATACATGAAATAATAGAAAATTTTTCTGTCTCACCTAACTAACAGTCCATGAAAAACAGACAAGACAAAAATGGCATTGCTATCCCGTATTATCTCGGACTTAAAGACATGTATTGGCGAGTTTGACATGCAATTTTTATCAAAATAGGACATGTCTCTGATTTATGTCGATCACTCGGTCCACAAAAATATTCTGACATGTGAATATCACATAGGCATAGACAATTATTCCATTTTGGAAAAACATTGATAGCATTCGAAAGTGAAAAATTGATATTTGAATGAGCCCTTTACCAGTGAAAACAGTTTTTCCCCTATTGTGCAATAATTGACTGACTAAGGGCTGGCTTCAATTTATGAGATTTGCTCTTTAGTAATACAGTAAACAGGAGACAGCTGTCGAGAGAGGGTGGTCTGGTACTAAAAATGTCCTTCCTAAATATCTATCTTTACACACTAACCAGTTTTGGAATTCTCTTTATTACACAATACCCTTCACTTCTCTCTATCTAGCCAATATTGCAATGTGTTTTTCTTTGTACTTACTGCCTGTCACGTTTCAATTGAGAGGAGTCTCAGATGTGATGTCACAAAGCTGGGGCTGCACTCACTACCCATAGAGTCTAACACCCCTCCTGGAAAAGGATGTCACCAAAGGGTGGCAATGCAATTATTTACTACAGTTTCTTGTATCACCGCCCTCCCCCCTCAAATACGTTCAGCGTCCTTGCTAATAGAGACTGTGGAAGATGTGAGTGCAGCTCCAGCATTCTGCTCCTATCTCTACAACCACTGTAGCTTCTATGAAAGGAGACGTCATCAGGGTCTGGAGATAGAAGTGAGCTCACACAACTTCTAGCACCGAACTCGCATCTCACTCTGCGTCTATCATCATGGATCAAGGACGTGTTCAAATTAAGTAAATGTGGTAAGTAAATGCAGCGCTACCCCTTGATGTCTTGTTCTACGGAGGGCAATGGATGCTGCAAAGGGGTGAGTGCAGCCCCAGCCACCTGTGACAACTTCCAAACAAAATGCAAGTAGAAAAAAATATATAATTAGCTACAGTATATAGACAAAAGTGAGAAACTTGTATATTAAAGATAATTACAAAGGTGTAAAGGGTGTAAGGATAGATGTTCAGAAGATACATATTAAGTACCCCTTTAAATGAAGGGACATCCACATCCAAAACAACTAGTCATCCACTTGTAAGGCTATTATCACACGCTTAGATGGCGCTGACATTGCTGGGTGCTGCTATGTATGTTTATCGTTTAAGAGCTGCATGTTGATAGTTGTGAAGGTCCTGGCCTCCTGTGTTGTGCTCCAGAACTGCATTCACTATTAGGTTCAACTGCTGGTTGAGGGGTTAATGTGTGTCTCACCTGAACTCCCCTCCCCTAAAGTAGCCTCTCCTTCCACCAGGTGGTGCTGCTGATAAGAGTTTCACTCTATGCCTGGAAGCCAGCTGTGCTGACCTGTGTGTTTCTGTTGCTAAAGTCCCCTTTTCCTTTGGAGTTGATGTATCCCAGTTCTGTGGAGGGGGTGGTGGTGGGGGAATAGCGCAGGGCTGGTGGAGGTCCCGAACCTTCTCACCTTCAGAGATACCTTTGGGATCAGTGCCATTAAGGGTTCCTAGACTAGGTCAGACTAGTCTTCCCTGGTCACCCTGCCCATAACTGACATTCCCTCATCAGCATTCTCACTACACCGTGACATTATCAGCAGCCCATACCTTTTTCCTTGAGTCATTATGTCTCAGACTGCCACAGCTGATGCATTTTCTCACCTGATGCAGACCATCTCTGAAGAGGTAACTGGTCTGCGGACTAAGGTAGTGCAACAGCTGCAAAAGTCGTGTGTTACCTGGCGTCGGCTCATGCTCAGGCATTCCAGAACCCAAGTTATCTCTTCCAGATAGGTTTTCTGGGGGAAGAGACAAATTTTTTCTGTGTTCTGGAAGAGTACTGTAAGCTTTATTTCAGGCATCCGGCCCGTGTCAATATTAGGAAATTGATGTAGAAGGGAGTGGAGGTGGGGGAATTAGAAGTCTCCCTTCTTAAAGGGGACCCCCAGACCTGGGCCTTTTCCATCCCAACCGACTCCCCATCGTTGCAGTCGGTGGACGGGTTTTTTGCTGCTCTGGCTCAGGTGTATGGCGAACCTGATAGGGTGACCTTTGCTGAGTCTTAAATCTCTGTAAACTCAAGCAGGCACAGAGCAGTGGAAAGTACTGCTCGGAGTTTCAGAGATGGGCAACTGACACCCAGTGGAACGACCCAGCCCTCCGGAGTCAGTTCTGCTTGGGTTTGTCAGCTAGACTGCAAGACATCCTGGTTCAGTACGCGCACCTGAGTCATTGGAGTCTGCAATGTCCTAGCCATATGGGTTGACAGACGCCTGAGGGAGAGACCGAAACCTACGTCTCCTGTACCTATATCTACTGAGGAGACTATACCCAATGAACCCATGCAGTTGGGGGCAGTAGGCTCTCGTGTTAAACTCCTGTGGTTACTGTTCACCAAGGGGTGGAGCATGTTTTTTCTGTGGAAAATCTGACCATTTTATTAATAAGGTTTGTCCACTTCGCTCCAAGACCACGCAGTCTCAGAAGCAGCCTACCTCGGGCCGCTCTGAAGGAGACGACCAGAGAGTTTATCTTTCCTTCCTCGCTAAGTCTCCGTTCACACTGTCTGCAAGGTGGATGGTTTGATGGTAAAACCGAGACTGTGACCAGTTCTGGTCGATAGCAGAGCAGAGGTCAATTTTTGGATTCTCGCTTTGCTCAGGCTCATGGTCTCACCAGCAGTGCTTTGGTGAGACCATTCCCATTGCCTCTATCGACTCAGTTACTCTCTGCCAGAAGGTCCTCTCCCAAGTGGTGCGTAATGTGAACCTGAGCATAGGACTCTCCACCAGGAGGTTCTGTCCTGTCACCTCTTGGACAACCTGCCCACTCCCATTGTATTGGGCCTTCCCTGGCTGGAGAAACACAACCCAGTAATTGACTGGTGGGCCAGAAAGGTTGTAACTTGGGGGGCTTTCTGTGTGAGTAATTGCCTCGCTACAACTATTTATACCATACTGGTTGCACAGTCTCCTACCCCACGTCCAGAAGTGAATGGGACTGAGCCTGGAAGAGGGGGTGGAGTCCAGACTACACCTCGGATTAATGGTGGGTCTAGGCGTCGTTCCAGGAGGAGGGGCCGGGGAGGATGATGGCTACTGCTGTGCACTCCAGGGGAGGGAACCCTGGGCCTGGGGGAGTCGTTGCTGCAGTTTTCCGTCCTGGATGTGTGCCCTCTAACTGTGACTGCAGATGTAGAAATAAACGTGCAGGTCCAGACCTGAGAGTTGATGAGTATGTGTGGGTATTGTCCAAACACGTCAGGGGAAGGTGTGCTGCTGGGGCTCCTGGTTCTGGAGTTATAGGATTGATTCGAATATCAGCCATTTGTGATCCTGTGCTGTACCGTTTTGACCTACCCCCTGGTTTGGCAACCTGTAATGTCTTTCATATCTCGTCACGCAGGGGATGTAGACTTCTTTCGGATGTGTCACACGCTTAGATGGCGCTGACATTGCTGGATGCTGCTGTGTGTGTTTGTATTTAAAAGATGCATGGGTTGATAGTTGTGAAGGTCCTGGCTCCTGTGTTGTGCTCCAGAATTGCATTCACTATTAGGTTCAACTGCTGGTTGAGGGGTTAATGTGTGACTCACCTGAACTCCCTTCCCCTAGCCTGTAAGTAGCCTCTCCTTCCACCAGGTGGTGTTGTGAAGAGTTTCACTCTATGCCTGGAAGCCGTACAGTGCTAACCTGTGTGTTTCTGTTGCTGAAGTCCTTTCCTTTGGAGTTGCTGTATCCCAGTCTGTGGAGGGAGGGGAGTGGGGAATAGCGCAGGGCTGGTGGAGGAGTTTTGGGAGAGGCTGGAGGCCTGAACCTTCTCACCTTCAGAGATACCTTCGGGATCAGGGCCATTCAGGGTTCCTAGATCTAGGGTCAGACTAGTCTTCCCTGGTCACCCTGCCCATAACCATGGAACAGGCGGGGAAAGGTGGTGAAGTCACGGCAGTAGGCCGGCGCCCTGCCTCCTGCAGTGACATCACCACTTATACCCGCCTGCTCCATGGTTAACATGGAGCAGGGCGGGTATAAGCGGTGATGTCACTGCAGGAGGTGGGGCAATGCGGCCAGCACCGCAACAAGCGATCTCCTCGCTGTGTGGAATGAAGTAGGCGAGGGAGGGAGAGAATGAGTGGCATGAGGGAGGTGGCGGCGGGCGGATAACAGATACAGGGGGCTAAATTGCCCTGTGAGGGAAGTAGCTCAGCCACTAGACCCTCTATCCGGCTCCAGTATGTAAGTTTTCAAACTCAATTATCTCGGGGTATCAGGCCTTGCTAATTCAGATGCTGCATATTAATTAGATCAGCATGGATGGTTGGTGACAGGTCCTCTTTAATTGAAAAAAAGACATTCTATACAGTGTTAATGTGGTACATGACTATTCTAGCTGCAAATGTTTTTAACGCAATATCTACAGTACATAGTGTTATAGAGGCCCATTCAACAACCACCACTTCAGTGTTTTAATGGTACATTGTGTTTGCTAACTGTGTAAGAAGGCTAATGGATGTTTAAAAAAACCCTAGAAAACCCTTGCACTAGTATGTTAGCACAGCTGAAAACGGTTTGGCTGATTAGAGAAGCTATAAAATTGACCTTCCTTTGAGCTAGTTGAGAGTCTGGAGCATTACATTTGTTTGTTCTATGAAACTCTCAAAATAGCCAGAAAAGAGAACTTTCATGTGAAACTCGACTATTCTTGTTCTTAGAAATGAAGGCAAATGTGCTGCAGAAAAGCAGTACCTTTACTGTCGAGAGCAGATTTTATCTGCAGGAAGAAAAAGGTGCAAAAACATAATGTGTGAACAAGCCTTAGGCAAACCGGTTTTGTTTTTTTACTTTACTGAAAAAAATATCACAATTTAAATGCCATGCGACATAAGAATAAAGCAGACATCATCTTTCACATAAGAAATAAGACACATGACATCTGGATACCTTCAAATCATTAACCTGTGACTATTGATCTACACTGGTTTTGCTATAGAAAAAAAAAATCACATTTTTACATCAGAACTTTATCTTCGTGCAGACAGAGATAGTGTTTCTGTGTGTCAGCTATGAAGATGGGAATTTTCTATTCACAAACTGTGACTCGTTATGTGAATGAACATTTAATGGCATCTTCTAAGAAAAAAAAAATGTTTTGATAGACATAATGTAAAGGCTTCAGATTCGATATATAAATGTTTATGACTAAACCTGATAAAACTCGAAGATGTGAGAACCTGCCCTGTGATCATTTCAAGACACTCACAATAAATCCCAACAGACAGACAAAGTGTGAAAACTTCAAGACTTTATAAGAGTTGCCATAAGCAACATATAATCAAGTTAAGCAAGACTGTCAAAGGCCAGGCATACCGCAACATGTGGAGTATGAAAAACAGGACATCAGCCACAGCAGACGTGGAAAAGAAAGTCTTTACTTACAGTAACTTTTCTTTGAATTTCATTTGAATTCAAAGCAAAATTTATTCTTAAAAGAGCATAAACCCTATAAGTAAATGGTAGTGATACATGTAAATACCAAAGTTTAAAAGCCATCCCACCACAACAAAATGTACCCAGCCAGGGTGGCCTACTCTAGTATTAAGGCTGGAAACACACTGTCCAAGTGATACGTGAGTTACTCGCACGAGTCTCGGATCATTCATCCGGCATAGCCTCCCCCTCTCTGGACGGGAGCAGTGGAGCTACATACAAAAACATACCACTGACAGTATCCCGTCCAAAGAGGCAGGGGTCGTGCCGGGTGAATGATCCGAGACTCGTGCGAGTAACTCGCATGTCACTCGGACAGTGTGTTCCCAGCCCAAAACCTTACCTTGCATCAATGTGGCTGAAGTTTGGACCTGATGTTCTCTGTTCTTATTCACACTGATGTCACAGAGACAAAGTCTACTAGAATAAGAAGGTGGGATGGCTTTTACTTCTTAATCAAAAGGTGTAAACTAAATACCCCAAGTTATTTACATGTATTAGTATTACTTACAGTATTATAGGTATATGTTCATTTTGGGTTTTTCTCTTGGATTTTGTATGTGAAATGGCCATGGTGTGAATGTAATCCTATTGCACGAATAGCAACTTTTGCTCTGGCTCATTTTTTTGGATTACCGTATATTTTTTCTTAAATGAGTAAAACCACCTTAGACGTCTGAGATCTGCCTAATGACGATTATAGGAATACAGCCAGAGCTCACCGTGTGTTCAGACATCCATTACTTTTCTCATATTGCACACTGACTAATAGAGATTCATTGACCTATACATCAGTTATAAAAACTTGGTCCATGTCTATGGTCAATAAGATTCAGGACACATCTTATTCTCATCCATTCTGCAGATCAGTCATGTCCATTAAAGTCTAAGGCTGGCTTCACACCACAGTTTTGTCTCCGGTCCATGGAATCCTCTCTTTTGCACGACCACACGGACAGGAATGGACAGGACAGGATGTGTGGACAGTGTTGTCAAATATGGTGCCTGATCCTGTTCTTTACAGGATTCATTTTTGTACAGAAATGCAGAGAGAGCAAGAGAATTTCCTGCTCCGGTTTCTCCTTTCAGGACCATGGAAAGCATTCTGAGAAGGCGCAATGCAAAAAAACGGATCCAGGAAACGATTCTGTCTTACCCCGCATCCGTCGCCCATAGACTCCCATGTTAAGTGAGACAGACCGCGACGGATTAGTTTCTGTTCAGTTTTGTCCGGATTTTTCACCGGAGCCCAAAAACGTTGCTGATTTTGAGGATGGTGAAAAAAGGGCCAAAAATGAATCCAGCACAGAATACACAAAACCGGATGGCCAAATAGGACCAATCCGGCACCATAGGAATACATGGGAGGCAAAACTGTTTTTACTGTTAAAACTGACAGAGCAGGATTCCAATAACTGGGAATGAAGCCAGCCTAAGGGATTCTGTGGAAAATGGTTGAGACAGCTTAAAGTGTAACCATTGTTTAATTTTTTTGTTTTACATAAATCAATAGTACACTTAAAATTCAGTAACTTTGTCATATATCATATCACAGAAATCTACTTCTTCCTCCCCCCTGGACTGATCACTTATTTTCCAAAGTCAATTCTTGGGAAAAATCAGTCTGCAATGAATACAGTCTTCCCGATTATTGAAATAATAGGCAACACTTGATGCTCTATGGTATATGGAAAAGTGAAAGTCACCTCAGGACAACTTGCAACACTTAGGATAGAGTGTAAAAGACCTGCAGTATTTCACGGTCTGCAAAGTGGATGTGTGTGCTGTCCAGATGAAGTCATCAACTCCTAACCTCAGCCTATTAGAAAGCGCCACACCCTACTAAAGTGTTCAGATTTCTGCTGGAAGCTGCCAGAAATAGCTTGTAGCTTCTTTGACAAAGTCTCCGCCGGCCTCTTTTTTGA
>JARQOC010000004.1:298368438-298379012 GCA_033576535.1 Allobates femoralis | reverse complement strand
GGTACATATAGCAGCCCCCTGGGGGTACCCAGCAGCCCCCAGGGGGTATCCAGCAGCCCCCAGGGGGTACCCAGCAGCCCCCAGGGGGTACCCAGCAGCCCCCAAATGCTGGCACTCGTTCCCCCTTGCAAGGGCCCCCCCCCCCCCCGCTGCTTCTCTTACCATCCCGGACTTCTGCTCAGCGCCGCTCCTCGGTGCTCCGTCCTCTCTGCTCCCGTCCTGCTACATCCGGGATCCCCGGCCGTCGCGCGATGACGTCATATGCCTGCGACGGCCGGGGATCCCGGATGTAGCAGGACGGAGCACCGAGGACGGAGCACCGAGGACCGGCGCTGACCAGAAGACCGGGATGGTAATATAAGCAGCGAGGGGGGGGGCGCCCTTACAAGGGAGGGAGAGTGCCAGCATTTGGGGGCTTATATGCACTGCTTCCCCCTGCCGCTGATTGACAGGGGGAAGCAGTGCATATTTAATGAGCGGTCCCACGTGACGGGGCCGCTCATACAGCAGCCTCCCCCCGCCTCCTCCAGCCTCCACAGCCCCGGACACAGCCCCCTCCACTCCATGTACCATATTGACCCGTGTATACGCCGAGGGGGAGACTTTTCAGCCCAAATTTTGGGCTGAAAAACTCGGCTTATACACGAGTATATACGGTACTCACTGATCAGAGGCAGACAGAAGGGCTGGGGAATCACAGACAGGGAGGAAAAGATCCTGCGTATAGTACAGCACCTGTGCACTGAAATCTAATTAGCTGGAAACATCAACTAATTCTTAAAGAAGAACAGCAAAAGCGGATTTCTTAGACCGGCTTCACACCACCACGGCCTTCCGGGTCCGGGGCAGTCCGGTGTGAACCGGACAGCTCTGGGTCCGAATTCGCCCCCCATGTATCCCTATGAAAAAACGTGTTTAGGAGGCACAGTCACGTGATCCACCAGTCACATGCTTTAGAAACTGATATGTTAAGGAAGAAAAAGAAGCATGTATATGTAACCGGGATCAGGGGAATATAGAAAAAAGACCAATATAAATAGTCAAAAATTCATTTATTTAACAGTTATACAGACAGGAACTGACAAACAATTTAAAAACCATTAAAAGGTGGAGACCACCAACAAAGCTATGGCCTTGTAGTATACATTATAACTCAGCAGTATAAACTACTTATTATAGGTGGATGATGAGATGTCCTGGTAATCAATTAGTAGACAAAGTCACATCAAAATCAATCACCCTATCAAATAACGTGCAGCACAGTAAACTAATGTATTCTGAATGGTCACACTGAAACAGGAACAAATGTAAACCCCTGTTGAATAGATAGGCTGGAACAACAGAATGGAACACCAAATCAACCTAACAATATAGGTCCCTGAAAAAAGTTTGTAATGAAGGACCTCGGCCACTAAGTGGTCAATTGTGTTGTGACTGGGACGAAAGATCCCCTAAGCAGGGAGGGACAGTGTCTACATAAAGTAATATGGTGTTGAGTTAGTCAAAAAGCCCTAAAAGAAAGGGAGAAATAAATATCAGATAAATAATAGGACCACAGGTGCACCAATCAGTGCCGCCATGTCCAGGTATAGTTACCAGAAAAAACATCATCCATCACATAAGGCACATAGCAGGCTTGACACCCGACGCGTGTCGCCGCCTATAAGACGGCTTCCTATGGGGGAGAACCTGTCAGTACCCTGTAAAAGAAACGTTTATATAGTATAGTAAATGAGCCCACCTGCAAATCGCATCCAGGATCTGCAGCCGTATACCCGGAAGTGTAGAGGCGGGGCTAGAGGTGGCGTGGTGACGCGAGATAACGCGTCATTACGTAGCAAGTCTTTATTAGACAAATAGAAGTGCTGCGGCAACATTAGTTATATATATCTCTGCACATAGATCTGTAATTGGTGGCTTTGTCACCTTAAAACTATCCGTAGTGCCTCCCTGCCTTCTCCTTTCCCTCCTTAAACCATTCCCAGCAACTAATGTTGCCGCAGCACTTCTATTTGTCTAATAAAGACTTTTTTCGAAATGCGCATGCGCACTTCTTTTGATGACCGGCCGGTCTGCGCTTGCGTTCCGTCGCTTGGCGACGGCATACACAAGGGGGCCCCCTTGCTACGTAATGACGCGTTATCTCGCGTCACCACGCCACCTCTAGCCCCGCCTCTACACTTCCGGGTATACGGCTGCAGATCCTGGATGCGATTTGTAGGTGGGCTCATTTACTATACTATATAAACGTTTCTTTTACAGGGCACTGACAGGTTCTCCCCCATAGGAAGCCGTCTTATAGGCGGCGACACGCGTCGGGTGTCAAGCCTGCTATGTGCCTTATGTGATGGATGATGTTTTTTTCTGGTAACTATACCTGGACATGGCGGCACTGATTGGTGCACCTGTGGTCCTATTATTTATCTGATATTTATTTCTCCCTTTCTTTTAGGGCTTTTTGACTAACTGAACACCATATTACTTTATGTAGACACTGTCCCTCCCTGCTTAGGGGATCTTTCGTCCCAGTCACAGCACAATTGACCACTTAGTGGCCGAGGTCCTTCATTACAAACTTTTTTTCAGGGACCTATAATGTTAGGTTGATTTGGTGTTCCATTCTGTTGTTCCAGCCTATCTATTCAACAGGGGTTTACATTTGTTCCTGTTTCAGTGTGACCATTCAGAATACATTAGTTTACTGTGCTGCACGTTATTTGATAGGGTGATTGATTTTGATGTGACTTTGTCTACTAATTGATTACCAGGACATCTCATCATCCACCTATAATAAGTAGTTTATACTGCTGAGTTATAATGTATACTACAAGGCCATAGCTTTGTTGGTGGTCTCCACCTTTTAATGGTTTTTAAATTGTTTGTCAGTTCCTGTCTGTATAAATGTTAAATAAATGAATTTTTGACTATTTATATTGGTCTTTTTTCTATATTCCCCTGATCCCGGTTACATATACATGCTTCTTTTTCATGTATCCCTATGGCACCGGATTGTGCATATTTGGTTCGCTGGTTTTACGGGAGGATCCGGTTTTGTCTGATTTTTGCATTAGACACAAAGACAGAGTCTGCATTATTTTTTGTGTCCAATAAAAAAAAAACGGACAAAACCAGATCTGGAACCCATAGCATGGGAGTCTATGGGTGCCGGGTACCGGTTCACGGACGCCTGGTCCTAAAAGAGCGGCAGCTGTTAAAAGCAGCCGTCGCTGAATATCAGCACCTGGAGAGCTCCCCGGCTGAAATATCAGCACCGCAGCCAGCTCCCCTGCAGCTGCAGTGCTAACATTTCAGCACTGGACAGCGCCAGCAACAAAGCCGGCAAAAAGCAGGCCCTCCGGTTTTGCTCGTCCGTGACTGTCAGGTTCTTTCCGATGCATCCTGCAAAACACCGGACAGAACCTGACAGTCAAAAACCATGGTGTGAAGCCGACCTTAATCACTTTAATCAGCCTGCCTCCAGTGTTTGAATGACAGGTTACTGCTAAAATGTCAAACAGAGGAGGCAGATCAGTCACAGACCAGAGACAGGCAGAGTGGCTGAGTAATCACAGACAGTGAGATGAAGACCCAGTATATAGTCCAGACCCTGTGAACTGAAATTTAAGAAGAAAACATAAAATGATGACTATAGAAGAACAACAAATTGGATTTCTTCACCAAAGATAACAATTTAAAGGGAACCAACTATCAGGATTTAGGGGTATAAAGTGAAGGCAGTGCCGTACAGGTTCTGGGATGCAGAGTGCAATCACACCTTTATTTTAATGATTCAAAGTTTGATTGCAGAGAAAAGGTTGTAAAGTTATGGCAAAGAGGGGAGAAGATGAACGAAGTGTGTAGCACTGCTTCACTATGTGAGGTTGGGTTTCTTTTTATTACTCCCCTGTGGGCTCCAAGCCAAACTCCCCTCCCTTCCTGTTACTATTTAGCACTGCAGCTCCAGGACACCTGACATCGTGCACACCGATAGCGATTTGTCAAATGTCCTGTGTGTACCTGAGCTTGCACTCCCACCCTCTGTCCATTGCCCACTTATAACTGATTCTCCTATGATCCCGCGCGGTCACAGGAGTGCAGGAGAAGACCTCGCCCCTCCAGTCTGCACATCCCTGGTCTCCTCACAGTCACAGATGATAGTAGAGGGGATCTGTCCCGGTCTTCTCTTCATACAGACCGCAGAAGAGGATCTTCCCATGTTCTTTGAGGAAAGAAGACCGAAACAGATCCCCGTTACTGTTATCTGTGACTGTGAGGAGACCAGGGATGTGCAGACTGGAAGGGGCGAGGTTTTCTCCTGCACTCCTCTGATCGCATGGGATCATAGGAGAAGCTGTGACAAGCAGGATAATCAGTGATAAGTGGGCAATGGATGGATGGTGGGATTGTAAGCTCGGCCAAAGGATACCTGACATATCGCTATCAGTATGCGTGATGTCAGGTGTCCTGGGGCTGCACTGCTAAAAAGTGACAGGGAGGGAGGGAGGGTTTGGCTTAGAGCCTACAGGGGAATAATAAAAAAAAAAAAAACAACCTGGCACAGTGACAATGTGCTGTACACTTGATTTGTCTCCTCCCCTCTTTCCCATAACTTTTATAAACCTTTTCTCCACAATCAAACCTTGAATCATTGAAGTAAAAGTATGATTGCACTCTGCATCCCAGAACCTGTAAGGCTCTGGCTTCACTTTATAGCTCTAAATCCTGCTGGTTGGTTTAATTTCTATTACAGTAGCATTACAGATATGTCTTTACTCAATAATACCTACAGTGCTTTCGTACAAAAAACATCCCTTCTACATAAAACTAGCAAAGTTTCAGCTCGCCCCTCAGCCTCCCTGAAAAACACGATCCACACTGTCACCAGTAGCTGCCCTGGTCCCGGTAATCGAACATCCAGCAAAGGCAAATAATTCTCTGGCAAACTCAGGAAGGCAGATGGATATTAAAAATAATCCTTTCATTTTCCCAATTAAAATATCATGTTACAGGCAGCGGATACCCCGGCACGTAAAAGAGAATACCACACGTTTCAACTCTGGCAAGTCTTCGTCCACTCGATAGAGTCAAAACACTTGGGCTTCTCTCCTTTTTGCCGGGTATAAACTGCCTGTAACATGATATTTTAATCAGGAAAATTAAAGGATTATTTTTAATATTCATCTGCCTTCCTAAGTTCGCTGGAGGATTATTTGCCTTTGCTTCTACATAAAAAATCCCTAATTTACAGATTTGTCAGAAAATTAAATGGATAAAGCACTAATACGATTTCCAGGTATGGTTGATGTAAAAAGCAAAAAAAGCAGGAGCACTCCACTATAGAACCTCCTGGGGGCGTTGGGTTCCTGCTTGACAAAGTTCAGACTAGCACTGAAACGTCTACAATCAGAGGCAGCGAACTGAAGCTAGTTTAGATTGGGAATTATCCTGGCCCAATACAATGGTGCTTATTGGAAAGAAAGCACGTTTGGTCACTACACTTTCAAAGTTGACAGGTAACTTAGGCAATGAGGTGCAAACTAATTAAATATTGTACCATTTTTTTTTACTGTTAATAAATTGCAATCTTACTTGTTATATCAAGAACTCTGCAATTTTACCCATTTAAGGGGCCTTTCACATCAGTGTTTTCGCTGATGTGCGTATGATCTGGCAGGTGGCGCCGGATCTGCCGCCCGGATCTGGCAAGCCCTATGCATTGTCTATAGGGCTTGCGGTCCGGTAAGTGCGGCTGAGCCAGATGCGGCAGATCCGCCACTTGTGACTGCGAAAAGCTAGCAGCTTTTTTTTTGTTGTTTTTGGGCCGCAAGTGCTGGATCCGGGCGATGCGGCGTAACCGCACTTGCTGCACCGGACTGCAAGCCCCATAGACAATGCATGGGGCTTGCTGGATACGGGCCGCATGTGCAGCCATTAGGTGGCAGATCCGGTAAATCTGCTGGATCTGCCACATATGAGAGAAAAACGCTGATGTGAAAGGGGCCTTAGATGAGGAGACTCAACCTTAAACATAACTGAACTGAAAAAACAAACAGCCTACGGACAAGCATAACGCTCTTGATGGAAAGAAAGCGGCCATGTTTTCTCAGCTCAGATGACCCTGAGTTACATTTCACTGCATACAAAGAACAAAAATTATTAATACAATGCACAGTGCTTTGTTTTTTGGGCTGTGATCCTCAGAGGAATGTGGTTTTAAAAGTTGTCTGTAATTACAATCTGTGGTGAAGAACAATTATATTACCTTGGTGCTTGCAAGTAATTAGTGCATGAAATGGACTTTAAACTGTTATTAGCCCAGTACATGAAAACCATTAGAATTGTTCAAAGCAGCAGAAACAAACCTTCATCCTAACCAAGATTCCTAATAAACAGTATTCCTACGTCACATCTGGTCTCATGGTGTGTGGAATATTTATGACTGTATACTTAACAGAAGAGTAAGCAACTTTGTCATTTCACACATGCAGCAATATTAGTAGCCGTTACTTCTATAGAAGGTCGTCTGGGATTTTTATACAAGTAAAGCGTAGACGTAGCATTCGTTGTTCATGTACCCCTGCAGCTAATCACCGATCCCAGCCTTCACCCACCGTACATGAAATTGTCACCACTAATGCCAGCGAGTCTCTGCATTGGCAGGAACAGCAGAATCCACTGGAGCAGCGGCACAGCAGGGGAGAGGGATTGATTTCCAACGTAAAGCTTTTCTTATTTTCACACATATGCAAATATTAAACTATTTTCTTTATATAAATTTAACTCCTTCACGATCAATGACATTCATGTAAGTCATTGGTCATGTCCCACGGATTTATGGCGACTCACACGCTGAGCGAGTATCTTTCACTGCACGTTGGCTGATCTTATCAGCTGACGAGTAGTGGGTGGATCAGAGATCAGCCTACACCTCTTATCTAGTTAAATACTGCTGTCAATCTCTGACAGTAAAATTTAACACGTGGTGGCGGGAACGTGTTATTCTCCGCTCCCATCAGCTGCCCCATCACACAGGGCAAGCTCCAGGTTTTTGTGGCTCCAGGCGAAAGAGTCTCAGTGGGCCCCTCTATTCATGGTACACTGATAGTTGAGCTGAAAAGTTTACATACCCCGGCAGATTTTTTGCTTTCTTGGCCTTTTTTCAGAGTATATGAATGATAGCACAAAAACTTTTTTTCCACTCATGGTTAGTGGTTGGGTGAAGCCATTTATTGTCAAACTACTGTGTTTTCCCTCTTTAAATCATAATAACAACCAAAAACATCCAAATGACCCTGATCAAATGAAATAATAGGCAATCAAAACATGGAGTATACGTCAAATTGGTATAATTAGTAATGTCAGCTCAGGATACAAAAAGAGTCGTCCACAGCCCCAGTTGCTGACGTTACGGGTTCCGAAAAGAAAGCGCCTATACATGTTTGGTATCTTCACCCTCGTACTGACCTGGAGAATCATACGGTCAGGTCAGATTTACCATATAATGAATATGGTAAATAATAAAAAAAACAAAAAGCAGGCCCTCATATGGCTATATTGACACTCACTCCGGTGTTTTGGATACGTAAAAGACCCGAACCCTAAACCCCAACAGGTTCGCTAATCTCTAGTCAGGAAGAACTATGGTCATGCAATGTTATTATATGTTATATAGCAGTTTCAGGTTTATTTAGTAAAAAAAAATATCACCGGAGTGCTTCTATACAATCAACACTATGCAACAAAATCTATTATAGTGACAAACACTGCAAAACAATATGTTTGTACATTCTCCATTCACTCCAACAGTTCAGTCATACCAAGATCTTTACATACCGGACGGATTAGGAATCTGACCTTCACTGGCTGATTTTACGATTTTACTGTCACTGTTAATGTAAGAGGGCAGCTCTTCAATGTTCACAGGTCTGTCTTCTAATTGCTGAGTCTCATGAAATTTGTTCTGTTCTTGTAATTTTGTATGGTTTTCAATCACTTTGTTCGCAGTTTCCATAACAACTTCAGTATTTAAACTTTCTGCTGCCATTGCCAAAA
The DNA here is from genome assembly GCA_033576535.1 of Allobates femoralis. Taxonomy (NCBI): domain Eukaryota; kingdom Metazoa; phylum Chordata; class Amphibia; order Anura; family Aromobatidae; genus Allobates; species Allobates femoralis. The sequence continues at coordinate 298,370,960 of JARQOC010000004.1, read as the reverse complement.
GTTCATCGTCGTCCTCTCCGACGTCCCAGGCATCACTTGTGTTGCTTTCAAACTCTTGGAAGGTGGTGACTTTTTTCAGTTTTACAGGTGTTGTAGGAATCTTCTGAGAAGTTTTGTTTAAACTGAGGAACATAAAAAGTGAGCAGTGAATATTACTGAACCAGTCATAAATGAATAATAATATGCAAAATGTTAGAGGAAGCAAGAACTGGACGCAAAGCTACTAACAGCCCTCAGGAAGGCACTTGAAATGAAATAGAACTCCAGAAATCTATGCAGACATATTAATGAATGTACGCTCAGATATCTTACCGGACCTCCAGATCTGGAGCATAAGTAATTAAAGAAATTGACTACAAATAGTTAAGAATTCAAGAGTATTGTCAAGTTTACAATTTAGGGTTGATGTATTCCTTAAATGGGTTGCCCCATCTTAAACTGGTGTCACTACCATATCTGTCCAATAGATGCAGCCCCCTTAGCTATCAGAAAAAGTTATTTTTCAAGCTCCTATAGTAATGAACATCAAGCAACTTACAAAACAAAGGCAAGATCAAAGAGCTTTCTAAGGCTGGGGTCACACACACAGATATCTGGACAGATATTGTTCACAGATCTCTGGTTGCAGTGAAATCATGGACAGATTGCTCTATTTGTACACAGGCACAAAATGGAACCATGTGTCCATGATTTCACTGCAACCAGAGATCTGTGAACAATATCTGCACAAATATCTGTGTGTGTGACCCCAGCCTAAGGATGTCAGGGAAAAGATCCTAAACCAGCACAAGGCTGGAATGGGCTACAAAACCATAAGTAAGACGCTGGGTGAAAAGGAGACAACTGTTGGTGCAATAGTGAGAAAATGGAAGAAATACAAAATGAGTGTCAATTGACCTTGATCTGGGGCTCCATGGAAAATCTCACCTTGTGGGGTATCCAGAATCATGAGGAAGATGAGAGATCAGCCTAAAACTACACAGGGGGAACTTGTTAATGATCTTAAGGCTGCTGGACACTGTCACCAAGAAAACCACTGGTAACACATTATGCCATAATGGATTAAAACCCTGCAGTGCCCGCAAAGTCCGCCAGCTCAAGAAGGCATATATACAGGCCCATCTGAAGTTCGCCAATGAACACCTTGGTGATTCTGAGAGTGATTGAGAGAAGATGCAGTGGTCAGATGAGACAGAAATTGAGCTCTTTGGCAATACATAGTAACATAGTAACGTAGTTTTTAAGGTTGAAGGAAGACTTTAAGTCCATCTAGTTCAACCCATAGCCTAACATGTTGATCCAGAGGAAGGCAAAAAAAAACCATGTGGCAACACTAAGCTCCACATTGGGGGAAAAAAATTCCTTCCTGACTCCAGATACGGCAATCAGACTAGTTCCCTGGATCAACAATAACTCAACTCGCCGTGTTTGGAGGAAGAGAAATGCTGCATATTACCAAGAGAACACCATCCCCACAGTCAAGCATGGTGGTGGAAACATTATGTTTTGGGGGTGTTCCTCTGCTAAGGGGGCAGGATTACTTCACCGAATGAATGTGACAATTGATGAAGCCATGCACCATAAAATCCTGAGTGACAACCTCCTTCCTTCCATCAGGACATTAAAAATGGGTCATGGATGGGTCTTCCAGCACAATAATGACCCAAATCATACAGCCAAGGCTACAAAGTAGTGACTCAACAAGAAGCACTTAAGGTCATGGAGTGGCCTAGCCATTCTCCAGACCTTAATCCTATAGAAAACTTATGGAAGGGTGAAGTTCCGAGATGCCAAGTGACAGCCTCAAAATCTTAAGGCCGCTTTACATGACACAATATCGTAGCCAAACTACGATAAAAAGTCATGTGGTTTGGGCGTTGCCGCCGATATCGTTCGTGCGTTGTGTGGTGTAAATGAGCAATGCGACGCCAGAACAATGCAAAAACAATATCGTTTGTGAATTGTGCAGGCTCTCCAACTGTGCAATATTGGCTTGACGATCTGGCAGGATCGTGCTGCTGTGTGACTGCGCAACTACGATTTGGAGTGCAACTACCCCTATTCTCTCCCATGTTAAATGGTTGTTCCCTGGGTACAGAGCGCGAAGGAGGGGGCGTAGACATCGCAGTTGAGTAACCTGCCGATATCTCCCTGTGTAACATCTCCTATGCGATCTTGGACTAGTGCCAAGAACGTGCGCGCTCGATATTGCGACTTGTAAAGTGGCCTTTAATGATTTAGAGATGATCTGCAAAGAGGACTGGACCAAAATTACTCCTGACATGTGCGCAAAACTCATCATCAACTACAAAAAACACCTGACTGCTGTGCTTGCCAACAAGGGTTTTGCCACCAAGTATTAAGTCTTGTTTGCAAGAGGGATCAAATTCTTTTTTCTCTCTGTCTAAATGATATAAAGTGATTTGCATTTTGCAATGTGATTTTCTGGATTATATTTTTGTACCGTAATTCTATCTCTCACTGTTAAAATTAGCCTACCCTTAAAATTATAGACTGTTTAG